>JAOWBW010000129.1:959406-1271296 GCA_026119855.1 Campanula takesimana | reverse complement strand
TAAAAGGATAATGTCTTAATTGACCCAATACATTTCGATGTGTATGGTGCATTAAGAAGAAATGCTTAAAGGAGAATTTTGGTTATACTTGGTAAAACTATTCAAAAATTATGATTGGATCATGATGATGAATAATTAAACCAAGAATTTGACAGTCATCATTAAAGTTGTGAAATGGTTTCACAAAAATTAACTTCACTAAGAATATCATTCTAAATGATATGTCTGCGTGGAAGTATCGAACCTTATTGGATACGGTTCGTTGGATGACAAAGTCAAAATGATCTTCCATTATTTATTTTGGGGTTATGTATTTAAACCGCTATGATTATACTAATCTGAATTCTATCAAGAGAGGTTAAATGGTGAATAGAAAACTCGGTTTGTCTTTCATAAAGATTTAAGATGGTGAGACCTTTTGGAAAGGAATTGTCTGGGAAACAACTCACATTTAAATCTAATAAATATATTTTCATGGATATCCTAAGGAAACTTGAGGATAAAATCTTACTCATGAGAAACAAATGGTTTGTTGCTTATGATGATACTTTTCTAGATAAAAGGTTTATCTCTAAAAGAATCAGTTGGAGTAAAATGTATCTCGAATGGTTCGAGACCTAGAAAATATGTTTTAACCTAAGATGGAAGTTGAACAAGTTTTCACAAGGAGTCGTGAAAAGTCTGTTCAAGATATACAAATACTTGCAATACATGATAGGATACAATCTATTAGTAGAAATATTGGATATTTCGAAATAGAAAGTATTGAGGTAAAGTTCATTAGAATGAAGTATTTACCACCTATCAAAGATGCAGTATCAACTCCACATTTAGATTAATGGCTTGGAGTCATAAATCTAAAAGGCAATTCATGTATAATAATCAAGTTTGGAACTTGATCATTCTAACCTAAGGTGTAAAAAACCAAGGAGATGAATGACTTTTCTTGGAGAAAAAATGTTACATGGGTAGCAAGAAACTTATTAGAATTTTCATAGTCACATGTTCATATTTGGAATTTGAAATTTGACAAAATGATGTCAAAACAAGCGTTCCTCACGGGAACTCACTTAAGGATGTATTGGATACAACCTAAAGGTTTTGATAGTCAAGAAAATTCTAAAAGGTATGAAGGTTGCGAAGATTCATTGGATGGATTGAAGCAAGCTTTTAGGAGTTGGAATCTCCGTTTTGATAAGTCATAGAGCTTGGCTGATCAAGAACGAAGATGAACCTTGTATATACAAGAAGATTAGTGGGAGCATAGTGCTATTCCTTAAATTGAATATGTGGATGACATATCGCTCATTGGAAACGACATTCCTACTCGTTAGTCTGCAAAGACTGTGTTAAGAAAGTATTTCGCAATGAGGAATATGGATGAAGCCACATACGTCATTGGCATTAAGATCTATAGAGATAGATCAAGGAAGCTAATTGGTTTAAGCCAAGGTACATACATTAACAAAGTCATTAGAAGATTCCGCAAAGAAAATTCTAAGAGAGGACGGTTGTTAATGTTACATGGAGTTTTCTATGCAAGACTCAAATGTCCTGAGACAAATGATGAGCATGAGAAGAATGAATGGGATGCCATTTGCTTCGGCAATTGGATCCATCATACCATGATAAGTACTAAGCCGGATATATCTAAATGCTTGGAGCATGACGAGTAGATATGAGCAAATGACATTGAACACATCAATTCATTTGGGCATGGACATGCACTATCATCAATCTCACTCATCGAGTGGCCAACCAGATATCTCTCTTGAGAGAGAGACAAATCCCATCTTGACTTATCCTTCTTCCCTACAAGAATCTGATTATGCCAATCGTAGCCTTTATAACTACCCGGTTAAGGGTAGCGTTTGAGTATGTCAAACATAATGTTCATCAAGTGGAAGACCATGATAATCTCAGGTCTGAGGATTCAAATGGTATGACTATTATGAGATTTAATTATGACATTTAACCATGACATAAATCTTATAACGGGTTTATCCAGTACCTTGTTCTCCAACAAGTATCCAGAAGTTTAATTTGCATCTAATGCACATAATCATCATATGATCATCTATTAAACTTATACTATTTCTTCATAAGTACTAGGGACAATGATTATTATAATAAACATGCAAAAGATATAATAATCGGGTTTGTTATCTCTATAACAATGAAGCTATGATGTGACACATAGGCCTTTCTCCAGGGCCTATGGCATAATATCCAACAGATTTATTGTATGAAGTAATATAAAATCCCAACTATGTTCCTTTTAATGCAAAACGGAGTTTTTTTTTTTTTTTTTTTTTTTTACTTTTTTTATGTTTTTTCACAAAGATACATATAATTGTAAGGAATATATACAAGGAAACACATAAGGGTTTCAAGGGGGTTTTAAGGGCCCAACCTTATAGCTCCATAAGCATGCAATCCGCGCTATGTTTCCATGGAATCTTATTATAGCATTGACATATTTCATCCTAAATGATGGGTGAATTTTATAGTATATTATCTCCATATTTTCGGTTCATTTTAGTTGACTTTTGATGTAATTTAGACTAGGTTTGATGTGATTTTGAGTTCATTTTGTATTGTGGAATTTTGTGGGAAATCAGTGTAATAGTAGTGATTTTATTAATGTTATGATATTCCTGCATTATCGGTGGAGGCTCATTTGTCAAAGTCTGGTCAACGGTAAAGATCGGAGTCAAAGTCAACAGAAGTCAGGGGTCAACAGCAGTCAAAGTCAAGAAAGGAAGAAAAAGGAAAAATGCTGGAAAAAGGACAAGGCGCCCGCTCCCTTGCTACCAGGCACCCACTCGTATTAATTCTCCAGGCGGACTAACTCACTGCCCATATCAGGCGCCCGCCTGCTCCTTCCGACTGGACTACGGGAATTGCCTATTTTGTAGGATTTTAATTGTTGGGTTTTGAGGGTCCTTGCGCAACGGAAAACGGCAATAAGAAATCAACAAAACCCATGAGCCCATGGATTCATTCATGATGATTAAATTAATAGAGAGATGAATTTAGAATAATAACCGATGTTGTGCATTTAAAATTTTCGGATCTTCAAATCTTCAAGTCTTCAAGCTTTGTGATTTGATCTCCTCGTTCTTCACGTTCTTTAAATCACGATCACTGGAACACGAACATGAGATGCTAAAGATAGCACCCTTTATGTTTATCCACACCCGAACGAATATCTAGAAGGATTCTAGATCTAGACTGCTAGATCCCATCATTAGAAAACACGCGTTTCTAATCTTCAAGGGCTATATGAATTTATTGGTGTTCTTGAGCTTTTGATTCTCAATCTAAACTCAAGAATGTGTTTCTCAAACATATAGAGTCTACCAATAATGATACAATATCAACCAGGCCCGAAACCATTATGCCCGACGGGGTCAAGGGGAGTGCCCGACCGAGTATACAAGGAAGCCCGACCGGGTCAACAAGGAAGTTCCTGTCCGGGTCCTTTGTATAGCACGATCGGGTTCTTTGCCTGCTGGAACCAATTTCCTGTTTTTCTTAAATTCGATTTTTACGCTCTTTTATGCAATTCCAATTTTAGCACTTTTGTAAATTCGATCTTTTGTGTGTGACCCAATAGAATTATATTAAGTTGGCAATGAGTCTAACCAATATCAAACCCATAAGTCATGAGCGGACTCTAGCAAGCCATCATGACTACCCAATTAATATAACTTAATGAAGTTCGTTTATCCTCATAGAACATATCACAATCCTTTTGTCACGCGATATCATATTGAACATAAGTCATGGTCCACGTCAACTTATATTGTTCAATGCTTTCTCGATTCTGAGTAGATTGATATGAGAAAATGATATTGAACACATCAATTCATTTGAGCGTGGCCACGCATTTCATCAATCTCACTCTTCGAGTGGCCTAAGCAGATATCTCTCTTGAGGGAAGGACAAATTCCATCTTGACTTATCATTCTTCCCTACAAGAATCCTATTATGCCAATCATAGCCTTTATGACTACCTGGTTAAGGGTAGCGGTTGACTATGTCATGTTGGAGATTATGCATTAGTCCCTTAAGAAAGGCCTCATGTTATGTCATGTTCTCATTTGTTATGGATGTTGGTGTTGGTGCCCTAGGCACGTTTGTTAAACGTTGTATAAGTTATCATTTTATTCATAATGATAAAGAGATAATAAGATTATTATTATGGCTCGTGTTTGCTTATAATAATCTCCGTCCCTAGAGCTTGTTAAGCACTAGTATAAAGGCTAAATGATCATGGGATGATCATGTTAGATTTATAGGTACTTGTTTGGAACAAGGTACTGGATATGACCCGCGGTATGAGATTTATGTCATGGTCGATGTCATATATATATCTCATATTAGTTATGTCATTTGAATCCTTAGACATGAAGTTATTATAGTCTTCCACTTGATGAACATTATGTTTGACATATTCAAACGCTACCTTAACACGGTAGTTATAAAGGGTATGGTTGGCATAATCGGATTCACGTAGGGAAGAATAATAAGCTAAATGGATTTGTCCCTCTTCGGAGAGATGTCAAGCTTGGGCCCCTCGAAGGAATGATGTTGATGAAATGTTTGGCCAAACTCAAATGGATTGATTGGATCAATGTCATTTGGATTATCAACATATTCGGAATCGAGAAAGTATTGAACAATACAAGTTGACTTGTTGACCATGACTTGTGTTCAATGACATCGTGGACAAAGGGATTATGACATGTTCTAAAAGGAATACGAACTTGTATCTAGTTATACTATTTGGGTAGGTATGACGGTTTGCTAGAACCTAATCATATCTTATGGTTTCATGTTTGAACCCATTGCCAACTTAGTATAATCCTAGAGGGTCACACACAATAGAACGAATCCTAAATAAGGACTATATTGGAAATTGTGGAAATTTGGAAATTCGTGAAAAATGGGCAAGTGGGCGACCGCCCAAATTGTACTGGGCGGCCGCACAGCTTGAGTCAGTTTGTACCAGTTTGTTCCAGATGACTTGGGCGACCGCACAAGTGTTCTTGGGCGGCCGCACAGTACTGCCGGGGACTGGTTTCCTAATTCCAAAAGGAAACAAATTATGGAAACGTTTTGGACTTTCCTAACTGAGATTCCTTGTGGGTTTAGACACAAGTTACCTATTTGGAATAGGTCTAACTTGTATATAAACATCCCTAAGTTGGCTAAAATACCTACCAAGTTTTTGTGTAAGTTTTCAAAAGAGTTTTGAGAGAATTATTTTGTTCTAAGAGATCCTAGATTGAAGAACAAAATTATACACAAATAATATTCCATATAGTTCATGTTTAATTATGAAAACGTGTTTCATAATTTGGTCTAGCAACCAAGATCAAGTGTTCTTGATATTCGTTCGCGTGTGGATACCGCTAGAGGGTGAAATTCATCATCTTCAAAGTTCGTGATTCTTGCTTTGTTCGTGATCAAGATTTCAAGCTTCTATCGAATTCAAGGTTGCAAATTCAAAGTCATCAAGGGTTAGTTTTTCTAGTATTCATATTGTTGTATTTGACTTAATCATATGGATGGATCTATGGGCTTTGGGTTTCATTAAATTTTAAATGCTTAATTCCGCTGCGCATGTTACTACGAAACCCAACAGTGGTATCAGAGCCCCGTTCATATTGATTATTTCAATACTAGATCATGTTGTGTGTATATAAATTGTTTATGTGCCAAGCATGATATGAATATTGGATTATATGATGTTTATGTGTTATGTGATTTTATGTGGTTTATTGTTTTACAACTTTAATCGCACGATTCAATCGCAATAAATATTATGATGGATTCTGAATTGTTTGATTATTAATTCTGATTGGATCATGGTTTTAATAATCGGGGAAAGACAATTTTGAGACAAATTTTCGAACTTCAAAATTCCTTCTGATGCGTTTGGGCGACCGCACAAATCTCCCTGGGCGACCGCACATGAGAGTTTGGGCGGCCGCACAATTCACTGATTCTGTTCTGATTTTGGTTAAAATTGGAATTTGGAATTTTCGAGAGGTGCAACCGAACCAGTAACAAAACCAGACCAGACCTGCTGATCTGGAGTGGGCTTTGGGTAGTTGGTTTGAGTGTGGATCTTGGGGTTTGATTTTCCTATTTGTTTTAGTCTTGTGATTCTAAGATTGATTCAAGGTTTGGATGGCTAATCTACGTTCATCGAGATTGTGTTTCCCAAACTTGATCGCAATCAAAGTTTCAAAGATAAAACGAAGTAAGAATTATGAAGAGTTCATAATTGCTAAAATTGAGAAACAAAGTTCTTGATTCAATGATTGGATATCCATGTGGAATTGTGAATGCAATTGGCCTACGTTCATCGAGACCATCTATTGCTTAGTTTCGACCACATGGACTACTTTCTTGGTTTCTTGAATTAGTGCGGGATTGTGGTTGCCTAATGGCTTAGTTCGACCGCACTTCTTGTTGTCTTGATTTGGAGATAATAACCAAAGTTGAAATAGTCTCATCCTCATAATAATAGAGAAACTAATGACACATAAATATTATGCTTAAATTAATGGAGATTAATTTAGTGGCTAAACTTGATGCGTAACATGTTTATCTTGTGTGCTCATAAATGTGTTGTATGCTATATGGTGATGAACCTTTAAGAAAGTTTTAAGTCCTTTTTGCCACGCCATGATTAAAACACTTGTTAGTGCATGGGTGATTTTAATGTGGGTTCGCCCTAGCGAGGTGCATTAACTTTATCTATGTATGAGCAAGATGGATGATGTGGGCACGCCCTAGCGAGGCACATCAACCATGCGTTTAAAATGGTTAGACTTAATTGGGCGTCAAAACAGTTTTGGGCCTTAGGCAAAGATGAGATTAAACATGCTTTTGAAATTGGATCCCTAAGAATCATATTGGATATGATTGACAAGAAATTGTCTACCTAATTAATTTGATTTTGAGCGGTGCGCCATAGCGTACTTGAAATTAAATTAAAGATGGATCTTAGCCCAATTTAAAAGAATCTCAGAAAAATGAACTAAGAGTCATATTGGATATGATTGACAGGGTTGTCTACCTAATTGATTTGGTTTTGTGTAATCCGCCATAGCGGACTTAAAATCAAATTAAAGTTGGATCTTAGCCCATTTAAATTATATTATACATTGGATGTATAAGAAGGTTATATAATTTAGTGGGAGTATTTTTGGAAAATACATTATTTATATCTTTAATGAGATTGGTACTTGTAAAATTTTGGAAATTTTGCATAAGTTGTAGATGACAACTAAAATCGTTGCGATTAATCCTTATTAAGGATAAAGCTTCAAAAGAATGGTACAAACTTCATGGATTGGATCCTGAGCCTAAGAATGGTTCTAAGGCAAGAAGATGGGTTGTACATTCTTGATGGGCCTATTCCTAAAGAACCCAAAGCCGGAATAGACAATCACAAGAATCATGAGTATGATTCTAGGAATGTGAGTTGTCTCAAGCTCACGATTATGTTCTTAAAACTTCAACAAAGTTTGAAACTTTGGAAGCCTATTAGATAGGCGTGGAGTTGAGTTACATGTTTCAAAGAGCAATCTAGGCAAGAAATGTATAAAACCATTATTGCATTCACTTCATGCAAAAGGAGTAAAAGGCAATAAGTGGAACCTCACATGCTTAAGATAAAGGCTACGTAGAGCATCTTGAGAAACTTGGTTGTCCAATTGGATTGGAGCAAGCCATGGATCTCATTCTTGATTCATTGTTTAAGTGTTATGATCACTTAGTGATGGACTATAACATGCTTAAAATGAATAAGAATTTCTTCGAGTTGCATTAACATGCTGAGAAACTGCGAAGATGAAGATATTGGAGAATGGTTCTCCAGAGCTCATGGTTCATAATGGAAAAGGGTCAAATGCCAAAAATTGTAGTCAAAAGGTAAGACAAGAGTTGTCAAACCTAAAGGAAATAATTATGGTTATAATAATAACTCTAAATTGATGCAATTTGGTAATGTGGCAATTGGATTGACCATTTAGAATTGTAGTCAAAATTTTGGGTGATCAATAAAAGGAATGGTAGTGGGACTGCCACTCGGAATATTTATGTTATAAATTATTCTTTCTAAATTTAATTATTGGGTATTGGATACCAGAATAATTAGTAAGATGAAAGACTACTTATAGTAAAGTTTTATCTACAAACAGTAATGATGCAATGGTTGCAATATTGTTCGTAGAACACTTGTAAAGTGACTTTACTGATGAAGTAGAAAACATTATTTTGCTATAAGATAATGAAGGATATTAATTTCTTATTTGGAATAAGAAAAGTGCTTTATTTATTATGATTTACTTCATTGTGTTATCATATAAATAAATCTTATATCCTAAATCTTGAAGAACAAAATAATAAAGACTATAACATAAATAATTAAAATTCTTTATGCATTATTGTTTTGATCAAATAAATGAGAAATGCATATCTAAAATTCCATGGGACGGAGTTTTAAGTCATATGATTTGGAATCACATGATTTATGCAAATCTTATTTACTTGGATCAAGACATCTTTTACTATGATTGGTTAAAAGGATAATGTCTTAATTGACCCAATACATTTCGATGTGTATGGTGCATTAAGAAGAAATGCTAAAGGAGAATTTTGGTTATACTTGGTAAAACTATTCAAAAATTATGATTGGATCATGATGATGAATAATTAAACCAAGAATTTGACAGTCATCATTAAAGTTGTGAAATGGTTTCACAAAAATTAACTTCACTAAGAATATCATTCTAAATGATATGTCTGCGTGGAAGTATAAGAACCTTATTGGATACGGTTCGTTGGATGACAAAGTCAAAATGATCTTCCATTATTTATTTTGGGGTTATGTATTTAAAACCGCTATGATTATACTAATCTGAATTCTATCAAGAGAGGTTAAATGGTGAAAGAAAACTCGGTTTGTCTTTCATAAAGATTTAAGATGGTGAGACCCTTTTGGAAAGGAATTGTCTGGGACACACTCACATTTAAATCTAATAAATATATTTTCATGGGATATCCTAAGGAAACTTGAGGATAAAATCTTACTCATGAGAAACAAATGGTTTGTTGCTTATGATGATACTTTTCTAGATAAAAGGTTTATCTCTAAAAGAATCAGTTGGAGTAAAATGTATCTCGAATGGTTCGAGACCTAGAAAATATGTTTTAACCTAAGATGGAAGTTGAACAAGTTTTCACAAGGAGTCGTGAAAAGTCTGTTCAAGATATACAAATACTTGCAATACATGATAGGATACAATCTATTAGTAGAAATATTGGATATTTCGAAATAGAAAGTATTGAGGTAAAGTTCATTTAGAATGAAGTATTTACCACCTATCAAAGATGCAGTATCAACTCCACATTTAGATTAATGGCTTGGAGTCATAAAATCTAAAAGGCAATTCATGTATAATAATCAAGTTTGGAACTTGATCATTCTAACCTAAGGTGTAAAAACCAAAGGAGATGAATGACTTTTCTTGGAGAAAAATGTTACATGGGTAGCAAGAAACTTATTAGAATTTTCATAGTCACATGTTCATATTTGGAATTTGAAATTTGACAAAATGATGTCAAAACAAGCGTTCCTCCACGGGAACTCACTTAAGGATGTATTGGATACAACCTAAAGGTTTTGATAGTCAAGAAAATTCTAAAAGGTATGAAGGTTGCGAAGATTCATTGGATGGATTGAAGCAAGCTTTTAGGAGTTGGAATCTCCGTTTTGATAAGTCATAGAGCTTGGCTTGATCAAGAACGAAGATGAACCTTGTATATACAAGAAGATTAGTGGGAGCATAGTGCTATTCCTTAAATTGAATATGTGGATGACATATCGCTCATTGGAAACGACATTCCTACTCGTTAGTCTGCAAAGACTGTGTTAAGAAAGTATTTCGCAATGAGGAATATGGATGAAGCCACATACGTCATTGGCATTAAGATCTATAGAGATAGATCAAGGAAGCTAATTGGTTTAAGCCAAGGTACATACATTAACAAAGTCATTAGAAGATTCCGCAAAGAAAATTCTAAGAGAGGACGGTTGTTAATGTTACATGGAGTTTTCTATGCAAAGACTCAAATGTCCTGAGACAAATGATGAGCATGAGAAGAATGAATGGGATGCCATTTGCTTCGGCAATTGGATCCATCATACCATGATAAGTACTAAGCCGGATATATCTAAATGCTTGGAGCATGACGAGTAGATATGAGCAAATGACATTGAACACATCAATTCATTTGGGCATGGACATGCACTATCATCAATCTCACTCATCGAGTGGCCAACCAGATATCTCTCTTGAGAGAGAGACAAATCCCATCTTGACTTATCCTTCTTCCCTACAAGAATCTGATTATGCCAATCGTAGCCTTTATAACTACCCGGTTAAGGGTAGCGTTTGAGTATGTCAAACATAATGTTCATCAAGTGGAAGACCATGATAATCTCAGGTCTGAGGATTCAAATGGTATGACTATTATGAGATTTAATTATGACATTTAACCATGACATAAATCTTATAACGGGTTTATCCAGTACCTTGTTCTCCAACAAGTATCCAGAAGTTTAATTTGCATCTAATGCACATAATCATCATATGATCATCTATTAAACTTATACTATTTCTTCATAAGTACTAGGGACAATGATTATTATAATAAACATGCAAAAGATATAATAATCGGGTTTGTTATCTCTATAACAATGAAGCTATGATGTGACACATAGGCCTTTCTCCAGGGCCTATGGCATAATATCCAACAGATTTATTGTATGAAGTAATATAAAATCCCAACTATGTTCCTTTTAATGCAAAACGGAGTTTTTTTTTTTTTTTTTTTTTTTTACTTTTTTTATGTTTTTTCACAAAGATACATATAATTGTAAGGAATATATACAAGGAAACACATAAGGGTTTCAAGGGGGTTTTAAGGGCCCAACCTTATAGCTCCATAAGCATGCAATCCGCGCTATGTTTCCATGGAATCTTATTATAGCATTGACATATTTCATCCTAAATGATGGGTGAATTTTATAGTATATTATCTCCATATTTTCGGTTCATTTTAGTTGACTTTTGATGTAATTTAGACTAGGTTTGATGTGATTTTGAGTTCATTTTGTATTGTGGAATTTTGTGGGAAATCAGTGTAATAGTAGTGATTTTATTAATGTTATGATATTCCTGCATTATCGGTGGAGGCTCATTTGTCAAAGTCTGGTCAACGGTAAAGATCGGAGTCAAAGTCAACAGAAGTCAGGGGTCAACAGCAGTCAAAGTCAAGAAAGGAAGAAAAAGGAAAAATGCTGGAAAAAGGACAAGGCGCCCGCTCCCTTGCTACCAGGCACCCACTCGTATTAATTCTCCAGGCGGACTAACTCACTGCCCATATCAGGCGCCCGCCTGCTCCTTCCGACTGGACTACGGGAATTGCCTATTTTGTAGGATTTTAATTGTTGGGTTTTGAGGGTCCTTGCGCAACGGAAAACGGCAATAAGAAATCAACAAAACCCATGAGCCCATGGATCCATTCATGATGATTAAATTAATAGAGAGATGAATTTAGAATAATAACCGATGTTGTGCATTTAAAATTTTCGGATCTTCAAATCTTCAAGTCTTCAAGCTTTGTGATTTGATCTCCTCGTTCTTCACGTTCTTTAAATCACGATCACTGGAACACGAACATGAGATGCTAAAGATAGCACCCTTTATGTTTATCCACACCCGAACGAATATCTAGAAGGATTCTAGATCTAGACTGCTAGATCCCATCATTAGAAAACACGCGTTTCTAATCTTCAAGGGCTATATGAATTTATTGGTGTTCTTGAGCTTTTGATTCTCAATCTAAACTCAAGAATGTGTTTCTCAAACATATAGAGTCTACCAATAATGATACAATATCAACCAGGCCCGAAACCATTATGCCCGACGGGGTCAAGGGGAGTGCCCGACCGAGTATACAAGGAAGCCCGACCGGGTCAACAAGGAAGTTCCTGTCCGGGTCCTTTGTATAGCACGATCGGGTTCTTTGCCTGCTGGAACCAATTTCCTGTTTTTCTTAAATTCGATTTTTACGCTCTTTTATGCAATTCCAATTTTAGCCCTTTTGTAAATTCGATCTTTTGTGTGTGACCCAATAGAATTATATTAAGTTGGCAATGAGTCTAACCAATATCAAACCCATAAGTCATGAGCGGACTCTAGCAAGCCATCATGACTACCCAATTAATATAACTTAATGAAGTTCGTTTATCCTCATAGAACATATCACAATCCTTTTGTCACGCGATATCATATTGAACATAAGTCATGGTCCACGTCAACTTATATTGTTCAATGCTTTCTCGATTCTGAGTAGATTGATATGAGAAAATGATATTGAACACATCAATTCATTTGAGCGTGGCCACGCATTTCATCAATCTCACTCTTCGAGTGGCCTAAGCAGATATCTCTCTTGAGGGAAGGACAAATTCCATCTTGACTTATCATTCTTCCCTACAAGAATCCTATTATGCCAATCATAGCCTTTATGACTACCTGGTTAAGGGTAGCGGTTGACTATGTCATGTTGGAGATTATGCATTAGTCCCTTAAGAAAGGCCTCATGTTATGTCATGTTCTCATTTGTTATGGATGTTGGTGTTGGTGCCCTAGGCACGTTTGTTAAACGTTGTATAAGTTATCATTTTATTCATAATGATAAAGAGATAATAAGATTATTATTATGGCTCGTGTTTGCTTATAATAATCTCCGTCCCTAGAGCTTGTTAAGCACTAGTATAAAGGCTAAATGATCATGGGATGATCATGTTAGATTTATAGGTACTTGTTTGGAACAAGGTACTGGATATGACCCGCGGTATGAGATTTATGTCATGGTCGATGTCATATATAAATCTCATATTAGTTATGTCATTTGAATCCTTAGACATGAAGTTATTATAGTCTTCCACTTGATGAACATTATGTTTGACATATTCAAACGCTACCTTAACACGGTAGTTATAAAGGGTATGGTTGGCATAATCGGATTCACGTAGGGAAGAATAATAAGCTAAATGGATTTGTCCCTCTTCGGAGAGATGTCAAGCTTGGGCCCCTCGAAGGAATGATGTTGATGAAATGTTTGGCCAAACTCAAATGGATTGATTGGATCAATGTCATTTGGATTATCAACATATTCGGAATCGAGAAAGTATTGAACAATACAAGTTGACTTGTTGACCATGACTTGTGTTCAATGACATCGTGGACAAAGGGATTATGACATGTTCTAAAAGGAATACGAACTTGTATCTAGTTATACTATTTGGGTAGGTATGACGGTTTGCTAGAACCTAATCATATCTTATGGTTTCATGTTTGAACCCATTGCCAACTTAGTATAATCCTAGAGGGTCACACACAATAGAACGAATCCTAAATAAGGACTATATTGGAAATTGTGGAAATTTGGAAATTCGTGAAAAATGGGCAAGTGGGCGACCGCCCAAATTGTACTGGGCGGCCGCACAGCTTGAGTCAGTTTGTACCAGTTTGTTCCAGATGACTTGGGCGACCGCACAAGTGTTCTTGGGCGGCCGCACAGTACTGCCGGGGACTGGTTTCCTAATTCCAAAAGGAAACAAATTATGGAAACGTTTTGGACTTTCCTAACTGAGATTCCTTGCGGGTTTAGACACAAGTTACCTATTTGGAATAGGTCTAACTTGTATATAAACATCCCTAAGTTGGCTAAAATACCTACCAAGTTTTTGTGTAAGTTTTCAAAAGAGTTTTGAGAGAATTATTTTGTTCTAAGAGATCCTAGATTGAAGAACAAAATTATACACAAATAATATTCCATATAGTTCATGTTTAATTATGAAAACGTGTTTCATAATTTGGTCTAGCAACCAAGATCAAGTGTTCTTGATATTCGTTCGCGTGTGGATACTGCTAGAGGGTGAAATTCATTATCTTCAAAGTTCGTGATTCTTGCTTTGTTCGTGATCAAGATTTCAAGCTTCTATCGAATTCAAGGTTGCAAATTCAAAGTCATCAAGGGTTAGTTTTTCTAGTATTCATATTGTTGTATTTGACTTAATCATATGGATGGATCTATGGGCTTTGGGTTTCATTAAATTTTAAATGCTTAATTCCGCTACGCATGTTACTACGAAACCCAACAATGGAGATAACAATCTGGATTATTATATGTTTTTTTACATGTTTATCATAATAATTCCCGTCCCTAGTACTTATGAAAAACTACTATAAGTTTAATCGATTATCATATGATGATCATGTGTATATGATACAAATTAAATATATGGGTACTTGTTGGTGAACAAGCACTAGACTTGACTCACTATGAGATTTATGTCATGGTCAGATTTCATAATTAAATCTCATATAATTATATCATTTGATATCCTTAGACCTGAGATTATCATGGTCTTCCACATGATGAACATTATGTTTGACATAGTCAACCGCTACCCTTAACCAGGTAGTCATAAAGGCTATGATTGGCATAATCGGATTCTTGTAGGGAAGAATGATAAGTCAATATGGAATTTGTCCCTCCCTCAAGAGAGATATCTTCTTGGGCCACTCGAAGGGTGAGATTGATGAAATGCGTGGCCACGCTCAAATGAATTGATGTGTTCAATGTCATTTGCTCATATCAATCTCCTCGGGATAAAGCATTGAACAATATAAGTTAACGTGGAGCATGACTTATGTTCAATATGATATCGCGTGACAAAAGGATTGTGATATGTTCTATAAGGATAAACGAACTTTGACAAGTTATATTAAATTTGGATATTTATAACAGGCAGTGTAAGTAAATTTCTTATAATTGTTAGAAAGAAAAATTGACAACAGTGGTATTAGTAATTTCGTACTCCTTCTATCCCGCTTTAATTTTTTTTTCTATAATTATTATTATTGGTCTCAATTTAAGTTAGGGATTTTTACCAATAAGTCCTTGAAGGAATGTGGTATTTGCCAATAAAAACACAACATTTCATATTCTACCTTAGGGTCCTTAGGTTCAAATCAATTTTACTAATAAATCCCATGCACCTTTTAAATGGCAAAAATACCCCCCAGCCCAAATAAAATCATCTCACACCTCTAACTTTTAACCATTTTGATACCCACCTTTACCTTTGACCACCGCCCACTGCCGGCCACAACCACCAACCGCCACCGTCCACCACCATCGCCGACCTGAGACACCGGCCGCCACCATCCACCACCACAGCCACCCACCACCGGCCACCACCACAGCCGCCACCACCACCGGCTGCCAGCACCCGGCTGCCGCCTCCCACCACCCGCCACTCACCCTTCCCCACCTCCATTTTGACAACTATAAATAATTAAAAATATATTGCCTCATCCGTGATTTGAACCCAAGACCTCTTTGTCTTTAATGAGAGACTCTACCACTTTGCTAACCATATCCTTATGAATTTTTATGAAATGTTTTAAATTTAACACAACAAAATTACAATTCTCAAGTTTTTTTTTTTGGTAGGAGAATTCTTCATAAATGAACATTTACTCAATTTTTTTAATAATAAACAATTAATTTATCATTTGTCTAGAGTACATATGGGAGTACGTTCATTTTTTTAACTTTAAACAACTACGAGATTGAGTTATCAATTGTTTCACACGTGATGTTACTTTATATTTATTAATCAAATATTTAGCTTAAACCAACATAAATTTATTTGATAATTGTTTAAAGACAATTTGACAATACACAATTATAAAAATGAGTGATAGTTGTGAACAATTGATAAACGAATGTCCTAGTTTATTATATTTAAATTCATGTCTGAACAACTGTGAAATGAATATCTCAGTTATTAAACTCAAAATCATGTGTGAACAACTGTGTAATGAATTTCTCAGTTATTAAACTCAAACTCATGTGTGAACAACTGTTAAACTCAAACTCATGTGTGAACAACTGTTAAATGAATTTCTCAGTTATTATATTCAAATTTATGTGTGAACAACTGTAAAATTAATGTCTCAGTTATTAAACTCAAACTCATGTGTGAACAGCAGTGAAATGAATGTCTCAGTTATTATATTCAAATTCATGTGTGAATAACTGTGAAATACATGTCTCAAATTTTTACAAGAGAAAAATGAAATTTTATATCTAAAATTTGAATTATGTGTTGAATGTACTTATTTGATTCGTCTTGGCGACACGATTAAAATAGTGGTTTCGGATAATTTTTTCGATTTGTTGATTTTAAGATATTGCATTTTAAAATTGTGGGTGGAAAAAAAATTGAAAAATGAGTAGTGGAGGAAAGAGAATGTAGATGTAGCGGATCAATCCCCAAACTAGTTTGGGCATAGGGGCATCTTGGTCCAAGAAAAATTTTAGGAACTTATTAGCGAGTTTTCAAAATGTCTGTCATTTTTTGTAGTTTTTATTTGGCCTAGGGACTTATTGGTCAAAGCCTATTTAAGTTAAGGTATTTACTCTACTTTATTATTCTATCTGTCCCTAAATAATTTTCCATTTTCAGAAATCTTTGTCCACAATGAGTATTTTTTTTTAACATAACTTTGTATCTAAATGTTTTTTTTCGAAATTTTTTTCATCATTCTTTTTATATTTGCAAAACTAAATGTTTGCAAAAAGGATTAAAAGATTATATATGAATTTTTGCCACCAAATTGTATAAAAAGTTAAGATTTTCAGATGTCACATAAAATGAAATTTGGACACTCATTTAGGAACTCATTTGGGGAGAGAGGGAGTGTTATAAAATGGAGTACCTACCAATCAGCAGCAGTAATGATGACACCCGCCCATAGAGGGAAGAATCCATGGGTGAGAATGTTGAGAGCGATGGCACTTCCAATCACCTCCTGAATATCAGCTGCAATTAGGGCCAACTCAGCCATGCCCCATAGCACCAGCCTGGCCCAACAGGGATACTCCTCCCTACAAATCTCCGCCATGTGCCGCCCGGTGACCACCCCGAGTCTAGCAGACAGGAGCTGGATAATCAGCCCACTAACGGTGGTCAACATCAGTAACCATAAAAGCGAGTAGCCGGCAATGGCTCCGGCCTGTATATCACCCCCAAGGCTTCCCGGATCTAGGAACGCGATGCTCATTAAGAATCCCGGCCCCGTGAATTCCCATAGCTTCCTCCACGAGAAAGGTGGAACCGGCGAGTCATCCACTTCATCATCATCCGACGGTGGAGATCGGAAGGGTAATAGACGGTCGGCTAATTCGTTGCCGTCGGCCTCCATGACTGTCACGGTGCTCACTCAACTTCCATAGTGATTCACATTCCCATCCTCCCAAATAAGGAAATATTTATATCCCCAAATACTACTCCCTCCGTCCCTAAACTACTTTCTTTCCTTTTTGGTTTGTCTTAAACTAATGTTCTTAGTTGTTTTATTACCTAAAATGGACTATGGAACCACTTGATTCTCACAACAAAAACTTTTTACCCACTTTGTCTTTCCTGCTTTTTCTTACATTACTTTTCATATTCACAACATTTATTTTTTCTTAATCTCTGTGTAATGTCAAACTAATAACTTTACTTCGGGACGGAGGGAGTACGATTCTACTTAGGTGATCCTTTTACGTGGAAGTGGCCAGGCCTTGTAAATGAAATAGTGTGACTTGACCATAGTTATAAATACCATACCGGTAAGGGCACTGTTTTTGTTACTGAAACACTACGTACTGGGTATCAGAGCATACCGGCGTACCATTTCAGATTTACCGCATTTTTACATTTTATAAATTTCTTAATAGTAATTAAATATATCAAATAATAAAATAAACAATTACAAAATATAAAAAAAAAAAGTTTTAAAACAGTAGATTCCCAACTACTATACAAACGTGCCACACCCAATTACTATACTAATGTGCCACACTAGATCATCCTCCACAAGTGTGCAGCTGGATAATTGCTTCAAACCCTATCCCCATTTAAAAAATTTCATGATCATTTTTATCTCATTCCAAACAAAAAATTCCTCTATGCTTCCCCCAAACGTCTCCATCGATCCCTTCTTTTTCGCTTACGTCCAGCCCCGGCGATCTAAAATCATCTCCTCCTCCGGCAATCCAGCCTCACTTCTTTGCAATCCGGCCTCAACTTGGACGGCAATTCCAACACCTCGCCTCCTTCAACCTCATCGGTGTTGGGTTTTGAGCAAACATGCGCAGCGAAATAAAACCCAAAAGCCTAGATCCGATTAAGATGATTAAATTAATACGGAGTTGAATTTAGAATACTAACCGTGATGGAGCTTTAAATTTTTTCGGATCTTGGAAACTTCGTTTTTCAAGAATTGATCTTCTCCAAGGTTTCTTCAAGTCTTGATCGCAGGAACACGAACTAGAAGATGATTAAGCAATCACCATCTATGGATATCCACACGCGAACGAATATTAAGAACTCCTTCTTAATCTAGACTGCTAGATCCAAAAGGGGCTATATGAATTTATGAATTATTGATCTTGATTCTCAATCTTGATCAATGAAATTGTTTCTCCAAACAACTAGATTCATCTTATTCAATGGCTGGTGAAAAGATGTTTATATAGGTCTTAGTCCTTAACCCTTAAGGACTTAGGAAACCTAAATCCCGTCACTTAATTATGCCGCAAGGTTTCTGGCTAGACAACACTGGCACGGTCGTGCCCTAAAACCGGCACGGTCGTGCCAAATGGTGCGCCAGTCACTTTCCTTTGGCCGATTTATGGCACGGTCGTGCTTTATATTCGGCACGGCCGTGCCGATTGGCGCGGCCGTGCTTTATATCTGGCACGGTCGTGCCAGACCAAAATTCTGCCATTTTGCCCTTTTAACAATTCGTTCTTTTGTGTGTGACCCCATAGGATTATATCAAGTTAGCAATGAGTCCAAACACATTTTGTCCTCATAAATCGTGAGCGGACCCTAGCAGGCCATCATGATTACCCAAATGATATAACTTGTCAAAGTTCATGAATCCTTTATAAAACATATCACAATCCTTTTGTCCTACGATGTCATTGAACGTAAGCCATGGTCAATGATCAACTTACAATGCTCAATACTTTCTCGATCCCGAATAGTTGATAATACAAATTGTCGCGACCCCGACCCCGCGGGCCGAGAACTCGCGAGCTGGACGTCGACTTACAACAATACACCAAAATACTGAAGATAAAATTCCCTTTTTCATACCCAAAAGTTTTAAAACAAAGTTTTAGAAATCCAAGTTTAACAACACAATATACTACTAGTATAAGCTCCACAAGCTTACACCAAAAATACAAAAGATTTCAAATCTTAATAACGTCATTGTTGGTAAAACTATCCCCAAAAGGTTATACATTTAAATAATGCAAACCGATCAATAACAACCTGCCCAAAATCTCAATCCTCTCGACGTCCTCCTCGATCCGAAAATCCTAATCCTTTCCTCCTGGGGGGGTTAAGGAAAAAAACAAATATAAAAGAAAGGGGGTGAGATAAATCTCAATAAGTAACTAATGCAACTACATGACATGCTATGATGCAATAAACAATAATAATATCTCACATAGCACGTAGCAAATATCATTTAACCGATAGCAGCGGAAATAAACAAGTGTAGACACCCCGCTTTGGACCGCTCACCCCGATTGCACATTTGATCTTGTGTTTCTCCCCATTTTAAGTGTTTCTCGTTAGTTTCTGTCACTTCCGTTAAGTTTCTGACTGACTTCGTTAAGTCCAGGGACTAAACCGAATAACAGAGCTGACTTTCTAGTCCATTCTGTCAAAATTGCCTTCTCTGAGTCGCGCGCCTCCGACAGGAGGAGCCAGGCGCGCGCGCCTCCCGCCCCCAAGGCAGGAAGCGCGCGCCTCTGGGCGTCAGTTACAGATTTCTGGCCAGGATTCTCTCCCTTGCTCAATTTACAGGATTTTGCCCGGGAAGAATTTCTTGGTGACTGAGTTTTGGCACCAAAAACATCCCCCTTTCACCTATAAAAACCTCCCTTTACCTCCATTTTCAAGGACCGAAAGACCTTGGATCTTTTACTCTAAAATCTTACACTTTAACCAAAGAAGCCAAATTTCTTACCTTAAAGGCATTTCAAAAGGCATTCATCAAGAAGTGTTTGAAGTCTCTCGAAGACTAGGTAAAAACCATTTCTTCCCTCTTCTCGACTTCATCTCTTTTCTCTTTCTTTTGTTTTATCAAAGTGCAATCACCCAAATCATTTTGGGACATGACTCTAATGATCACCTCATCTCATTGAGGTTGGTTAAGGAGTTATCTCCTACATTCCAAACTCTATTTTAAACCCCCTTTTATGATTTAAAGAAGAAGAAGAAGAACATTTTCATTCATGTAGATTTTGATCAAGCAAGACCAACTTTAGTTGGGCGAGATGGGTGTTTCGGTACTTCCCATCTCGTAATATAACCCCCGAACCTCAAAATAAAGAATCTCTGTTTTCGTAATCAAATCTAGGCTATTATCAATAGGTTTTTCTTATGTTCCTCAAAACATAGGTGGCGACTCTAAACAATCTAAAACAAGTTAGACATCCTAGGACAACTCACGCGCTCATAGCCTAAAGCCGTGGCTTCCCCCGGGGTATCTACAGTGGCGACTCCGCTGGGGAGTTTTGAGGGTTAAACTTGCATCTGATCAAAATCTACATCTTTTCTGGGCCTTCTGATTCCTGATAGGGGAGGCGCGCGCTTCTGGCCTCTTCAGCATAAGGCGCGCGCATCCCGCATCAAGGACCAGAATCGCCCACTTCTTCATGTTCTTCATCTTCTTCTTATGCTATTCTGCACTAATCATTTCTGCAGGGGTTACAATATGAACATAGGACCAGGGCAATCCCCTAAGTCCAAAATCTGACATTCTGACAGGTGTGCCCAGAAGCGCGCGCCTCCTAATAGCATTGCGCCATGCGCGCGCGTCTCACATCAACACTCAGAGGCGCACGCTTCTGGGTTGGTTCCCAGAACAGAAACAGGTTTCAGTGACTGAGCAGAACAGTGGGGTGTGGGCACAGTTGCCTGCATCAGAACAGAATTGAACCCTCGGACTGTTTTAATTTTGTGTTTTATTTACCGGTCACACGGGTGATTCGGGAGTTGTAATTTATGTGCTTATGTGTTTTGTTTGTTTTTCTTTCTTTTCAAAAAAAATAAAATAAATAAAAATTATCACTTGTTAGACCTCACACTACATGCACATATTCCTATGAACTGCTCACTATCGAGTCGCACAAGTCCAACTCCAAACCCGTCGAGGCCCGTCCTAGAAAGTTTCAAGCTCCACTCGACCTTGGCTCTTTCGAAGCGGTAAACCTCAGCCCGTGGCATAGTTCAAGACTACATGCCGGGGGTGACATTTGAGCCTCATATTCAAGCCGAGCACAAGCCACACAATTCTAGTTAAGGTCTAACACTCCGTGACTCAAGTCGGTTTCCATGTACCGAGATTTCCCTAAACTAATGTCTTCAAATTATACATGCCAACTTGTTGAAATGGACGCAATAAAAATCCGTCCCCAAAAGTGGTTATTTTGGACGAAAATAAAAATCCGTCCCCGCATGTATGCTTTACTGCATTAATTTAGTTTAATCCCGATACATGTAGGATTCACAAGCGCGATGGAATCCGATGAGTATATGGGACCGCGAGATGGTCTATATACTAGTGTGACGATTCCATTATTTTTTTAGAAACCCCAAAAAGGATCAATTCCCTCCGAATTATAAAAAAAAAAAAAAAAAAAGAGTCTTTTCTTATGTGGTTCGAGTCGGGTGCCCAACTGTGTGTTCTAAGCCTCTTCATGGACCGAAAGTGTTACTCAAGACTGACAAGGGCCTCTTCTGCAATATAGGTTCAATTGGTACTTACAGAGTCTACCGGGATTCGGCAGATCGGTTAGTCCATGAAGAGATCACTCCAACAGCTCCTACATCAACCATGACCGGCAGCAGCAACACCATGTCTCTCGAACAGCTCTCAACCATGGTCCGACTCCTCCAAGAGCAAGTCTCCACCCTTAATAAGGAGGCACAAAGCAAAGACGACATTTGGCAATCCCACCTCGACAGCCAAAGGGAGGCCCACGAGGACGAGATGGAGCTAATGAAAGAAAAGCTCACTAACCTTGCCAAGGGGAAGAACAAGAATAATGATGATGAATCCGAATGGACCGAGGGTTTGTTCAAAAGTCCTTATGTCAACACCCGCACCAAGAAAATGGGAGAGCCAAGTTCCGAGAACAATGAGCCCAAAATGGTGGATTCTATCATGGCCTACATCGACCAAAAATTCAATGGGCTCAACATGGGGAAAGGCTCCGACACAAGCCTTTATCAATCATCCATCCTCATGAGTACTATGGCCGCTCTTCCCGATAAGTTCAAGATGCCCGACATAAGCAAATTCAAGGGCAACTCTTGTCCCATGGCTCACATTGAGACTTATATTTGGGCAATGGTTCCGAAGAAGGTCTCCCCCAAGGTGATGGCTCAATGCTTTCCTCTCACTCTCGAGGGGGCGGCAAAAGATTGGTATGCTACTCTCCCTGTCGCGACCCCGAACCCGCGGGTCCGGGATACGCGAGCTGGACGTCGACTTAAAACCAAAACTCTAAAATAAAGAAGTTAAAAATTTCATTTTTGAACCAAAAGATTTTTAATACAAGGTTTGGAAAATCCAAATTTAACAACACTATAAAACAACTAGTGTAAGCTCCACAAGCTCACACCAAAGATACAAAATATTACAATTCTTAATGACGTCAATAAATGGTATAACTATCCCCAAAAGGTTATACATTTAAATAATGTAAACCGATCCATAACAACCTGCCCCAAAATCTCAATCCTCTCGACGTCCTCCTCGAACCGCGAATCCTAATCCTTTTTCCTCCTGGGGGGGGGGGGTTAAGGAAAACAATTTGAAACAAGAAACGGGGTGAGAATAAATCTCAGTAAGTTACTAATGCAACTACATGACATGCTAATATGCAATGACCAATAGCAATTAACATAAGACAGATAGCAGCGGAATAATAAGTGACATGCTGTCAAACAGTAATATCCAATAATCCATCATATAAATAAACATATAACAACAAATGATAGGCTCCCTATCGCCAACCGTCCCATACCGGTTGGAAATAACGACCATCATCATCATGCAACACATAAAGCTGAATTAAACACTCATAGGTGGATACATAGCCAAGGTTTCACCCAACTGAAAGAACCAAATAAAGGTCGCTGCGCAGCTTCAATAATCAACAATCAACATCTTCATAGCAGCATGAAAGCTCGAAGAGAAAACCCCGGTCAGGAGCGACCGATCAACCCATCGATCAACAAACCATCTTCATAGTGGCATAAAAGCTGAAGAGAAACCCGGTACCGGAACCAATAAAAATGATAAGTGCCACAAGGGGCGGGAGCCATGCCACAAAGTCATGCTCCAAAACGATTAGCTAGAATACCCACGACGGAGCTAGCTCATCCCAACCAAGGCCAATCTGGATGAGGACAGAAGGACCAATGGGCGATGCTATACTGGACTTGGCTTGTGCCATTATAGCATTATCCATTGCCTGACTCGATACACAAATAACCAGCTGGACTTTCAATTAAATGCTAGGTAATAAATACTAGCTCGATAAACAACCAAAGATTCCAAAGTAGGGAACCATACCAATTAATCACCATAAAGATGTAACGGGTACTCATGAAGAGTTTAACAACAACGATAACAAGAGTTTCTCATGAAGAGCACCACAACGATAAACGGAATTTCTCATAAAGAGCACAACATCATTGATTATTAAAACAAGATGATTCTAAGACAAGGCACGTATCAAATACATCCTAAATATGATACTCACAAGTTACTCGTAAAGAGCGCAACCCAAACGGTCGCTCACAAATAGCACAATGACTATTTCCAAGGTGATCATAAACATTTACTCCAAAGATATACTAGGACTATGAACTCAACCATCTCATCACACCTGGAATTCCAAGTAAGAAATCCAAATGAATACACCTTAAGGTTAATCAAACCGTAGGTACCCAATTTCCAATTCACGCTTTACCTCCGTTCATAACGAACCCATTCTAAACACCCCAAACGAATCCAAAAGGTTACACTTATTAGGACATGATCACGACTGGACTAAAACCTACACTTTGGTGTTCAGTAACCACCCTCTAGGTACTATAGGACATCGCCTAAAACCTAGACCAAGACTCACTCGAAAATCAATTCGATTGGAAGAACCACGAACACATCATACGATGCCCAAACACCCAATAAAATCCCAAAGTATAAAACTTATCACTTAACCGAACAACCTATACTATCTTGTAGTACTCTAAGAGAGCTTCGAAACGATAGTTTACACGCCTAAAACGGAGTCCGGATGAGAAAGTTATGGAGGAAACAGTTTTAGAAGAAAAGGGAAGAATATATCAGAATTCTAGC
The DNA here is from genome assembly GCA_026119855.1 of Campanula takesimana. Taxonomy (NCBI): domain Eukaryota; kingdom Viridiplantae; phylum Streptophyta; class Magnoliopsida; order Asterales; family Campanulaceae; genus Campanula; species Campanula takesimana. The sequence goes on along the minus strand of JAOWBW010000129.1, from coordinate 1,246,685 downwards.
TTGGCACGACCGTGCCTAAGAAAGTGGCACGACCGTGCCAAACATTTCGAGAGGAAAGGCAATTTTGGCATATTGGCACGACCGTGCCTAAGAAAATGGCACGACCGTGCTAACCAAGACGGGAGAAAAGGGAATTGCCAAATAAAAGAGCACGCCCGTGCCAAACCTTACGAGAGGGAAAGTGAATTGTGGCACGACCGTGCCAAATAAAGGAGCACGACCGTGCCAGATGAACAAAGCCCAGATTCATCCAAGGTTGACCATTTTCGGGCCAAAACTCACCCAAAACACCAAATACTCAAATTCAACACTCCCAACAAGGTTTCTAAGGTACCCAAACATCTTTTAACTAGAAAGGGGATCTAAATACACCATTTATAAACTAAAACCAAGAATCAAAACCAACATTTCAAAATCACCATTTTTGACCAAAAACCCAAATAAATTCCAAATAAATTGCAAACTCATCCAAACTTCCAATATAACAATAAAAGCATTATATGAACATGATATGAACATTTTAGCATTAAAATGGGGGAAAAGTAACTTACCCGGATTTTCTCAAAGTTGTCGGAACTCGAATATTTTTTGCTTCCTACGACCCTATCGACGATCTAAACAAGATTCATGTTTTAAGAAATGAGAGAAGATGAGAGGAAGAGGAAGAAAATGTAGAGAGAAGTAAAAGGAAGAAAACTTACCCCAAGCTAGAGAGAGAGGGAGATGGCTGGAAGATGGTGAGAGTGAGTGAGGAGGTGAGGGAGGTGATGGGAGTAGGGGGGAAAATAAATCAAAACTTACACTTAGGCCCCCTCTCACTCACTACACACAATATTACACTCCCTACTAACAATTAAGACCCAACAAAACCACACTAACCCAAATGACCCAAATAAAATGCTAAGCATAATATTAGGACATATAAAATGCACACATAATTATTTAAATAAATAATAATTTAAATAAATAAATAAGCAAATAAATAAATAATAATCATTTATTACCAATAAAATAGAGCCTAGATTTCGGGTCGTGACATTCACTCCCCCTTAAAGAAAATTCGACCCGAATTTTAACGAGACTTACCCGAAAGACCAAATAGATACGGATACGATAGTTCCGCCATTTCTCAAATTCCTCAATTGTCCATTCTAAACCACTACAAGGTAACCTTAAATAATGTTCACCATACCAGGACCTCTCGCACTTGACTTCCTTCAACCATAACCTTCACTACTAATTAGAATTCATAATCAAAATGGGAGAATCCCAATTGTTCCCAACATAGTTCCCGAGATACCTCAAGTTCTTCTTATTCATAACCTTAATTACACTGCAAAGGTGTTTCCTTTTGTAAATCACATACTTAGTAGTATTCCCCAGAAATTTAAAACATCACCATCCCGAACCTAATTAGCTTTAAAATTATAAAAAGGCTAAATGAATTTCTATTTCCACAATATTCATCGAAATGGCTACATCTCTATGGATTACCATTATAGTGCTTTCACTTTGAGTTAACACATTAAATTAATAGCACCATACAACTCCAAAATTCTTCGTACAAAGTGTCCACTTAATCTATGTTATACTCTCATCCCTTCATTAATCCGGTCTTGAAGCCCAAACAATTCAATTTACTCAATAGTCCGCAAAACGGTCCAAATTTCATCTTCAAAAGATTTTCTCTAACTCCCATTTAAATTATAATCCGTGCTCATAAACCCAAGGAAATCAACAAATTTCAATTCTTCAATAGCTAACCCGAGTTAGTCTTTCACGCATACCTTTCTTAACCTAATGATACTTAGGCTCAATAGTACTACCATCATAATAAACCAATTAGCTAGCAACGTTCCAACTGACCCAATATCCAATCATGATATTCCTTAATTATGCCCAAGTATTGACACTCCACTTCCTCCACATACCATTGATCCAAATCGCGAAACGCCACCAAGGAGAGATTTAGGACAATAGAACCGCCCTCTAACCAAAATTCAAAATGCCTTTAACATAGATCGAGAAATTGTTACTCTCCCAAAATGTACTTCGTCCTTTCTAACTTAACACGCTTACCACCATTAATGATCATAACTCCTACAACCAACTCATCATCCATAACAAATCGTACCACACAATGCAATTTAACTCCAAGCTTCTCCTCAAACACTAGGTACTAATCGGAAGCAAATGAAAATCTTACGAATGATAATTACACCCAACAAATTGACCGAAACTAAATACTCGGATTTCAATTAAGAAAAGATAGGTATAACTCTACCTAAAGGAACGGTCTCAAACAGTTTTAAGAAATTAGGAATGGAGAATATAACAATCCCCCCTACAACAATAGACTAAAGCAGTAGTAACATCAAAATTTTGTAATAGCAACATGGCTAATTTAGCAGGTGAGACATAACCATACTTAAGCACATCATAAGCACATAAGACTTCATCCGATACCCTAAACTCCTCCATAGGAGTAGACACCTACAACACATAAGTCAAAGACTTAGAAGATATAAATGCAACTAATGCACAGAAACACATAAATGCGATGATCCTTAAATGCACGCGCTCGCTCTCACGACGCAAAATAATACCTCCTGAAATTTATCCGTTACCTGGTGAGTGCTGATTGGTCGCAATTACTCTGCCCTATACCTTAGGGTTCCCTGAAGCATCTCTCTTCTGACCCGGTGAAGTACTGGTTCTTGTTCCTGATGATTGAACCCTAAACCTCGGACAGTCTTTTATGAAGTGACCCAGTTGACCACAATTGATACATTTTCCTTGTTTCTTCCAACACTTATCCTCCAAATGGCCTTCCCTCTGACAGTAAGTGCAAAGCCACCTACCTTGCTTCCCTTGTTTCCCCGAAGTAGTACCCGGATTCCCTAGCACGGTTTGTCCCTTAAACTGAGATGGTGCTCCCAAATTACCTCGATTACCTGAACGGTGATGTGGTTGAGATTTAGCAGGGCTTACCTGTTTACCCGCATTTGCAACCTCGGTCTTCCTCTTATGCTCCCCAATATCTTGCTCGATCAAGTATGCCCGGTCTACCGCATCCTGAAATGTCACAATCCTCTGGGCTATAAGCTGAGTCCGAATAGAAGTCTTCAAACCCCGGATGAATCTCGTAGCTTTCTGCTCCTCGGTCCGCACAAGATAGTCGCAATACCGGGCTAATTCTGTGAACTTAGCCGAGTACTGAGCTATAGACAACAAACCTTGCTCCAGGTTGAGCAGCTCAATCTCCTTTCGGTTTTGATCCACTACTGGAATGAAATGCTCCTTGAACTTCCGCACAAACAATCCCCATGCATACACTGTGTGAGTTTCATCCCAACTCGCTTTAACACCCTTCCACCAATGCTCGGCGGCACCCACAAGTTTATAAGCTGCAAACCGGACCTTGTCTTCATCGGTGCAACCAAAGACATCATAAATTTTCTCCATCGACTCAATCCATAGCTCGGCTTTCCTTACATCGGGTTCCCCATTGAACTCAACCGGTTTCAATTTCAGAAATTGTTCCAATCCGTAGCGGGGTGGTGGTGCTTGTTCTACCCTTGGGCCTTGATCATGTATGGCCTTCATGGCCGCCTCAAACATGCCCTGAAACATTGCACGGGCTTCATCCCTCGTTTCATTCCGATTTGCATTACCGGTATTACTTTCACCACTTCTCCTTCGAGACATTTCAAACAAGTACCTGCATAAAACAACAATTGTTACTCACTCCGAACACACTACCCTCCTAGGTCAAACTAATCCACCTATACTTATACATAGAGCTAAACCATAGCTCTGATACCAACTGTCGCGACCCCGAACCCGCGGGTCCGGGATACGCGAGTTGGACGTCGACTTAAAACCAAAACTCTAAAATAAAGAAGTTAAAAATTTCATTTTTGAACCAAAAGATTTTTAATACAAGGTTTGGAAAATCCAAGTTTAACAACACTATAAAACAACTAGTGTAAGCTCCACAAGCTCACACCAAAGATACAAAATATTACAATTCTTAATGACGTCAATAAATGGTATAACTATCCCCAAAAGGTTATACATTTAAATAATGTAAACCGATCCATAACAACCTGCCCCAAAATCTCAATCCTCTCGACGTCCTCCTCGAACCGCGAATCCTAATCCTTTTTCCTCCTGGGGGGGGTGTTAAGGAAAACAATTTGAAACAAGAAACGGGGTGAGAATAAATCTCAGTAAGTTACTAATGCAACTACATGACATGCTAATATGCAATGACCAATAGCAATTAACATAAGACAGATAGCAGCGGAATAATAAGTGACATGCTGTCAAACAGTAATATCCAATAATCCATCATATAAATAAACATATAACAACAAATGATAGGCTCCCTATCGCCAACCGTCCCATACCGGTTGGAAATAACGACCATCATCATCATGCAACACATAAAGCTGAATTAAACACTCATAGGTGGATACATAGCCAAGGTTTCACCCAACTGAAAGAACCAAATAAAGGTCGCTGCGCAGCTTCAATAATCAACAATCAACATCTTCATAGCAGCATGAAAGCTCGAAGAGAAAACCCCGGTCAGGAGCGACCGATCAACCCATCGATCAACAAACCATCTTCATAGTGGCATAAAAGCTGAAGAGAAACCCGGTACCGGAACCAATAAAAATGATAAGTGCCACAAGGGGCGGGAGCCATGCCACAAAGTCATGCTCCAAAACGATTAGCTAGAATACCCACGACGGAGCTAGCTCATCCCAACCAAGGCCAATCTGGATGAGGACAGAAGGACCAATGGGCGATGCTATACTGGACTTGGCTTGTGCCATTATAGCATTATCCATTGCCTGACTCGATACACAAATAACCAGCTGGACTTTCAATTAAATGCTAGGTAATAAATACTAGCTCGATAAACAACCAAAGATTCCAAAGTAGGGAACCATACCAATTAATCACCATAAAGATGTAACGGGTACTCATGAAGAGTTTAACAACAACGATAACAAGAGTTTCTCATGAAGAGCACCACAACGATAAACGGAATTTCTCATAAAGAGCACAACATCATTGATTATTAAAACAAGATGATTCTAAGACAAGGCACGTATCAAATACATCCTAAATATGATACTCACAAGTTACTCGTAAAGAGCGCAACCCAAACGGTCGCTCACAAATAGCACAATGACTATTTCCAAGGTGATCATAAACATTTACTCCAAAGATATACTAGGACTATGAACTCAACCATCTCATCACACCTGGAATTCCAAGTAAGAAATCCAAATGAATACACCTTAAGGTTAATCAAACCGTAGGTACCCAATTTCCAATTCACGCTTTACCTCCGTTCATAACGAACCCATTCTAAACACCCCAAACGAATCCAAAAGGTTACACTTATTAGGACATGATCACGACTGGACTAAAACCTACACTTTGGTGTTCAGTAACCACCCTCTAGGTACTATAGGACATCGCCTAAAACCTAGACCAAGACTCACTCGAAAATCAATTCGATTGGAAGAACCACGAACACATCATACGATGCCCAAACACCCAATAAAATCCCAAAGTATAAAACTTATCACTTAACCTAACAACCTATACTATCTTGTAGTACTCTAAGAGAGCTTCGAAACGATAGTTTACACGCCTAAAATGGAGTCCGGATGAGAAAGTTATGGAGGAAACAGTTTTAGAAGAAAAGGGAAGAATATATCAGAATTCTAGCTTGGCACGACCGTGCCTAAGAAAGTGGCACGACCGTGCCAAAAATTTCGAGAGGAAAGGCAATTTTGGCATATTGGCACGACCGTGCCTAATAAAATGGCACGACCGTGCTAACCAAGATGGGAGAAAAGGGAATTGTGGCACGACCGTGCCAAATAAAAGAGCACGACCGTGCCAAACCTTACGAGAGGGAAAGTGAATTGTGGCACGACCGTGCCAAATAAAGGAGCACGACCGTGCCAGATGAACAAAGCCCAGATTCATCCAAGGTTCACCATTTTCGGGCCAAAACTCACCCAAAACACCAAATACTCAAAATCAACACTCCCAACAAGGTTTCTAAGGTACCCAAACATCTTTTAACTAGAAAGGGGATCTAAATACACCATTTATAAACTAAAACCAAGAATCAAAACCAACATTTCAAAATCACCATTTTTGACCAAAAACCCAAATAAATTCCAAATAAATTGCAAACTCATCCAAACTTCCAATATAACAATAAAAGCATTATATGAACATGATATGAACATTTTAGCATTAAAATGGGGGAAAAGTAACTTACCCGGATTTTCTCAAAGTTGCCGGAACTCGAATATTTTTGGCTTCCTACGACCCTATCGACGATCTAAACAAGATTCATGTTTTAAGAAATGAGAGAAGATGAGAGGAAGAGGAAGAAAATGTAGAGAGAAGTAAAAGGAAGAAAACTTACCCCAAGCTAGAGAGAGAGGGAGATGGCTGGAAGATGGTGAGAGTGAGGGAGGAGGTGAGGGAGGTGATGGGAGTAGGGGGAAAATAAATCAAAACTTACACTTAGGCCCCCTCTCACTCACTACACACAATATTACACTCCCTACTAACAATTAAGACCCAACAAAACCACACTAACCCAAATGACCCAAATAAAATGCTAAGCATAATATTAGGACATATAAAATGCACACATAATTATTTAAATAAATAATAATTTAAATAAATAAATAAGTAAATAAATAAATAATAATCATTTATTACCAATAAAATAGAGCCTAGATTTCGGGTCGTGACACTCCCGCTCACTGTCCGTCTTGATTGGGACTCCGCCATGCTTGCCTTCAAGAACCAATACCAAGGCAACACCACTCACCGGCCCACAAGGAAAGAGCTCGAGAATACTACTCAAAGAGACAACGATTCCTTCATTGACTTCACAAGAAGATGGAATGACAAACTCTCTAAAATTGTTGAGAGGCCGAACACAAAAGAGCAAATGAACATCTTTCTCAAGTGTCTCAAGATTGATCTCCGCACCCACCTAAGTGGGGCTTGCTACTCTGACTTCTCCCAAATGTATGAGGCGGGGGTACGCATGGATGACTTGCTCAAGGAGATTAAGAAGGCCACTCCTACTTACCGATACAAGGCCGCTTCCAACTCCACAAAAGAGGCCTCGGTCAACGCCGTCACTATCGATAAGGGGAATTACAAAAAGTGTCGCGCCCCAGACCCGTGGTCCTACTTGGCCCCACGCTCGGGACACTAGTGGAAGACGTTATAAAACTCTTTAGAAAAATTTTCGAAATGTACTTTTATAAAGTTTAGCAAAAACACACTTGAAGTTCAAAGACTTCACTTAACTTTAAACAAACTTTACAACCAACTTTCACAACGAAAGTACTTAGCCCGAAGGCTTAAAAACTTTTAAACAAATGTACATACACTAACATGATCCAAAATAGGTGTGAGACAACAGAAAGTACGGGTACTCTACCCAAAAGGTTTCACATTTACATAATTCAACCTTAACAAAACAAGTCCCAACTCTTACCACTCCAACGTCCTCCCGTGCCAAGTGTCCTATCCCCTGGACCCGCCTTATCTAAAACAGTAAACAAATAAAGGGTGAGAATAAATCTCAGTAAGCTACTAAAATGCAACTACGTTACATGCTGATATGATAATCATAAAGAAACAATATCAACAAGTAACCACATAGCATATAATACATAACATGAGAGATAACATCAACTCATATACCACAATTACCACATAGCCCACACTCCGGTGGATACCAAGCCAAGGTTTACCGAAGTAACATAACCATCTGAGAATACCATCTGAGAAAACCAGTTGAGAAAACCATCTGAGCAGCATAAATAGCTGAAGCCGGGATCCCGAAAACCAACCCATAACCAACAGAACCACAGTAACAACGAGGCAACATCAATAGCTGAGACAGGTTCCGGAACCATATAACATAACAACAACAATAGCGGGAGAAAATGACACAAAGTCATACCCCTAAATGCTCACTCGAGGGAGCGAGTTCATCCCAGCCAAGGCCAATCTGGACTGAGGAAATAGGTCCAGTGGAAAAGCCTTATAGTGCACTTAACTGATGCCACTACAATGCCTTCCACCTCCACTCGATAACATCCCAACCTGGGAAATAGGACCAGTGGAAAAGCCTTATAGTGAACTTGGCTAGGTGCCACTATAATGCTTTCCACCTCCACTCGATAACACACAAAACCAGCTGGACTTTCAACAAGGAGCACAGTAATAAATACTTGCTAAAACAACAACTAGGGCATGATTCCATAGAAGGAAACCACACAAACTCATCATAGAGAAGTAAACGCGTTTTCACAATAATGTGCCCAATCTTGACATTAAGTCACCACGCAATCCATCTACACAATCACATTAAGTCAAACCCGATCACAAAGGACCAATTCTATCATTTTGATACCTCATAACAATTATCTAGGCATCTTAGGACATTGCCTAAGACCTAGCCCAATACTTAACGAAAAACAAACAAGTTGTTAAAATTCAGACTGCTCGGCCGCTCTACCTGCTTGACTCGACCGAGCGGATCGGTCGAGTCCCCATTTTTGCTCGGCCGCTCCACATGCTTAACTCGGCCGCTCCAAAGCAGAATGGCCAATTTCCAGGAAAAACTTACATGAACCCAAATCACTTACCACATCTTACCCAAGTTTATGACCAAGTCTTACAAATGCTTCATACTCAAAGACACCAACATATATTTGTACTACTTACAACATCAATTTCCATAGCATTCCCACACTAATAACACTAACAAGAAATTACTACTCCCTCCGTTTCACCGTTTCACAAGTATAATTATAATTTTTCTAATATACTAATATACCCACTTTAGGATACTTTCACTCCTTTCCCCGTCCCATAAATAATAGTATAATTTTATAATACATTTATTTAACATTTATCTCAAGTAAATATTTTACCGTCCCACGAGTAGGAGCATAACTTTTATTACTATTTAACACTCCAGGAGTATTCTAACATACTCAAAACATTCTTTCAAAATCATTCATCACAAACCCAACACATGTTAACACTCCCTTCGTCCCAAATTTACAAGTATATAAAAAGTATACCCAAAACCTTATTTTATCACATATAAAGCATATAAAGCATGTCTATGACCATTTTAACATTTAAAAGGGGGGATTAGTAACTTACCTATTTTGGGACAGAATTGTAGCAATAAAATCTGAACCGGTAGGAACGACCTAATCAACGCCCTGAACATTTTTATATATTTAGGGTTCGAAACGGGGAAGTAAATAATTTACTAGGAATTAAAATACGAAGAACTCTTACCTTTCTACGAACAGAGGGAGTAAGCTTTCAAGAGGTGTTGTTCTTCTCAGTAATATGAATATAGAAGGTGATAAGGTTAAGCCAAGTAAAGATCTTATACTAGTTACCCCTTTTCCTACTAACTACCTCAAACTCCCCTTATTCCTATAGAGCCCAATTTCCTTTAATACCAATTAGGCCCAAAAGGTTACTAACTCAATTACTCCCCAAAATAAATATTATGACCAATTATTAACTAGCAAATATACTCATATAATATATGTAAATTCATAAAAATAATAATTAACACATAAAATGCACAAATAATGCCCATTTTAAATATTAAAAATTTAGGGTATTTTTGGGGTCGTTACAGTCACTCCCCCTTAAAGAAAATTCGACCCGAATTTTACGGCTACTTACTTTTAGCCTCAAATAACCAAGGATACTTGTCATGATACTTACTCAGTTCAATACCCTCAAAGACTTCATACATCACAAGATAAAAATCATAGATATCTTTACGAAGTAGCTATTCATGGAATACATTCCAAATCTCATCAAGAGAATGGAGTAAGACAAGACGATAACCTCAATGTTTAACTCTGCTCACATTTCTCAAAAGACCCAATATATGAGCGACTCTACAGATATATATATATATATACATATATATATATATATACATATATTATATATATATATATATATATATATATATATATATCACAAGTCTAAAAGATCAACTAAACAAATTCTGAACATGTCTTCAATTATCAAAATCGTTCCTTCTACTGACCATTTATCCACAATGAAAGTTATACTGAATCAAAATTCTGAATCCAAAGTCTTCTAAAATACAAACAAAACCAAGATGCAAATAAAGAACTCATCTCTAATATCATACTCATAGACATCTCAGCACATCAACTATCTTCTGAACAATTTACTAGCAACTAAATTTATACTTATACCCTCAATATAGATAATGAGATAAATTTGATAATCAATCCTCTATCGGTCAATATCAACAGTCTCATCTATCACATGTACTCATTCTCTAAAACCTTTCATAATAAGTTCCTATCCATTCATACATCCCAAGGCTTGTCATGAACCAATTGATCATTGATACTTTACTCTCAGATATTCACAACTCAAGAACTCAATTAAACACTTAGAATTTCTCATATCAACTTAATCAGAGGATATAGAATAGTACTCTACTTTTATCAACTCTTATATAATTTCCTTGAAGAAATAAATACTTTAACTCTTATAATCAGTCAACACTTTGAACATAGCTCTACAAAAGTTATTCACGAAGGCAATAGATATATGATCGCAACCAACCTTAAGCTATGAGTAGAAAAATGCTATTCATAAAAAAATAATCTACCCGAATCATACATAACTACCATACAATTATGAATCAAAGAACATCTCAATCACTCATTGAGGCATTATCATGAACAACCAATTGCTAGATCCATTAAACCATGTTACCACTAAAGCGGTGGTCAACTCTCGTTTCAATAGTAAAACTTATTCCTACTATCAACCCATTGGAATATATCTTTCTGAGTCGAGTAGTTGACACCGATGTTACCTTAGACATTCATTAATGAATCTCTAATAATTTACCAATCTCAACAAACTACATATCCTTGATACTACAGTAGGATTTTCCCTACTTCATGTTGCTTCCATACTTAAAGGATCAATAACAAGGCCTGAATTTAAACTTTCTCCAATGATATATCATCTAATAAGAAGGCATAATACCTTGAATTCATAATTCCATGCTTCTCTCAAAGCAATCCAACTTATGGTTACAAATACAATTCAACGTATCCAATCAATACTACTAGTCAAATATGCTGTCAAACACTATAACCCACCATCATATAAAGCCCATACCTAGTATGAAAAGTCATCTTTACAATAGACTCAACTTATAATATCAACTTATGATAATCATCTTAAGTCAGCCACTACGTAAACCACCAATCTCTGATGTTGTACAAATATATCACCCATATAGGATAACACATGATGCTACACTATAGTCACCTTAGGAACTCTTTATATTAACTACGCAATCACCAAATACCATAACTTTCATTCTAACAATATCAATGCACCCCAAGTAAGTATACCAAACAGGAGGAATTCCCAAATCAGAAATTTCAAGTTGAATCTTCTATTCTTTCACTCAACCAATATTATAAGTATAGTGAACTACATATACCACTTAATAGAGACATGCTTCAAAAATCTCACAAGGGAAGAATATATCCTCCTATTTACAAGTAGATATTCTTCTACACACCCATAAACCAATTACTAGGCACAAACTTGTGACAAAATTTAAACTTTAATGCATAAATAGCACAAATGCCAAACACATATATCTACCATGCTTAATTAAAGCACACTAGCATATAAACTCCACCATAATAATATCAAAATCTTGCTATGGAAAAATAACTAAACCAGCAAGTAAAACATGCTCACAAATTTGCACATCACAAGTGCGCAACACTCTATCAATCACCAAACACTCCCGCTTAGGATAGACACCTCTAACACCTAAGGTAAAGACTCAGGAGACACATGCAATCAAGAAGCAAAATGCACAAACACATAAGAATGCGATGAACCAGGGTCTATAAGTGTACGTGCTCTCAAACTAGACATAGAAATTATACCCCCAATCACATTAAAAGGATCTGAAATCTGTTGTTGATTGATGGCAGAAACACTATCCTGCACCTTAACCTTCCCTGAAGCATCCCTCTTTTGGCCCTGAGAAGACCCAACTGCACTTCCTGATGCCTGTACTAGGGCAATCCTTCTGGAAATGACCCAACTGCCACATCTCATACATTTACCTTGTTTCTTCCAACATTTTTCCTCAGAATGTCCTATCCTTTGACAATAGCTACATACTCGTTTACCTTGAGTTCTTCTATTATGTGACCTTTGAAAAGATTCCTTAGCTTGTGAAGAGGTCCCTTGGTATTCTCTACTATCTCTATACTGGGGTTGTGGTTTTAACTGTTCTCCTTGTTTTATCACATCTAAGGCTTCAACCTTGCTTTTATGCTCTACTATATCATCAAAATTTTTTTATTTATTTTTCATTACAGCTTCAAACATACCTTGGAACATTGTTCGAACCTCTTCTCGAGCATTACCCAGCCCTGAAGGCCCCGACTGATCACCCTCTGTTCCAACCATCTTCAATGATTACCTGCATAAAACACTCAACGTTACTCACTCTCTACCCAACTACCCTCCTAGGTCACTAAGTCATTCTAGACCATCTACAACCTAGCTCTGATACCAACTGTCGCGCCCCAGACCCGTGGTCCTACTTGGCCCCACGCTCGGGACACTAGTGGAAGACGTTATAAAACTCTTTAGAAAATTTTTCGAAATGTACTTTTATAAAGTTTAGGAAAAACACACTTGAAGTTCAAAGACTTCACTTAACTTTAAACAAACTTTACAACCAACTTTCACAACGAAAGTACTTAGCCCTAAGGCTTACAAACTTTTAAACAAATGTACATACACCAACATGATCCAAAATAGGTGTGAGACAACAGAAAGTATGGGTACTCTACCCAAAAGGTTTCACATTTACATAATTCAACCTTAACAAAACAAGTCCCAACTCTTACCACTCCAACGTCCTCCCGTGCCAAGTGTCCTATCCCCTGGACCCACCTTATCTAAAACAGTAAACAAATAAAGGGTGAGAATAAATCTCAGTAAGCTACTAAAATGCAACTACGTTACATGCTGATATGATAATCATAAAGAAACAATATCAACAAGTAATCACATAGCATATAATACATAACATGAGAGATAACATCAACTCATATACCACAATTACCACATAGCCCACACTCCGGTGGATACCAAGCCAAGGTTTACCGAAGTAACATAACCATCTGAGAATACCATCTGAGAAAACCAGTTGAGAAAACCATCTGAGCAGCATAAATAGCTGAAGCCGGGATACCGAAAACCAACCCATAACCAACAGAACCACAGTAACAACGAGGCAGCATCAATAGCTGAGACAGGTTCCGGAACCATATAACATAACAACAACAATAGCGGGAGAAAATGACACAAAGTCATACCCCTAAATGTCGCGACCCCGGACCCCGCGGGCCCCGGGACCGCGATCTGGACGTCGACTCTAACAAAAAACTCCAAAATACCGAAGTTAAAAATTTCACTTAATACCAAAAGGTGATAATCCAAAGTTTTACAAAACCAAGTTTGATAGAGATTAAATACAACAATTATAAACTTCCACAAGTTTATGCCCAACAAAATAAAAATATACAATTCTTAGTGACGTCATTGTTTGGTACAAATACCCCAAAAGGTTACACATTTATATAATGTAAACCAACCTATACAACTTTCCCCAAAAGAATGTTTCCACACTCGACGTCCTCTATCTCGTGATCAGCGAGACTATTCCTTAGCACCTGGGGGGGGGGGTTAAGGAAAAACAAAGATAAAAGGAAAGGGGTGAGATAAATCTCAATAAGTTACTAATGCAACTACATGACATGCTATGATGCAATATACAATAAGCAATAATAAATATCACATAGCACATAGCACTTATCACATAACAGATAGCAGCGGAAATAAACACATAACAAAGGATATAGCCAAGGTTTTCCAAACCGGAACATCCAAATAAAGGATCGCTGCGCAGCTTCAATAATCAACCAATCATCATCTTCATAATAGCATGAAAGCCGAAGAGAAAACCCCGGTACCGGAACCAATAACCAATGAAGTGTCACAAAGGACGGGAGACATGCCACAAAGTCATGCTCCAAGTAAAGCTAAAATGCACACAAGGGAGCTAGCTCTTCTCACATCCAAGGCCAATCTGGAGGAGGGTAATAAGGGGGCAAAACAATGGTCAACATCACAATGGACTTGGCCGTGCCATCATAATGTTTCGCATCGCCCAAACACACACAAAATACCAGCTGGACTTTCACGTAAAGGCTAAGTAATAAAATACTAGCACGATAAACAACAAAGGATTCCAAAGTAGGGAATCAAGCCAAATAATCACCAAGAAGATGACATGAACCAACAATACACAATAAGGTGCTTCGAAGTCCAAAATAACAATTAATGAATTTCAAACACAAACTTGATCACAAAGGACCCAATTCTATCACTAAAGTGTACTACAATGTTCACTAAGGTCAACTAGGAGGACACCCAAGATTTAGACCAAAACGCATTCTTCAATCGCTCAATTTTAACAAATGTTAAACTTTCAGAGTACTGTGCGGCCGCCCAAAAGGGTCTGTGCGGTCGCCCAAAAAGACTCAAAACAAGAACAAAAGCTTTCAGATAGTTGTGCGGTCGCCCAGGCTATATTGTGCCCGGATTGCCAGAAATCGGAAGAACAACATGGGTTCTTCCATTTTCAAACCCAAACCACATTCAACCCAAAATCCAACCTTCCAACTCATATACTAAAGTGTCAAAACAACTTATAAGTCTAAAAAGGCTCCTAAAACAACATTTAACAACCAAAATCAAGAATCAAACCCAACATTCAAGATTTCACCATTTTTTATCAAAACCCAAATAAATTCCAAACAAATTCAAAACTCATCCAAACTTCACATACAACACATCAAACATTATCTAGGCATGATATGAACATTTTAGCATTAAAATGGGGGGGGGGGAAAAGTAACTTACTTGAATTTTCTCAAAGTTGATGGATTTCAAATCTTTTTGAGTCTACGCGATCCTATCGACGATCTAAACAATGTTTACGTTTTAAGAAATGAGAAATAACTAGAAGAAGATAAAGAAAAAGAAGAGAGAAGGAAAGAGAAAGAAGCTTACCCACAACCAAGAGAGAGAGAGAGAGAGTGTCTGGGAGAGAGAAGAGAGTGAGGAAGATGGAGTGTAAGAGGGAGAAGGGGAGGAGTAGGGAGGGAGTAGGGAAATAATTTAAAAGAGTTACACTTAGGCCCCCTCCGCTACACTACACACAAACACTACACTCCCTACTAACAATTAAGACCCAACAAATCTACACTCGCACAAATGACCCAAATAAAATGCTAGGCATAAATATTATAACACATAAATTGCACACATAATTATTTAAATAAATAATAATTTAAATAAATAAATAAGCAAATAATTTAAATAAAAATCATTTAATTACTAATAAAATAGAGCCTAGATTTCGGGTCGTGACACTAAATGCTCACGCGAGGGAGAGAGTTCATCCCAGCCAAGGCCAATCTGGACTGAGGAAATAGGTCCAGTGGAAAAGCCTTATAGTGCACTTAACTGATGCCACTACAATGCCTTCCACCTCCACTCGATAACATCCCAACCTGGGAAATAGGACCAGTGGAAAAGCCTTATAGTGAACTTGGCTAGGTGCCACTATAATGCTTTCCACCTCCACTCGATAACACACAAAACCAGCTGGACTTTCAACAAGGAGCACAGTAATAAATACTTGCTAAAACAACAACTAGGGCATGATTCCATAGAAGGAAACCACACAAACTCATCATAGAGAAGTAAACGCGTTTTCACAATAATTTGCCCAATCTTGACATTAAGTCACCACACAATCCATCTACACAATCACATTAAGTCAAACCCGATCACAAAGGACCAATTCTATCATTTTGATACCTCATAACAATTATCTAGGCATCCTAGGACATTGCCTAAGACCTAGCCCAATGCTTAACGAAAAACAAACAAGTTGTTAAAATTCAGACTGCTCGGCCGCTCTACCTGCTTGACTCGACCGAGCGGATCGGTCGAGTCCCCATTTTTGCTCGGTCGCTCTACCTGCTTGACTCGGCCGCTCCAAAGCAGAATGGCCAATTTCCAGGAAAAACTTACATGAACCCAAATCACTTACCACATCTTACCCAAGTTTATGACCAAGTCTTACAAATGCTTCATACTCAAAGACACCAACATATATTTGTACTACTTACAACATCAATTTCCATAGCATTCCCACACTAATAACACTAACAAGAAATTACTACTCCCTCCGTTTCACCGTTTCACAAGTATAATTATAATTTTTCTAATATACTAATATACCCACTTTAGGATACTTTCACTCCTTTCCCCGTCCCATAAATAATAGTATAATTTTATAATACATTTATTTAACATTTATCTCAAGTAAATATTTTACCGTCCCACGAGTAGGAGTATAACTTTTATTACTATTTAACACTCCAGGAGTATTCTAACATACTCAAAACATTCTTTCAAAATCATTCATCACAAACCCAACACATGTTAACACTCCCTTCGTCCCAAATTTACAAGTATATAAAAAGTATACCCAAAACCTTATTTTATCACATATAAAGCATATAAAGCATGTCTATGACCATTTTAACATTTAAAAGGGGGATTAGTAACTTACCTATTTTGGGACAGAATTGTAGCAATAAAATCTGAACCGGTAGGAACGACCTAATCAACGCCCTGAACATTTTTATATATTTAGGGTTCGAAACGGGGAAGTAAATAATTTACTAGGAATTAAAATACGAAGAACTCTTACCTTTCTACAAACAGAGGGAGTAAGCTCTCAAGAGGTGTTGTTCTTCTCAGTAATATGAATATAGAAGGTGATAAGGTTAAGCCAAGTAAAGATCTTATACTAGTTACCCCTTTTCCTACTAACTACCTCAAACTCCCCTTATTCCTATAGAGCCCAATTTCCTTTAATACCAATTAGGCCCAAAAGGTTACTAACTCAATTACTCCCCAAAATAAATATTATGACCAATTATTAACTAGCACATATACTCATATAATATATGTAAATTCATAAAAATAATAATTAACACATAAAATGCACAAATAATGCCCATTTTAAATATTAAAAATTTAGGGTATTTTTGGGGTCGTTACAAAAAGGTTCCTCCACCTCAAGGGAAGAAGTCCCGAAATGACCGTGTCTATACGCCTCTCCAAGGCGTGACTCAAACCGAAGTGTTCGAGGTCCTCAAAGCAAAGGGTCAAGTCACACCCGTGCAAGGGTACCAACCCAAGACGGTCTACCCCAATCATGCTCACCACAAATATTGTGGCTACCACCAATATAGTGGCCACACCACCGAGGATTGCTTCGTTCTCCGCAATGTCATTCAAGATCTCATAGATAAGAAAGAGTTTGTAGTGACTAATGGCGAACATGTCAATGTAATAGAGATAGGAGAACTCGAGGGGACCACCCATTCAATCCCAATTGTGAATGGGGGCCCCTATGTTATGAATAAACTTGACAGTTCTTGTTATGTTGTAACTTACGATGAGGTAATGAGGGAAGTACTAGAGAATAGGAAAAGGAAGCAAGATGGGAACGTCAACATGCTAACTCGATCCGGTCGAGTCATAGCAAGCAACCCTTCCACTTCAGCACCGAGCTCCTCTTCTCAAAGGCCGCAAGCTCGCGACACTCCCGAAGATCCTCTACTTGTACAACTCAAGAAAACTCAAGCCAACATCTCTATTTGGGACCTCGTTGCATCCTCAAAGAAACACCGAGATCTTGTCATCCGCAATCTCGATGATACATCAGTTTCTCCCAATACTACTCCCGAGGACCTCACGGCAATGATCGGTCACATTCATTTTGGCAACGTCATCACCTTTGCCGATATGGACCTTCCACTATTTAGTTCCGACCACAACGAAGCTATTTACCTCAAAGTACGAGCAAGGGGGAGGCCCATCTCAAGAGTCTTAGTGGACGGTGGTTCCGCACTCAATCTCATGCCTGGCAGAATCATGGGCATACTGGGGCTTAAGGATTCCGATTTGAAGCCTTCTACTCAAGTAATCCGAGGTTATGACAGCACCGCCCGTACAGTCATGGGCATGATCGAAATAGACATCGAGTTTGGGAGCATGGTCATGTCCGTTCCATTCCAAGTACTTGATATCCCGGCCTCGTTCAACTTACTTTTGGGTCGACCATGGATTCACAGTACTAATGCCGTCCCGTCAACTCTCCACCAATGTGTCAAGATCCGAAATGGTGATGAAATAGTGACCGTCATGGCTGAAAACGTCACTATCCACAGAAAAGGTGAGCCCGTCCACCAAGTTCAGCATGGTTTACCAGACTCCACTCTCTCCGGCGTCTCAATCAATGCCATTGACAAAGAAGGGGGAAACGGATCATGGACCCCCAGCAACCACAAAGTCCTCTGCATGATGAGGAATATGGACTACTTCCCTGGTTTAGGCCTAGGGAAATATCAACAAGGAATCCTACATCCTATGAAAGTCCCATTCGTCAAAAACACATTCGGTTTGGGGTACGAGCCTTCCAAAGAAGACTTGAAACAAGAGCAAGCAATCAAGCATGAAAAGGCCCAAGCTCGTAAAGAAGGCCGTCGTTATGAGGTCCCTAATCTAAGGCCTTACCGCAAGACGTTGAATGGTTATTTTGTCTGCCAAGGGGAAGACGTTCCATACATGATCTTTCCCGAGTCATGGTTTAACAATAAGGGTGTCAAAAAGCCCGGTCTCGAAATCTTCTCCGATTATGAGATCCAGAAATCCGAAAGGGAACCAACTCCCATGTCGCCCCGTTAATGGTGGGGAAAGAAGGTGACTATAGAGTCCGAGACAGAAATCACCGTGGGGGAAGAACTGACAGATTTAGCCTCCATGTTCGAAGAGCTTGCCATAATGAATGAATGCCAAGTCAACGCCATCCACGACACCGTCATCATGAGCGAGACTATCAGTGAGATCCCGCCAAGCTCCGAGCCGATAAACAATTGGTATTCAACGAAAGGGCCCGTGGTATCTGAGGAATTCTTAGTCCAAGAAATGGGTTGCATACCCCGCACGACAACAAAGGAAGAGCGGCTCACACTTAATTTCGAGTCCGAGAGTGTCTCTAATACCCTCACCCAAGAGGATTTAGAGGCCATAGCCGAGCGTGTGTTTCCTTTCTTTGCTAATGAAAAATTTGATATTTCTGAGTACCTTGAGATTGCAAACATCATAAATGATGAATTAACTAATAATAAACTTAACGAACAAGTTAATAACGATTCAAATTATGATGAAATAGACCACGAAAACACAACATACTTAAATGAACTTGCTCAACAAGTCCGTAGTCGTGGTGAAAATGGTCCAAAGGCTGACAAAGAATTGCATGTTGTTAATCTGGGTACCGAAGAAGAGCCAAGAGAAACTAAGATCGGAAGCTTCTTCAAGGGGGACGACAGAGACAGATTGACTGCACTACTACGGGAGTTCGTGGATGTGTTCGCATGGTCATACAAAGACATGCTGGGTTTGGATAGAAAGGTAGCGGAGCACAGAATTCCGATCAAAGAAGATGCCAAGCCAGTAAAGCAGAAGCTCAGAAAGATCAAGCCAGAATGGTCTCTGCAAGTCAAAGAAGAGATCGAGAAGCTCCTCAGTGTGGATTTCATCAAGGTTATCGAGTATCCGACATGGTTAGCCAACATCGTGACAGTCAGAAAGGCAAACGGCAAGGTTCGAGTTTGTGTGGAATTCCGGGATTTGAACAAAGCTTCCCCAAAGGATGATTTTCCACTCCCTAATATCGACATGCTGGTCAACTCCACAGCTGCCTATGAGGTTCGCTCATTCGTGGATGGGTTCGCTGGGTACAATCAGATTCTCATGGCCGAGGAAGACCAACACAAGACAGCCTTCACAACACCGTGGGGTACCTTTTGCTACACAGTCATGCCATTTGGGTTAAGAAATGATGGGGCTTCCTACCAAAGAGCCGTGACAGACTTATTCCACGATATGATTCACAAAGAAATCGAGGTCTATGTGGACGACATGATCATTCACTCCAAAGGGACCGATGGTCAACATTTAATCGACCTCCACAAGTTCTTCGAAAGGCTTCGTCAACACAAGATGAGGCTCAACCCTGCAAAGTGCACGTTCGGGGTTATCCGAGGCAAAGTCCTTGGTTATATGGTCACTGAAAGGGGAATTGAAGTAGATCCCTCCAAAATCAAGGCAATCATTGACATGCCTCCTCCAAAGACGCAGAAAGAGATCAAAGGTTTCATGGGCAGATTGCAATACATCAGTCGGTTTGTGCACCAACTCACTTCCATGTGCGAGCCAATATTCAAGCTACTCAAGAAGAATGTGGCTCTAGAATGGACCGACGCATGCCAAGAAGCCTTCGACCAAGTGAAGCATTACTTGACGTGCCCTCCTGTCCTAGTTCCGCCGCACAAGGAGAAGCCTCTTTTGCTCTATCGCACTGTCAATGATGAAGCCCTAGGGGCTATGTTAGCACAAGAGCAACGAGAGTCCACAAAGGAGAATGCCATTTATTTTGTCAGTCGCCGATTCCAACAAGGCGAAAGGAACTACTCTGTCTTAGAGAAGTCATGTGCAGCATTAGTTTGGGTCACTCAAAAGCTCAAGCACTACATGGAAGCTTTTCCGATCAAGCTAGTAGCAAAGGTGGACCCGCTCCGCTACATCTTCGAGAAGCCTTTCATGTCAACAAGAATAGCCAAATGGTACTTCATGCTCGCCGGCTACGATATCACTTACGTCACACTAAAATCCGTCAGAGGGAAAGTGTTCAGTGACCAGCTTGCCGAATTCCCATGTGACGAAGTGAAGGGGGAAGATGTACAGTTCCCCGACGAGCACTTAATTTGTACTGCAACCGAGGAAAATAAGTGGCAACTTTTTTTTGATGGCGCCACCAATAGACACGGTTTTGGTATAGGAATATTGCTTGTTGATCCAAAAGACATCTACACTCCCATTGCCATCCGTCAGGAATTCGAAGCTACCAACAACATTGCCGAGTACGAAGCATGTGTAGCAGGGCTCGAAGCATCTCTCGAAAGAAACGTCACGGAACTAGAAGTATTCGGCGACTCTTTGCTCCTTATCAATCAACAATCGGGTAAATGGCGAACCCAAGACCCAACTCTCCAACAGTATGGTCAACACCTTGAAGAATTGGTTGAAAAATTCCAAGAGATCACTTTCAACTACCTGCCAAGGGATAAAAATCGCTTCGCCGATGCACTGGCCACTATAGCTTCATTAGTCGAAATGCCCAAAGGGAAAATGGTGAAGCCTTTCAAAATTGCCTGAAGGAACAGTCTGGCATATTGCATGAGTATCGAGATCAACGAGGTTCAAACAAACTCTCCGTGGTATTCGGATATCATGAATTTCCTCAAAGATGGCACTTATCCCGAGAATAGCAATAAGAAGTCTCAAGCGGCTCTGCAAAGGCTAGCCTCTCGGTACGTACTGATTGGGGACCGAGTCTATAAAAGGCACCACGATCGGATCAATCTCTTATGCGCCAATGAGGCCGAAGCTCAAGAGATAATGTGTGAAGTGCACGAAGGAGAATGTGGACCCCACATAATGGGTTTATGCTAGTCAAGAATATACTTTGCATTGGTTACTATTGGAGCACTATGGAACGAGACTGTATCGAGAAAGTCAAAAGGTGTGCCAAGTGCCAATTCCACGCTAATCTGCAACATACTCCACCCTCGCAACTTTACAACATGGTCACACCTTGGCCTTTCTCTTGTTGGGGGATAGACATCATCGGTAAAGTTCATCCTGCCAGGAGCAATGGGCAGTCGTTCGTCCTAGTGGCAGTCGACTACTTCACAAAGTGGGTCGAAGCACAAGCCTATCGGACCCTCAACGCCAAGAAAGTGGCCGAATTTGTAAAGATTAATATCATGTGCCGATACGGCGTGCCTCATGAAATCATTTCCGACAACGGCTCTCACTTTGAGAAGGAAATGGATGCACTTTTGATAGAATACAAGATCACCAAGCACAAGTCATCTCCTTACCGTCCCCAAGCAAATGGCGCGGTTGAAGCAGCAAAAAAACCATCGAGACCATTGTTAAGAAAATGGCCTCAACAGGAAGGGATTGGCCTGAGAAGCTACCATTGGCATTATGGGGCTACCGCACATCAATACGATCCGCAACAGGAGAAACTCCTTATGCATTAGTCTATGGTTCTGAAGCCGTACTCCCAATCGAACTTGAAGTCCCATCTCTACGGGTCCTCCTCGAGAATCAAGTCAACGAGGTCAACTGGATGCAAAGTCGATACGAACAGCTAGCCTTACTCGACGAGAAAAGGTTAAGAGCACTCGAACACACAAGGGCATATCAGCAAAGGATGGCAAGAGCTTTCAACAAAAAGGTAAAGCCTCGAAACATCAATGTGGGAGATTTGGTCTTAAGACAACATTCTCCTAATGCCATGAATCCCCTGGGAAAATGGGGACCCCGATAGATCGGTCCATACGTGGTAAAAAAGATACTAAGCGGCGGTGCAGTCCGGCTTGTGGATTTAGATGGTGACCAGCTGCCAAAGGAGGTCAACCTCGACAAGCTCAAGAGGTTCTACGCTTAATAAACAAAGACCATTTTAAAAAAAAAAAATAAAAAAAAAATCGCTCGCTAGGTTGAAAACCCGCAAGGGCGGCCTAGGCAAAAATTAGAGCACGTGCAAAAAAGAAGCCCACTAGATTGAAAACCCGAAAGGGCGGTCTAGGCAAAAAACAGGGTGCACAAAAAAAAAAAAAAAAAAAAAAAAAAGGTCTTTGTTTGTTTGAACTATGGAGACCTGAGCCTCCCAACTGGAGGAACGTAGGCAACCTTCGGGTGCGGTCTAAAACATATAAAAAAAATACCCAATTCACTTCAAATAACAAGATGCAATTCTTATTCATTCAATGAATTATTCAAACCATTACAACGGATTTATTGAGCAACAAAAGACATCAAAATATTAAATCCTAAAACAAAGTGGTCTAATCGCAATCTCTTGGGGTACAAAGAAAAATCTAATCTTTCTTAGGTTTGGGAACCCATTGCTTCTTGTTATGTCCTTTAGTCTTCTTGGATGGGGACGGAACATTCTTGGGACCGCCAAGACGGGAGAAAACGCTAGGACGGGACGGAGCTTCATCAACGGCTTTCCCTTTGCCCTTATCAAGCGGAGCCTTAGCGGGGACAACCATGGGACGCTTCCACACATAGGAGGAATTTCCCTTACCTTTCTTCTTCTTGGAAAAGTGACGGGGTCTATAGTCCCGCACATGAACCACCGGTCTCACGGGGTCAACAACATCATCATTGGGCCTTCCCAAACGATCAAAAATGCTCAGACGCTTCTCCACCATCGGGACGGACCCCACAGCTGGAACGGCGTTCACCACTGGAATGGACTTCTCACCCTCGGGGACGGAGACTTTGACTTCAAAAGAGAAAGTTATTGGAGCCATTATGACAAGAATTTTGTGGTTTAGGAGGAGAAAATGTTTGCAGAAGAATGCTGTGTGACCATTCTGGTCGAAAATGGTTCAAATTTATAGCTGTTGGAACATTCTGGTCAGAAAAAGAAAGGGGCTGTAATTCAGCAGGCCAGAAGCGCGCGCCTCCGACCAAGGCTGCACAACGCGCGCGCCTCCTACAAGCAAGGCCCAACGCGCGCGCCTTTGACAGCAGTTCAGACAGAAACAGCCCTTGTCAGTTCAGAACAGAACCCAAGCACTCCAACATATCCAACCTGCAGCAAAATCAGATCCCAGCAACAAAAAGGAGTTCAAGCATCAACAACAAGCATCCTTTGGGCACACATTTGTTTGTAAAGAGTCGACATCTAAGATCGAGTCGCTAATAGAACATAAAATAAGTAGTAAGATAACTAGGATTGTAAATACATGATAAATGTTATTACAGGAAAAAGTAAAAGTGTTTCAATCCCTCATCCTCTCAGCCTCAACAGCTCGGGCACATCATCACCAGCACTGTGCTCACCCCCTGCTACCGCTCTCGGTCTCCTCATCGTCATCATCATCCTCATCATCATCATCATCATCATCCTCAGACTCAGATGTCTCAATCACAACATCAGGACGGGTCCTCTTGGCAGCTCTCCCTGATGAACTGGCGCCACCCCGGCTCTGGCTACCTTCTCGGCTCAGACTTCCACTATGGCTACCCCCGTGGCTCAGACTCCTGCTCAGCGACTGTCTCGCCGAAGAGACAGCCTCATCAATGTCCAGTGCAGCATCCCTGTAGCCTCGTCCCATGCCCCGAGCACCTCGGGCAGCTCCTCTCGCAGCACCAGAGACAGCACCAGCAGCATCTCTAGTCATGGCAGCAATATCCCTGCACAGCTCCAACACCCTTTCCTCCAGCTGACGGAGCCTCCGCCTCATCCCTTTGTTCTGCCTACCCAAGTGCCTATAAGTAGCTACGGGCACCTGTTGCAACAAAGAACAGGAAAAAGGAAATTATATCAATACAAAGGACAGAAAAACAAGACTGGAACTGAGAAATGCAAAGATGGTCAGAAAAACATACCACGGCAGCCTGAGCGGGAGGCTCTCTCTCCGGTGACATATCCTCGGGAACAATCTCCCTCTGATCCTCAAAGACCCCGAAGTTGGAATAAGTATAATAGGGAGGAGGCAAAGGAGGATCAAAACAATACCCGGCACCGGTAGTATAAAACCGAGCGGAGGTCGTAGGAGCAGCCTGTGATCTCCTCGGATCAGCAAACATGAAGGCTTGCATCAAGTTGTTCTCCCTGAAGAGGCCATAATCCTGATCCAAGTGAATGTAAGGGACGGCATCAACCCCTACCATATATGCTGCGCGATCAGCCTCTGAAAGTGACCTCCAGTTACGAGGGCAGAAAGGAGGAACGTCTGGAACTGCAGGACGAGGGGGGGTGTAAAAGTCTGTCACCTGGGTACCATGCTGCCAAAATACTCTATCTCCCAAGTACAGAGCCATACACTCACCCGAACTCATCAAAAGCCGAGAACGGGTAGGAATAAGAGTATGCTCAAACCAGTGCTGAACTGATCTCCACGGATACAAAGAGAAGGCAACGGACTCAGGCCTCAAGGTGTCCAAGTGCCGTCGGGCCGAAGTAAGACTAATGGGGTTCGTGCCAGTCTTCACATTCCTCTCCTTGTACGCCTACCGTGCGCAGTCCAGATACTGGGGCTGGCCGTCCTTGGCAATCTTGAAATCCCTCAGATTCAGGATAGCAAAAGCCCAAAGCTGTAGACAAGAGGCAGAAACAAAGTTAATGACAGTCAACGAAAAAGGCAGTTATGACCAAGGCAAGGAGAATATAAAAGGGACTGTAAGGGGTATACCTCCCACAGCAAGCTGAAGCCCGTAACCGAGCTAGTGGTCGAGCGGCTGGTCAAATCCATACCGTGGTAACAAGCAGCTAAGCCCGCTGCGTCCCAGTTATACTGGCCAATCTGGTCCAAATCCACTAACAAGTCAAGCAGAGCCAAAGAGGCCGAAGATCCCCCGTTGGCAAACAGAGTATGGGATAACAAGTACCAAATAAAGCAACGGGCCACGGCATCGACCCGATCAGCAGTAACACCTCGAGCCTCAGCCATCAAGATGCTAAAATAAGCCCGGATTCGCCCCCATGTCACTCGAGAATTCTTAACCTCGAACCGGCAGTCAACCAAAGCCAGTAACTCGTCCGGAGTCCGAACAGCCCTTCTCAAAGCAAAAGGGACAGGCATCCCCATGAACGGCACGCCCGTCAAAGCTGTGAAATCAGTAGGCGTCATAGTCACCTCGCCCATGGGTAAGTGGAAGGTATGGGTGGTGTCCCACCATCTTTCCCTCAATGCCTGGACCACATCGGGGTCATTCTTCAAAGCTGGGAGGCTAGTGACAAAAAGACCAAAATGAGTCCCTGTGACTCGGGCCCGAACATTCTAAGGTAACCTCTTCCATATAGAGATGGGCCCATGAGCCCCACCGCGAATCTCTGTCAGACGGGTCCACTCCTGAAAGGAAAGAAGGAACAACAAAAATTTCATCAGCATGACTGCTGGAAAACGGATGAACTCAACACAGAGATTTCAATGGCAGAACAATGTACAAGCAAGTGTGTGAACATGAAAATGGGCGTCCCAACATGTTTCTTACAACAAATCAGCAACATCAAATAACATGCAAAGAATGACCAATAAAGCTGCTGCAACAATATTTCGGGTAAAGAAAACGGAACTTCATGAAATCCGAAATCGACAAGAAAGGTGAGACATTCTTACCAAACCCGAAGTCACGAAGTGAGAAATGTGGGTATCAGGCCGGAAGGTAAGTAAGCTCGGGTCCATAGCTTCAACCCCAATTTCGGGCTCCTCGCCCTGTGGCATCTCGAACGGAGGTGATTGCTGACGATCCGACATCGTTTCTTTGACGGAATTGATCCTAGAGCAGCAAGAAAGTGTTTTGGGGTGATTTCTCTACGAAAATTGGGCTTGGAATTTGGAGGGTTCTTCAAAATTTTGAAAACTTGCCGAAAAACAGTGAACCGCCTGTTTAAGTATGCTGAACTTATGCGCCAGGCACGCGCCCCCCGACATACTCATCCGAGGTGCGTGCGTCCCACAACGAGGCCCGGACGCGCGCTCTTCCCATCATCAGGCAGGTTCAGAAGCAGTCTCCCATGCAAGAAACCATACACCGTATCGAGGTTTCCCCACGGATTCCGAACTCCCTAAGTTCTGTCACGGGTGACATACCCCCCTCAAGGGTCAATCTCAACATTTCATCCCCAGTAGGAACATTTTCTGGTCGCGGTCAACTGTGCCCGCACCCCACAATTCAAAAAGTCAGGTGTAACTCTAAGTGGCACGAGACTCCAAAGCAATAACTCATCAACGAATCTCACTAACGGATTCGACAACAAAGGTTCACTAACGGCCTCGAAGGTTCACTAACGGCCTCTCCAAAGGTTCACTAACGACCTCCTCTAAGGTTCACTAACGGCCTCTTCAAAGGTTCACTAACGGCCTCTTCAAAGGTTCACTAACGGCCTCATCAACGAATCTCACTAACGGATTCGACAACAAAGGTTCACGAACGGCCTCGAAGGTTCA
Source organism: Campanula takesimana (assembly GCA_026119855.1). NCBI lineage: Eukaryota > Viridiplantae > Streptophyta > Magnoliopsida > Asterales > Campanulaceae > Campanula > Campanula takesimana. The sequence goes on along the minus strand of JAOWBW010000129.1, from coordinate 1,219,281 downwards.
CTAACGACCTCATCAACGGATTTCACTAACGGATTCGTCCTCAAAGGTTCACTAACGGCCTCTTCAAAGGTTCACTAACGGCCTCCCCAAAGATTCACTAACGGCCTCCCCAAAGGTTCACCAACGGCCTCATCAACGAATTTCACTAACGGATTCATCCTCAAAGGTTCACTAACGGCCTCTCCAAAAGGTTCACTAACGGCCTCCTCAAAGGTTCACTAACGGCCTCTTCAAAGGTTCACTAACGGCCTCATCAACGGATTTCACTAACGGATTCGTCCTCAAAGGTTCACCAACGGCCTCTACAAGGGCTCACTAACGGCCTCATCAACGGATTTCACTAACGGATTCTTCAAAGGTTCACCAACGGCCTCATCAACGGATTTCACTAACGGCTTCATCCTCAAAGGTTCACTAACGGCCTCCTCAAAGGTTCACCAACGGCCTCATCAACGAATTTCACTAACGGATTCGTCCTCAAAGGTTCACTAACGGCCTCTTCAAAACATTCAGCCGGCAGGTTCACCTAACGGATCATGCCACCCCCTCTATCAACAAAAGCCGCTCATACAGGGAGCGCACCACTATCTCTCGCAATTTCAAATTCCTGCTTTCATCGAGTCTTTGCTTTTTTCTTGGTGATGTCCTCGGCGGGTGTTTTTAACTTTCGTCGACCCGTTTCGCTTTGCAATCCACGTCGCCGAGGAGCTCTGTAGACACCCCGCCTTGGACCGCTCACCCCGATTGCACATTTGATCTTGTGTTTCTCCCCATTTTAAGTGTTTCTCGTTAGTTTCTGTCACTTCCGTTAAGTTCCTGACTGACTTCGTTAAGTCCAGGGACAAAACCGAATAACAGAGCTGACTTTCTAGTCCATTCTGTCAAAATTGCCTTCACTGAGTCGCGCGCCTCCGATAGGAGGAGCCAGGCGCGCGCGCCTCCCGCCCCCAAGGCAGGAAGCGCGCGCCTCTGGGCGTCAGTTACAGATTTCTGGCCAGGATTCTCTCCCTTGCTCAATTTATAGAATTTTGCTCGGGAAGAATTTCTTGGTGACTGAGTTTTGGCACCAAAAACATCCCTCTTTCACCTATAAAAACCTCCCTTTACCTCCATTTTCAAGGACCGAAAACCTTAGACCTTGGACCTTGGATCTTTTACTCTAAAATCTTACACTTTCAACAAAGAAGCCAAATTTCTTACCTTCAAGGCATTTTAAAAGGCATTCATCAAGAAGTGTTTGAAGTCTCTCGAAGACTAGGTAAAAACCATTTCTTCCCTCTTCTCGACTTCATCTCTTTTCTCTTTCTTTTGTTTTATCAAAGTACAATCACCCAAATCATTTTGGGACATGACTCTAATGATCACCTCATCTCATTGAGGTTGGTTAAGGAGTTATCTCCTACATTCCAAACTCTATTTTAAACCCCCTTTTATGATTTAAAGAAGAAGAAGAAGAACATTTTCATTCATGTAGATTTTGATCAAGCAAGACCAACTTTAGTTGGGCGAGATGGGTGTTTCGGTACTTCCCATCTCCTAATCTAACCCCCGAACCTCAAAACAAAGAATCTTTGTTTTCGTAATCAAATCTAGGCTATTATCAATAAGTTTTTCTTATGTTCCTCAAAACATAGGTGGCGACTCTAAACAATCTAAAACAAGTTAGACATCCTAGGACAACTCACGCGCTCATAGCCTAAAGCCGTGGCTTCCCTCGGGGTAACTACAACAAGTAACAAAGGATACTGAGCCAAGGTTTCCCCAACAAAGGATATAACAATCTGATCAATGACGATAGGGCCGCATCGAATAGTAGCATCAATAAGCAGCATCAAAGGGCCGATAAACCAATCAACGATAGCAGCATAACAGCTGAAGAGAAAACCCGGTACCAGAACCAATAACCAACCGATAACTGAGTATGCGACACGAAGTCGCAACCCCTTATAATAGCTAGACTGTTCCCAAAAAAGGAGCTAGCTCATCTCACATCCAAGGCCAATCTGGAGGAGGGAAATAAGGGCAAAACAATGGTCACATTATAATGGACTTGGCTCGGAGCCATTATAATATTCCCATTGCCCGACACAACCACATATACCAGCTGGACTTTCAAATAAATGCTAAGTAATAAATACTAGCTTAAATAAACAACTCATGATTCCAAAGTAGGGAACCATTCCAAATAAATCACCACAAAGGTAAACCAATCCAAACAACACATCAAAGATGGCCAACATTCCCAAAGCGATACTTAATCAAATTCCATAACATATTTATTCACAAAGGAACCAATTCCAATTAATAAAGTGTTCCACGATGTTAACTTAAGTTAATTAGAGTAAATAAACTTAAACTAGGGAAGCCCCTTAGTTTTAAACAAGCAAAAAGGCAGATTTCCAGAACAGGGGGCGGGCGGGCGCGCGCAAGGGGGCAGGCGGGCGCTCATTTGACCAGGAGGTTTGGTCGGAGGAAAAAGGCTAGGCGGGCGGGCGCTCGGCTCAACCCGGGCGGGCTCCTGGTCGACGAGCTGGGAGGGATTCAGCTGGGTTCTTCAAGGTTCTTACCAAAAATCAAACATAAACCTTACCCATTTCAAAACCCAACATTTCCAACACTTCTATTAGCATACCCAAGTTCCCAAATCAACATATAAGCCTATAAGGGACCTAAATAACATCATCTATCAACCCAAACCAAGAATAAATCCCAACATTCTCAAAAATCACAAAAGATGAACAAAAATACAAATAAATTCCAAACTCAACCAAAATGACATATATGTGAACTAAAGCATTACATAAACTAAAGATGAACATTTTAGCATAAAGATGGGGGAAAAGCAACTTACTTGAATTTTATCAAAGTTGACGGAATTCGAAATTTCTTGGTTCTCTACGATACTAACAACGATCTAAACATTTTTCAAAGAATGAGCAATGAGAAATAATGTGAGGATGATGACTAAAAAGAAGAGAGAAGGAGAGAGAGAGTTTACCTTCAACAATGGAGGAAAAGAGAGAGAAAGTGTGCTGGGAGAAATGAGGGAGTGAGGGAGGAGAGGGGTGATGGAGGGAGTAAGGAGGATAAATTAGAATAGTTTCACTTAGGCCCCCTCTACTACACAACTAACACTTAAACCCTTATAACCCATTTCAAAATAATCCCCCCTTACTACACACTAGCACAATTGACCACTTAAAATGCTAAGCACCACATAAGATGAAACACCAAATGCACTCATAATTATTTGGATAAATAAATAAACAAACAATTTAGTTAAATAACAAGAAATAAATAAATAAATAATTAAATATTTATTATTTAGAAAATAGAGGCGGGTTTTCGGGTCGTGACACAAATGATATCGATCTCATGAATTCATTTTGAGCGTGGCCATGCATTTCATCAAAACTATTCATCGAGGGGCCCAAGCCTGACATCTGTCATAAAGAGGGACAAATCCTATCTTGACTTATTACACTTCCCTACATAGCTTCGATCATGCCAATCATATCCTTTATAATTATTTGGTTAAGAGTAACATTTGAATATGTCAAACATGATCTCCATTATATGGAAGATCGCAATAATCTCAAGTCTATGGATTCTAATGATATAACTATTAAACGTTTAATTATGACATTATGACCATGACATAAACCTCATCTTTGGGTCATGTCCAGTATATGTTCACCAACATATACCTATAAGTTTAACTTGTATCCAATACACATAAGCATCATATGGTTATCTAATTAAACTTATACTAGTTCTTCATAAGTACTAGGGACAGGGATTATCATAACAAAACATGTAACAACAAATAATAATCCAAAACATCTCTTTATATAAATGAAAATGTGATAACAAACATTGTCAAACAACGTGCCAAATAACATGCCTAGGGCATACACACCAACAATCTCCCACTTACACTAGGCCCAATCACTAATGTATCTAATACCCATGGACCTAACATGACTATCATGTTTAGCTTGAGGAAGTCCATTTGTCAGTGGATCATGTCACGACCCAAAAACCCGTCTCTATTTTCTAATAATAATTATTTAATTATTTATTTATTTCTTATTTAATTGTTTAAATTATTATTTAATTAATAATTTATGTGTGCATTTTATGTGCTATAATAATTTATGCCTAGCATTTTATTTGGGCCATTTGTGCTAGTGTAGTATTATTTGGTCTTAGTTATTAGTAGGAAGTATTAGAGTTGTGTAGTTAGTGGGGAGGGGGTCTAAGTGTAAGTTTTTGGAAAATAACTCATCATCTCCCTACTCCCTCTCTTTCTCCCTCACCTCCATCCCATTCCCAGCAACTCTCTCTCTCTCTCTCTCTCTCTCTCTCTCCCCCAAGAAAGGTAAATTATTTTTATCCCTTCTCTCTTCATTCTACCTATCTTCCTCCCATTATTTCTCATTTCTCATTTTATGAAAAGTGTTTAGATCGTCGATAGGATCGTAGGAAGCTAAGAAATTTCGAGTTCCGTCACCTTTGAGAAAATTCGGGTAAGTTGCTTTTCCCCCATTTATGCTAAAAATATTCAGCCTATGCTTAGATGATACTATGATTACCATTTATTGCTTCTTTAGTTGATTTTGAGATGATTTACATTTTGTTCATTTTTGTGAAATTTGGTATTTGAATCATCCTTGATTGAGGTTTTCTAGTTGATGTTCTAGGAGTTCTTTAGCTTCCAAATGGTGAGGGAACTTTAGTTTATATATTGGTAGTGTTAGTCTTGAGTTTAGTTTGAAATGGTGAAGATTTGGGTTTAGTTTGATTTTGGGTTGAAAATGGTGGAAACCCAGAATTTTTGGCCGGAAATTGCCCCTCCGGGCAAGGGGGAGCGCGCACCCTTTGGGAGGGGGCGTGCGCACCCTTTGGGAGGGGGCGTTCGCACCCTTATGCCCCTTGGTAATAAAACCTTCTGATCATGAAGGGCGTGCGCACCATTTTCTAGGGGGCGTGCGCTCCCTCTTTGTTTCAAAGCTCAAAACCTTCTGTTGCCATAGGGCGTGCGCACCGTTTCCTCGCGGGCGCGCGCACCCTCCCCTTGGCCATTTTGCTTAAACCTTCTGATCCTCTAGGGCGCGTGCACCCTCCCTGCGCGGGCATGCGCCCCCTCCGCCGTACAAGCCCTGAGCTTCACCCTCTTGTACTCTTCGCAGACAATCTTCGATAGTTCATAACTTTCTCATCCGGGCTCCGTTTTAGGTGTATAAGCTATCGTTTTAAAGCTCTCCTTGAGTTCTTCAAGATGATTAATTAGTCTTGATTGAGTGATTTAGTTAACTGGATCCTTTGTGATCAAATGTGATATGAGAATTGTGTTATCTTTGTTAAAATTATTGGAACACTTTAATTGTGTGCTGTTGGTTCATTTCACTTTCTTGGTGACTTCTTGATAAGGTTCCCTACTTTGGAATCAGTGGTTGTTTATTGTGCTAGTATTTTATTACTTAGCCTTTATTTGGAAGTCCAGCTGGTATTTGTGGTTGTGTCGGGCGATGAGAAAGATTATAATGGCACGAGCCAAGTCCATTATAATGTTAACCATTGTTTTGCCCATATTTTCCTCTTCCAGATTGGCCTTGGAATGAGATGAGCTAGATTCCATTGTGAAGTAGTCTAGATAACTTTTTGGAGTATGACTTTGTGGCATATCTCCCGCCCTTTGTGACATGTTACTTGGTTATTGTTCCGGTACCGGGGTTTTCTCTTCAAGATTTCATGCTACTATGAAGATGTTGATTGTTGATTGTTGATTGTTGAAGCTGCGCAGAGACCTTTATTTGGTTATATAGTTGGGAAACCTTGGCTAATATCCTTTGTTAATTGTTTATTTCCGCTGCTATCTGTTAAATGATAATTGCTACGTGCTAAGTGATATTTATTATTGTTTGTTGCTTATTGCATCATAGCATGTCATGTAGTTGCATTAGTAACTTATTGAGATTTATCTCACCCCCTTTCTTTTATCTTTGTTTTTCCTTAACCCCCCCCAGGAGGAAAGGATTAGACTCACTGATCACGAGGAGGACGTCGCGAGGGTTGAGCTTTTGGGGCTAGTTGTTATTGGTGGGTTTACATTACATAAATGTGTAACCTTTTTTTTTGGGAATAGTTATACAAAACTTGACGTCATTAGAATTTGTATATTTTATTATTTTGGGTGTAAGCTTATGGAGCTTACACTAGTTTATATTTTGTTGTTCAAGTTGGATTTCAAAACTTGGTGTTATCATCTTTTGGTATAAAAGGAAATTTTTATCTTCATTATTTTAGAGTTTATTGTTTAACTCGACGTCCAGCTCGCGTACTCTGGGCCCGCGGGGTCGGGGTCGCGACAGATCAGCAATGTTATCATCTGTTGGTACTTTGCATATCTTCACGTCCTTCCTCTCTACGATTTCTCGAATGAGATGAAAATGCCTAAGTATGTGTTTGGATCTTTGATGTGCTATTGGTTCCTTTGCTTTAGCAATAGGACCATTATTGTCGCAATAAAGGTTTATTGGATTAGCAATGCTAGGAACTACTTCTAATTCAGTTATGAATTTCTTGATCCAAACCGCCTCCTTAGCAGCATCCGATGCAGCTAAATACTCAGCTTCCATTGTAGAATCAGCTACTGTACTCTGCTTGGAACTCTTCCAACTTACAGCACCACCGTTTAGCATAAACACAAAACCAGATTGCGATCTATAGTCATCCTTGTCAGTTTGGAAGCTTGCATCTGTGTAACCCCTTATAACAAGATCATCTTCCAAACCTCCATAGATCAAGAATGAATCTTTAGTCCTTCTCAAGTACTTAAGAATCGTCTTGACTGCTATCTTGTGACTCTCACCAGGATCTGACTGGTATCTGCTCGTCATGCTCAAAGCGTAAGAGACATCTGGTCTAGTACACATCATGGCATACATAATGGATCCAATTGCCAAAGCATATGGAATTCCATTCATGCGTTCCCGCTCATCAGTTGTCTTAGGACAATGAGTCTTGCTAAGACTTTTACCATATAACATTGGCAGGTTACCTCTCTTAGAGTTCTCCATACAGAATCTTTTAATAACCTTGTCAATGTATGTACTTTGACTTAAACCAATCAGTCTTTTAGATCTATCATGATAGATCTTTATTCTAAGGATGTATGTGGCTTCACCCATATCTTTCATTGAAAAACATTTTCCTAACCAAGTCTTTACAGACTGAAGTGCAGGAACATCGTTTCTAATTATTAATATGTCATCGACATATAGCACTAGAAATAGTACTACGCTCCCACTAATTTTCTTGTATACACAAGGTTCATCTTCGTTCTTTATGAAGCCAAACTCTTTGACCGATTCATCAAATCGAAGATTCCAACTCCTTGAGGCTTGCTTAAATACATAGATGGATTTTTTCAACTTGCATACCTTATTAGAATTTTCTGGATTCACAAAACCTTTAGGTTGTGTCATATACACATCCTCAAGAAGATTCCCGTTAAGGAACGCTGTTTTGACATCCATTTGCCATATATCATAGTTAAAATATGCGGCTATGGCAATTAAAATTCTTATAGACTTGATCATTGCTACGGGTGAAAAGGTTTCATCATAGTCAATACCATGAATCTGCCTATAACCTTTCGCTACAAGCCTAGCTTTATAAGTATGCACCTTTCCATCCATGTCAGTTTTCTTTTTGAAAACCCATTTGCATCCTATGGTTTTTACACCTTCGGGTGCATCTATCAAGTTCCAAACTTGATTATCATATATGGATTGGATCTCAGATTCCATAGCTCCATGCCATTTATCTGAGTCAGGAGATGTCATCGCTTCTTGGTAAGAAGTAGGTTCATCATTCTCAATAATTTCTACTTCATTACTATCCGTTACGAGAAATCCATATCTCTCGGGTTCAGATCATAACCTACTAGATCTGCGATGAGCTTGTGTATCTTGAGCGGGTTCCACAACTTCTTGTGAAACTTGTTCAGATTCCACCATCGGTTCAATGTTACTTTCGGGTTCTCGAACCTCTTCGAGATTAATTTTACTCCCACTGATTCCTTTGGAGAGAAACTCTTTCTTTAGAAAGGTACCATCTCGAGCAACAAACACTTTGTTGTCCGTGCGGTTGTAAAAGTAATATCCTTTGGTTTCCCTAGGATATCCCACGGAAAAACATTTATCATTGTCAGAGACAAGTCTCTTGACATAAACCTCACAACCCCAAATTCTCATGAAAGAAAGATTAGGCTTTCTTCCTTTCTATATCTCATATGGAGTATTTGGAAACGATTTAGTTGGAACATTGCTTAGTGTGAGCGCAGCGGTTTCTAATTATAACCCTAAAAGGATAATGGAAGATCAACTTGACACATCATAGATCGAACCATATCCAATAAAGTCCAATTTCTCCTCTCGGGCACACCATTCCATTGTGGTGTTCCGGGTGGAGTTAATTGTGAAACAATTCCAAAATCTTTAAGATGATCGTCAAATTCTTGGCTTAAATATTCACCACCACGATCGGATCGAAGTGCTTTAATAGTTTTGCCAAGTTGATTTTGTACTTCATTTTGAAATATTCTAAATATCTCAAATGCTTCACTTTTGGTTTTCATCAAGTAGACATAACCATATCTACTAAAATCATCAGTGAATGTTATGAAGTATTGAAATCCTCCCCTAGCACTGCTACTTAAAGGTCCGCATACATCAGTATGTATTAAACCCAATAAGTCACTTGCCCTTTCACTACTTTTAGTAAAATGTGTCTTAGTCATTTTTCCATGTAACCATGACTCACAAGTCTCATATGATTCAAAATCATTTGAGCCTAAAAGTCCGTCCCCATGGAGTTTTGAGATACGCTTCTCATTAATATGACCAAGACAACAGTGCCACAAATACGTATGATTTACATCATTAGGTTTAGATTTCTTATTTATGTTATAGACATTATCATTATTTCCATTCTTAACATCAAGGACATAAAGGCCATTAAATGAATTTGCAGTACAATAAAGCATATCATTTAAATAAATATAAAACCTCTTATTCTCAATAAGAAATCTATAACCTTCATTATTCAAACAAGAAATTGAAATAATATTTCTACTCAAATCCGGAACGTAATAACAATTGTTCAAAACAAAAATTAATCCGCTAGGTAAAATGACTTCATAGGTTCCTACGGCTAATGCAGCAACTCTTCCTCCATTCCCCACACGTAGGTCTACTTCGCCATCTTTGAGTAGCCTCCTATTCTTTAGTGCCTGCACATTTAAACAAATGTGAGATCCACATCCAATATCTAAAACCCAGGAACTAGAAGTAGAAAGGAGAATATCTATAAAATAGATACCTGAAGTAGAAGCAGTCCCACTGCCTTTCTTCTTTTTCTTTTCTTCCATAAAAGCCTTGCAATTTCGTTTCCAATGACCAATCTCATTGCAGTGGAAACATATTGCATCCTTTTGAGTGTCTACTTTAGCCACTACAGGAACATTGGCAACCTTTGCCTTGCTTATTTTGGGTTTGACAACCTTTGCCTTACCCTTACCTTTGCCTTTAGAGCCTTTTCCTTCTTTTGACACCACAAGCACAGGAGAAGCTTCTTTTATGATTTTTTTCAGCTGTCTTTAGCATCCCAAGCAACTCAGACAGTGTCTTATCCATACCCTGCATATTATAGTTCATGACGAACTGATTATAGCTATTTGGTAATGAATTAAGAATAAAATCAGTGGTCAACTCAATAGAGATGGGATGGCCAAGCCTCTCAAGATGCTCAAAGTAAGACTTCATCTTCAAAACATGGGGGCCCACAGGCTATCCATCACTCATCTTAAATGAGATCAGTGTAGCTATGGTATCGAACCTTTCCTGCCTTGCTTGCTCTTGAAACATGTCTTTCAACTCAATGTTCAAGTCATAGGCTTCCAAGTGTTCCAGCGTCTTCTGAAGAGCTGGACACATGGCAGCAAGCATGAGACAACCGACCTCACGAGAATCATTTGCATGTTTCTTGTAGGCGTCTCTCTCTGCCCTAGGGGCAGTGGCAGCAGGTTCCTCTTCAGGAATAGGCTCATCGAGAATGTACAGCTTATCTTCATGCTTTAGAACAATTCTAAGGCTTCGGATCCAATCAATGAAGTTAGAACCATTCTCTTGAAACTTTTCCTTCTCAAGGATTGATCGCAACGATAGGGATTGTGTATTTTGAGCCATTATCTACAGTTTATGCAAACACATATAAATATGTATTATTACCAATTTCCATAAAGAGATTTATAATTATTGTATTTCACAAATACTCTCACTAAATTATATAACCATCATATACATCCAATGTATAATATAATTTAAATGGGCTAAGATCCATATTTCATTCAAATTTTGTCACCGCGATGGCAAGCTGCCCAAAATTCAAACTATTTAGGTAGGTAACTATTACCAATCATATCATATATGATTCTTAGACTTTTTATGAGATTCTTTAGCCATCATATGTCAAAAGCATGTTTTAATCTCATCTGTGCCTCAAGCCCAAAACTCTTTTGACAGCTTAATTAAGTCAAACCATGATATACGCATAGGAACCACTCTTTCACTCATCTTGTTCATACAATGATAGAATCAATGCGCCTCGCGATGGTTAGAGCCCGCACAAAACTACCGTTGTAATCCCAAGTGTCTATCATGGGTTGGCACGTGACTTAAAATTTTAAAAGAATGTTCATCACATATATCATACAACACGTTTATGAGCACATAAGATAAACATGTAAAGCATCAAGTTTAGTCATTAAATTAATCTCCATTAGTTTAAGCATGATATTTATGTTTCATTAGTTTCTCTATAATTATGAGGATGAAACTCTTTGAACTTTGGTTATCATCTCCAAATCAAGACAACAAGAAGTGCTGCCGAAAATAAGCCATAGGCATCCACAATTCCGCACTAATTCAAGAAACCAAGAAAGTAGTCCATGTGGCCGAAACTAAGCAATAGATGGTCTCGATGAACGTAGACCAATTGCATTCATAATTCCACATGGATCTCCAAACTTGAATCAAGAACTTTGTTTCTCAATTTTAGCAATTATGAACTCTTCATAATTCTAACTTTGTTTTATCTTTGAATCTTTGATTGCGATCAAGTTTGGGAAACACAGTCTCGATAATGTAGGCCAGCCATCCGAACCTTGATCCAATCTTAGAACTCACAAGACTAAAACAAATAGGAAATTTAAACCACAAAATCCACCCTAAACCCTAAGCCCCGCTCGCGCCAGAACACAGGGTCCGGCCGGGTCAGTGCCTAGGTCTGGTCGGACCTCTGCCGAAAAATCAAAAAATTTAAATTCAAAATTTATTTATCTCAAAATTGTTTTCCCCCCGATTCAATTAGGATTTGGTGTTCTTGGTGATCCAATCACCATGAGCATCAAAACCTTGAATAAACCATTTATTCATGAATCTCTAGATTATCAAAACTTTGATCCAATCAAAAATTGATAACCCAAACAATTTTTAAATCCACCATAATTTTTATTGTGATTGAGTAGTGTGATTAATGTTACAAAAACAATAAACCACATAGAATGCATATATCACATAAAGCATCATGAATCTAAATTCAAATATCATGCCAACATATAAAATCCAATTATATCATCAACATGTTATAATTAAAATAATCATGATGAACGGGGCTCTGATACCACTGTTGGGTTTTGAGCAAACATGCGCAGCGAAATAAAACCCAAAAGCCTAGATCCGATCAAGATGATTAAATTAATACGGAGTTGAATTTAGAATACTAACCGTGATGGAGCTTTAAAATTTTTCGGATCTTCAAGAATTGATCTTCTCCAAGCTTTCTTCAAGTCTTGATCGTAGGAACATGAAGTAGAAGATGATTAAGCAATCACCCTCTATGGATATCCACACGCGAACGAATATTAAGAACTCCTTCTTAATCTTGACTGCTAGATCCAAAAGGGGATATATGAATTTATGAATTATTGATCTTGATTCTCAATCTTGATAAATGAAATTGTTTCTCCAAACAACTAGATTCATCTTATTCAATGGCTGGTGAATTTTTTTTTATATAGGTCTTAGTCCTTAACCCTTAAGGACTTAGGAAACCTAAATCCCGTCACTTAATTATGCCTCAGGTTTTCTGGCCAGACTGCACTGGCACGGTCGTGCCCTAAAACCGGCACGGTCGTGCCAAATGGTGCGCCAGTCACTTGCCTTTGGCCGATTTATGGCACGGTCGTGCTTTATATTCGGCACGGCCTGACATCTCTCATAAAGAGGGACAAATCCTATCTTGACTTATTACACTTCCCTACATAGCTTCAATCATGCCAATCATATCCTTTATAATTACTTGGTTAAGAGTAACTTTTGAATATGTCAAACATGATCTCCATTATGTGGAAGATAGCAATAATCTCAAGTCTAAAGATTCTAATGATATAACTATTAGAGGTTTAATTATGACATTATGACCATGACATAAACCTCATCTTTGGGTCATGTCCAGTATATGTTCACCAACATATACCCATAAGTTTAACTTGTATCCAATACACATAATCATCATATGATTATCTAATTAAACTTATACTAGTTCTTCATAAGTACTAGGGACATGGATTATCATAATAAAACATGTAACAACAAATAATAATCCAAAACATCTCTTTATATAAATGAAAAAGTGATAACAAACATTGTCAAACAACGTGCCAAATAACATGCCTAGTGTAGACACCCCGCCTTGGACCTCTCACCCCGATTGCATACATTGTATTTTTATTTAACTTATTTTGTTAATTTCTGTTACTTCCGTTAAGTTCCTAACTGATTCCGTTAGTTTTGGACTAAACTGCATAACAGAGTTAACTTTTAGAGTCATTCTGTCATTCTGTTATTCTCACCCGCGGACGCCTCCCGTAATAGTCATGGGGCGCGCGTGCGTTTGGTCCAATAGGCCGGACCCGCGCGCTTCCCACTTTGGCAGTAACAGATAGCACCATTTTTCCCTCCTTTTTCTTATTTAGAAAATCTCTTCTTGATCACAAACACCTCCTTTTTACATCCACATTTATTCTCCCTTATTTCATAACTCCCAAATCCTTTATTCTAGCCATTCTTCATAAAAACAAAATATTTCATTTTATTATTATTTGATTTTCTTTTATTTCTTTCATTAATTCCTTTATTTATCTTTTTTCTTGATTGGTCAATTCCATTTCACATGGATTGACCAATTTCCCTCCAACCTTTCCCTCCTAATTTTACCTATAAAAACCATCATCTCCTACCTTGGAAGAGGACCTGATTTTTGGACCTTGAACACTTTCTCTTTACACAAACTCTACACAAATTCTCCCAACAAGAGTTTTAACAACAAAACTCTACACAAAGTTCTACACAACCATTTCTCTACAACAACTCCACTTTCAAGTCAAAGTTTCAAGTTCTCTTTTCTAAAGGTACAACTTTTCTCTTTCTCTTTTATTTATGTCTTACTAGTATGCAATCTCCATAAAAGGAATACAACCAAAAGGCCACTTTACTATTGAAGTTTGGTCAAGGTTACATTCCAACATTCCAAACACTAATTAAATTCCGTTTCATTTCTTATGTAATTGTTTAGCATATTCAACATGTAATCTTTTAGCATAAATTAATTAATAAAATCATTCTTTTTATTTCCCCTTTTCTTCTCATCTCAATTGTTAGCACATTTTTTATCAATAAATTGAAGGACATTAGCATTAGAACACCAAAAGTAGCAAGACCCGCGTAAGCGGGGCAGAGTGGGTGTTTAAGTACTTCCCACTCCGTAACCCCCGAACCCTTCTCTCCCGAATCTCTGGTTTTCGTACAAAAATTGGCTTTCTTTAGGTTTTCTCGCGTTCCTCTAAAACATGGGTGGCGACTCTTAAAATCAAGTAGACATCCTAGGCAATTCGCGCGCTCTAGCCAAGCCGTGGTCCCCCGGGGTATCTACAGTGGCGACTCCGCTGGGGACATAGAGGGTTAAACTTGCATTTTCTGATTTTGGTGTTCTTATTTCTATTTTCTGGGCATTCTGGTAAAAAGGGTAGGAAGCGCGCGCCTCTGGCCTTCTTGGCCTAAAGCGCGCGCGTCCGACCCTAATTACCAGAATCTCCCGCCTCTCATCTCATCCTTCAAGTCCATGTTTCTGTGCTAACAATGTGTGCAGGGGAAAAGTTCTATAATTTAGGGTCAAGGCAATCCCTTGAACCCGCTGATTTGCGGGTACTGCCCAGAAGCGGGCGCCTCCACTTCTCTCAGTCTAACGCGCACGCCTCCCGAGTAGGCATCTGAATGCGCGTGCTTCTGGGCATTTCCCAGAAACAGAAACAGTGAACAGAATGGGCAGTTTTGACAGTGTGTGGGTACCGGGCCTGCATACACCCCTTTTTACTTTTGTTTATTCATTTTTATCGGTCACATTGGTGATTCAAAAGTTGTAAATTACGTGCTTATTTGTTTTTTTTATTTCCTTTGAAAAAAAATAAATATTTTGTCACTTGTTAGACCTCACACTACGCGCACAATTCTTATCAACTGCTCACTATCAAGTCGCACAGGTCCAACCCCAAACCCGTCGAGGCCCGTCCTAGGAAGTTTCAAGCTCCACTCGACCTTGACTCTTCTGAAGCGGTAAACCTCAGCCCGTGGCGTAGTTCACGACTACATGCCGGGGGTGACCCAAAAGCCTCTCTTTAGCAGAGCACAAACCACACAATTCTAGTTAGGGTCTAACACTCCGTGACTCAAGTCGGTTTCCATGTGCCGAGATTTCCCTAAACTAATGTCTTCAAATCATACATGCCACTCGTTGTTTTGGACGAAATAAAACTCCGTCCCCAAGTGGTTATTATGGACGAAAATAAAAATCTGTCCCCGCATGTATGCTTTACAACATTAATTTAGTTTAATCCCGACACATGTAGGATTCACAAGCGTGGTGGAATCCGATGAGTATATGGGACCACGAGAAGGTCTATATACTAGTGTGACGATTCCACTATTTTTCTAGAAACCCCAAAAAGGACCACGTCCTTCCGACTTTTGTAAATAAATAAAAAAAGAGTCATTTTTCTTTATGTGGTTGAGTCTTTTCTTGTTTGTGGGTTAATTATTTTACTCAAAATATGTTTGTGGAGCCAACCTAAGATCGACCGTGTTCTCTCAATAGGTCCAATGGCTTCCAACGGCAACAACAACAAGGGTGAGAACATCTCCGTGTCCAACGAAAGGCTCTTCAACATAATAAGAGCCATGGGGGAACAAATGGATAGACTTGTCGAGGATGCCCGCTGCAAGGATGATTTGTGGCAAGACCGTCTTGATCTCGAGAGGAAAATTCACAAGGAAGAAGTGTCCGAACTTAAGGCTCGTTTGCAAGAGCTCACCGACAGTAAGGTAAAGGTCCATGGTAAAGCACGCTCAAGTGGCTCATCCCTCAAAAGTCACAAAGGTGCCACCAACAACCGTGTCTATACCCCTCTCAATGGCATGACCATCACCGAGGCCTACGAAGCTCTCAAAACCAAGGGACAAGTTTCTCCTCTCCAAGGGTACAAGCAACCACAACCATTACGTCGCAACCATGCCCACCACAAGTGGTGTGACTATCACCTATGCAGCGGTCACCTCACCGAGGATTGCTTCTCCCTCCGCGATATCATCCAAGATTCGATTGACAATTGTGAGTTTACCGTGGTTGAAGAACAACAGTTAGAGAGTGAGAACATGCAAGAACTCATCAAGGAAGGGGCTCAGATTTGAAATAGGGTCTCAACAAGAGATCATGCCGCAAGGAAGGCTACAACGACAATGGGGACTACAACAGCAATCTCCGTTTCTCTTTCTCTACCTAGTAGTAGGAATTAAAAAAAAAAGAGTCAAAAGTCCTCTTAAGTGTGCATTAATCTTGTCCTATGTTAAATGTTCGAGTCCATTGAGTCATTAAATAAAGGTCGTTCTTGTCCTCATACACTCCTCCAAGTTGTTCAATTTAATTCTTGGCAAAATGATAAAAAATGTCTAAACAAGTTTTGGAAAGAAGACCATCGCTTGAACGCCTAGGGGCTAAACATCGACGACGGCATCAACAACGAAGACATCAACAACGATGAAATCAAGACAAAGAAAGGTGGAGCAACGATCATGAAGCAAAGTTTTCAAAAGGGGATTAAAAAAAAAAAAAAAAAAAGGCTCGCTAGGTTGAAATCCTCAAATCAATCTAGGCAAAAGTTAGAGCACACAAAAAAAAAAATAAAAAAAATAAAAAGAAAATCCCCCTTCATTCAAAGAAGTTCACAACAACAACATCATTCCACCAAACGAAGCAACATCGACAACAATCACGATGAAGCAACAATTCCATCACTGCGAATGGAGAATCCACAAGAACTACGGTGACCTGAGCCTCTACACTGGAGGAACGTAGGCAACCTTCGGGTCCGGTCTCATGCAAGAAAGAAGATAAGTTTAGCCCTAGCGCGTATGGTGATCGGCCTTCCTCTCGAACTTGTCAAGATATCTTTGTACGAGTCATTTGCCAATGAATTAATCACCTCAAGATTGAACAACTTTCTTAGAATTGGAATCGCTTTCCGTTCCTTATCGAGTCTAGGGCTTCTATTCTTTCTTCATACTCCCAATTTCTTGCAATCAAATTGGGGCTTTCTTTCTCTTCTCTCTTAATGACTTACTTGCTTTCGTGAGTCATTCAAAAAATATACATACATGAAGTCAATACTAGGGACACTTCCCTAGTCGAGTCAATGTCACTCATCTTTAGTGACAAGAGGTCTTCACCGCAAAATCACATGTCTTATCTCCTTAGACAGAGTCAATTCACCCTTCCTCATTAATCGAGTCGAAAAAAAAAAAGTGAAGACGCAAAAGAGATGCCCGCTAGATTGAAAACCCCGAAAGGGCGCTCTAGGCAAAAAACAGGGTGCGTCATAAAAAAAATGAGAGAGTGAGATAGATAGGGGAAAGAGAAATGGAGATCTCCGGCCTCTAAGGAAGACAACTGCACAAGTTCAACATTGGGTCTCCTCAATTCCCCACCAAGTCAACTTTGGGATTGCAAAAGGGTCGACAAGATATGGCACCATCAAAGGTTGTCTTGGGTTATCGGCATCATTCTCCAACAGTGTGCATTTTTGGGTTCATGAAAAGAAGGCTCGTGGTAACCAAGACCCATCTGAGAACGAGCCCATCATATAAGGGCACGAGGTTGCACAAATAATCCCTAGCTAGTCAATTGGCTTGGGCAGCAAATAGCAACAACATGTGTCTCAGTTTTCAAAGCTTCTTCAAGTATGTGCTTCTAAAGTACGCCGAAAGGCTCCCAAGAAATGGAGTAGCTCTTGCCATGTCCTCTCATATTTGTTCCCTCGCTCGAGGATGAGTCACTCTTGCTTTGCTCAAAAAATGGTGACGCCCTAGGGGCTATGTGACTCAAGAACAAGGGCTTCTTTTGCTTCATTTGACAATCAATAACCCCTAGGGGCTATGCTCGAGAAAGATGTGTGAGACTATCCTCAAAGTCTCTCAAAAGGGATGTCAAAAAAGCCCTCTTGTCATGTCTGCCTGTACTCATTCCCCCGATCAAGGATGGGCCTTTCTCGCAATCAATAATGGCACTATAGGGGCTATGGTCAAGTCTTAAAGGCTCCCTCGGCAAGAAGCAATTCACTTCAACGTCCCCAGCAATATTTGAAGCTTTATACCGAAAGGTCTCAAGGGGCTTCGCAATCTACAATCTTTTGGGCTACGGCATTACAGTAATACAAGCAAAGGGCAATATTGGGGCTTCGCAATAAACAAGCTTTTGGGCAGTGGTACCCGAGCAATGCAATTTGGGAGTAGTCTTATGGCTCCATGAAAGGGATCAAGCTTCAATGGTCCCTCAACACTTCCAGTCAAAAGGCTTCTTGGTTTTAAATGAAGGCTCCGATGATATGAATGAATTTGATGATTCTTGTTAGAACTCACAGCGAGATTTTGAAGGAAGTCTTAGAGAAAAGGAAAAAGATTCAATATGCTAGACTCAGCCGGCTGAGTCATAGCGGGCAATGCCAATATGTTAACTCTATAAATAGAGTTACGGCCAATCCCAATGTTTCTGCAAGTACTGCACCCCCTTCTCCAAGATCAAAAGCACAGGCTGCATCCGAAGATCCGCCGTCGGCTCAACTCAAGAAGACTCAAGCAAACATACCGTTCGATACTTTATCACACCAAGACCTTATCATCTGCAACAACATCACCATCTCCCACGAGACGTCTCCCGAAGACCGTACTACATTTCCAACATGGACCTTCCGCCATTTGGGTATCAACCACGAAAAGGGCCATCCATCTCCAAGAAAGAGAAAGAAGGACATATCTTTCAAGAGTTCTTCCCAATAGCGCCATCCGATCCCAACACAATGATAAGCCGATTCCAAGAAAATTGGAGGCTTTACACCGAAAGATCTTCATATCCCGCCATCTACAAGCTCGCAAACAATAAGCCCATGACATATGGGGCTTAGCAATCCCTCAAAGCTTGGTATCAATGATCTTCTCTTGGGGCTTGCCCACGTCGACAACAAAAGACAGTTTATTTGAATGGGCTAAGAGTTGATTCATCTTGGGGCTTCATAAGCCACTCAAAGTTCAGCATTCGAGGGGCTTTACAATCAGTAACCCCTTGGCATCTCGGCATAAATAGTCCTTTTGGAGCCCCATAACTGACACATCTCTTGGGGCTAGAAATCACTTTTCGTTAGACACAACGGCAACGACGACAGAATTCAAGCAAGGCAATCCGGACTTCGATTGAACACGACTTGATCTTGGGTTGGCTTTACAAATGCACAATGGTTAAAATGGTTCACCCACGAACTAAAAAAAAAAAAATCTTTTTCCCACATGCGTACATATTCTATTCCTACAAAAAAAAAAAAAAGACAAAAAGAATTTTCTTTTTTCTTTTCCTTTGTCTCCTTATTTGCGCAAAAACGTGTGCATCATTTTATCTTGCTCCTAGCTTCCTCCCTAGCATTCCCCAGCATCCATGAACTACGCTGGTCTGATTCCTTTCAAAGGATACGTAGGCAGTCTTTTGGCACGACCAACCCACCATCCAGAATACCATCTCGCCGACACTCCTTCAAAGGCAAGAACAATTCATCATCATCAACATCATCATTCTCCATCCAAAGCATGGACATTCTTCATCAAAAGCATCAACATCCTTCAGCAATCCATCCCCAATCAAGAGGCAATGGTAAGTGAAGGTATGAATATCATTCATCTCAAGCAATCTCCGCTTTCAAAAATCACTTCACACACAGAATCACTTTACGTCTCTCTCATACAAACTGCTTTCAAATCACATCACACCACAAGCACAATTTCCCTCATAACTGCCATTTCACATCCCATACATGTCACAAGCACATATACCTGCAAAGCACACACTTAACAGGTGCCACCACAAGGTCAACAGCATCTGCAACTCAAGGCACTTCATCCCCAGCAGAAAGTGATCCGCCGTCAACTACGCCTGCATCCCATAGAGTCAAACAATTACAGTTCAATGACAACAACTCGGTCCATGGTGAGCCACAAAATCACTACCTTTCCATCAAGCAACACAACAATGTCACATATAGGCAGACAGAGCCTCAGTTCCCGCATCAGCAAACGGATCCATCCTTAGCAAACGGATCCCGCCTCCAGCAAACGGATCCCGCCCTAGCAAACGGATCCCACTCCAGCAAACGGATCCCGCACCAGCAAACGGATCCCGCCTCCAGCAAACGGATCCCGCACCAGCAAACGAATCCCGCACCAGCAAACGGGTCCCGCCTTAGCAAACGGATCCCGCCTTAGCAAACGGATCCCGCTTCAGCAAACGGATCCCGCCTTCAGCAAACGGATCCCGCCTTCAGCAAACGGATCCCGCTTTAGCAAACAGATCCCGCCTTCAGCAAACAGATCCCGCCTTCAGTAAACGGATCCCGCTTTCAGCAAATGGATCCCGCTTCAGCAAACGGATCCCGCTTCAGCAAACAGATCCCGCACCAGCAAGACGGATCCCGCCATATCCTTTCTATATCAATAAAGCCGCTCACACAGGGAGCGCACCCCCATCTTTCACAATTTCAAAATTCCCCTCTTTTTTTAAATTGCGACCGTGGTGGGCCGCCTCAAGCCACCACACCTTTTTAAAATTTTGTGGCCGTAGTGGGCCGCCTCAAGCCACCACACCTTTTTAAAATTTTGTGGCCGTGGTGGGCCGCCTCAAGCCACCACACCTTTTTAAAATTTTTGTGGCCGTGGTGGGCCGCCTCAAGCCACCACACCCTTTCCATCCGCGAAAGCCGCTCATACAGGGAGCGCACTCCTATCCTTTGTAATTTCAAATTCCTGCTTTATCGAGTCTTTGTTTTCTCTTGTCGATGTCCTCGGCGGTTGTCTTTCTTTCGTCGACGCATTTTGCTTCGCAATCCACGTCGCCAAGGGGCTCTGTAGACACCCCGCCTTGGACCTCTCACCCCGATTGCATACATAGTATTTTTATTTAACTTGTTTTTGTTAATTTCTGTTACTTCCATTAAGTTCCTAACTGATTCCGTTAGTTTTGGACTAAACTGCATAACAGAGTTAACTTTTAGAGTCATTCTGTCATTCTGTTATTCTCACCCGCGGGCGCCTCCCGTAATAGTCATGGGGCGCACGCGCGTTTGGTCCAATAGGCCGGACCCGCGCGCTTCCCACTTTGGCAGTAACGGATAGCACCATTTTTCCCTCCCTTTTCTTATTTAGAAAATCTCTTCTTGATCACAAACACCTCCTTTTTATATCCACATTCATTCCCCCTTATTTCATAACTCCCAATTCCTTTATTCTAGCCATTCTTCATAAAAACAAAATATTTCATTTTATTATTATTTGATTTTCTTTTATTTCTTTCATTAATTCTTTTATTTATCTTTTTCTTGATTGGTCAATTCCATTTCACATGGATTGACCAATTTCCCTCCAACCTTTCCCTCCTAATTTTACCTATAAAAACCATCATCTCCTACCTTGGAAGAGGACCTGATTTTTGGACCTTGAACACTTTCTCTTTACACAAACTCTACACAAATTCTCCCAACAAGAGTTTTAACAACAAAACTCTACACAAAGTTCTACACAACCATTTCTCTACAACAACTCCACTTTCAAGTCAAGGTTTTAAGTTCTCTTTTCTAAATGTACAACTTTTCTCTTTCTCTTTTATTTATGTCTTACTAGTATGCAATCTCCATAAAAGGAATACAACCAAAAGGCCACTTCACTATTGAAGTTTGATCAAGGTTACATTCCAACATTCCAAACACTAATTAAATTCCATTTCATTTCTTATGTAATTGTTTAGCATATTCAACATGTAATCTTTTAGCATAAATTAATTAATAAAATCATTCTTTTTATTTCCCCTTTTCTTCTCATCTCAATTGTTAGCACATTTTTTATCAATAAATTGAAGGACATTAGCATTAGAACACCAAAAGTAGCAAGACCCGCGTAAGCGAGGCGGAGTAGGTGTTTAAGTACTTCCCACTCCGTCACCTAACCCCCGAACCCTTCTCTCCCGAAGCTCTGGTTTTCGTACAAAAATTGGCTTTCTTTAGGTTTTCTCGCGTTCCTCTAAAACGTGGGTGGCGACTCTTAAAATCAAGTAGACATCCTAGGCAATTCGCGCGCTCTAGCCAAGCCGTGGTGCCCCGGGGTATCTACACCTAGGGCATACACACCAACAATTGGTCCCCTCTACTTTTCTCCATCCACCTCCCCTCTTGCTCCACCAACTATCGCCTCTGGCTCGTCTTCTCTACTTCTCTCTTACATTGTCGTCGATTTTTGTTCCAAACGGTATTCATATTTCGACCGGTTCTGACGGATTCGTGCTGGTATGACCGGTTTCTGGAATATTTAATGAGACGGTACATTAGCAGTTTTGCACCGTTTTTGAGCCGGAATGGTACGTCCCGGTGGGTACAGACTGGGACGGGACGAGATTTATAGCTATGGACTTGACCCCTTCATCAATCAAATATATTTTTTTTCTCCCTAACAATTTGAATCATTTTCATTTAAAAAATTGTCTGTGGCAAGTTCACTTGAGTGAGTTTGCTTGCAAATTTTATACTCACAATCTTTTCTCATTTACTATATTTATTATATATATTTCCTTCGCCCCATTCAAAATATGATTCTTGATCAACTTAATTATACTTTGATCAATAATTTTAAAAAAATCTTAATAAAAATCTAAAAATAGTTATTGAGCTATTATTAACTGCGATACAATAACAATGTTTAAATTTTCATTAGCATCATTTTGTTTTAAATTATTGGTAAAAGTATAATTTAGTTGACCAAAAATTCTATTTTTAGCGGGAGGAGTATAGATTGACTTTTGAACTTATGTATAGAATCAAAATTATGCAATTGATTTCTTCAATCTTAGAATTTTGCAAAAAGTATAGATCTCAAGCCTTGCAAGTTAACTCTATTGTGAAAGTTTTCAAACTTCTCTCCCTCTCAACCCAAAAACTTTCATCTTTTTTCATACTCAATTTACCAACAACACAATTTTTGTAAATTTATTAAGATTACAACAATTGTGTTGTTGTTTATATTTTTCATGTTTTTATTTTGTATTTTTTTCATTTCAAATTGATTATGATTCACGAAGCTATGAGGATGATTTTTTATGTGAGCAAAATATGCCAGTCGTATCCAATCTATATATTGAGTCGTATCCAATCTATATATTGATGGGACTCCCTTTGAGATTTGATTGGAAGAGGATCATTCTCATCGGTATATTTTAATTTATTATTTTTCTTTTTCATTTTGTTTCACTCACTACAAAGAAAATCCTTATTAGAGACAGACATTTTTGTAGCCAAAATCGGGGTTCTGTCTCTAAATTCAATTTAGCTACATACAGCAAAATTCTGTAGCGAATCTGTAGTGTAATGTTGGTCGCTAAATTCTGTTGTCACTCTTCTATAGCCAATTTGGAGACAGAATATTATCTCACTAATTAAAAACATATATCGTTGTCTCTAACTTAGAGACATATATTCATACCTGTCACTAATTTAGAGATAGCTGCTTTAGTCTGTAACTTAGAGACATGTACAAATTTGTTTCTAAAAATAGACACATATTAGGTTGTAGCCAAATTGGCTACGACACTAGTTGTCTCTATATTAGAGACGGCCTTTTTATATCCAAATCAGCGACAAAATATAGAGACTAAAATATTCCGTTGCTACATTCACAATGATTTTTTTCTAAATATATATATATATATAGCAAAATCATTTGAAAGCCGAATTGAATTTCAAAACATTAAACATGCTCAAATTTTTAATACTAGGACACATGTAATAAAAACACAAATCTTTGAAACAAATGAATAAACTGCATAAGTTTTAGCACAAATATTGTGTTTAACTCATCTAAGTACCTGGTTGATGACAAAAGAAAGTTCAAGTGATAATATTCTAGTTTTAACAAAAACACCAAAACTAAGAATATCTAAGAACTGCTTGGAGGAGGGTTATTACTTCGGTCAGCAAGTATTGAGTTCACAAGGGCCTCCATTGCTTCAAATCTACCCCGCATGCCCTCTACAGCACGTTGATCTTCTTGTGCAACACAATTAGCATTATCAATCAACCTCTGAGCCTCTAGAGTTATAAATGGAGCAGGCGTACTAGACACACTTGAAGATGAAGCTCTGGTCAAAGCTAAAAGAGTCTTTGATGTACCGACACCTAAAACACGTTTACACCCCAACTACTCATAATCCATGTATCCGCCTAAAATAGAATTGTTGTAGCATCTACAACAGCCTCTGCATTTACTCCTTCTCCTTTTTCACTTTGAGGTTTAACATCCACTTTGTATTGTTCCTAAAACAAGGAAATAGTTCATATTAGCTATAAATTTTATAGGGAAGCAGTCTCCATCGTTCTTATTGATATCATATATAGTCCACATCAGGTATTTGGAAGCATAATCGAAGGAAAATCAAAGAAAAGTTGAAAAAGAAAACAAATTTAGGGATTTGAAATCAGTTTGTGTGTGTGAGAAAAACCTTGTCACTATGGAGAGCAGCGAACGGTCGAAGCTCCGACTTTGGTCCGATTAGTGAGAGAGAGAGAGAGAGAGAGAGAGAGAGAGAGAGATAGGAAAGTATATTGCGTTTTTTATTTGGGGAAAGGGTTTTATGTGTGCTGGGAAAAAAGGGAGGGGGTATGGGCGGGAATGGCAAATAACTGGGGGGAAGGGGAGCGGGAATGAAAAAGTGAGCTAGGAAACTTTCTAAATAATGAATAAAGAAAATTAAAATTTGTGATTCAAATTATAAAAAAATGAATACAAGAAAATAATTAAACTAATTATAAATTATGAGATTATATAATTAAACTATTTATAAATCTTGAAAGGAAAAAATATGTTTTCTTGAAAAATAAAATTAGTGAAGGTACTTTCGCTCTCTATTCTAAGAATCGTGAATGGTATAAACTGGAAGATATGTCTTTGGTTTATAGGGTTTCATTCTATCAATATTATTTTCTTGCTCTAATACCAACATTCTTTTGTGAATGAATTTCACGTCAGGGAACTCAACAATACCAACACCAGCACCAACATCAGTACCACCAACACGACCAACGAGAATACCTTCATCCACTTTGACCTTAAATTTGTAACTTCAATCCTTAAATAGGCATCTCCTGTTTTTGGTGGAGGGAGCGATCCACGAGTATCCCGATTGGATGTTACACAGTATACAAATTTTAACAAGGTAATGGGAAGACTACGCACGTGAAGGAAGTGGTAGTGATACGAGGGTCTCACATGATGGTCGCAACTAGAGCCCGGAGTTATAAGTCGATAAGAGACAACGTGGAGGACCATGGGGTGTCAATATTACAGTTAAAGACTGTTGGTCCCAGAGGGAAACAAGGGTATATAACCGCTAGAAGAGGGGGGGGGGGTGAATAGCGGTTACACCTTCTTTGAAAATACCCTTAAAATTCAACGTGTACTTATCAGTTTGGCCATCTGCGGTTCAAAGAACTAGAACAGAACTGATAAAATGCACAGCGGAGGTTTGCGATTTGGTAAAGAGGATATATAAAGAGTTGGGAGGTTTGACTGGGTTGAATAACAAAATGATGCACAAGATAATCCGAACTTAAAGATTAAAGGAAAACACAATTTATTTTTCAAGTCATTTCATAGATGAACTAAGTGAGAAACCACAAACATGAAAAATAAAGAACAAAGCAGAAAATAAAGATCAAACACACAAATTTGAAGAGGTTCGTTCTTGAATGAACTACGTCCTCTACCTAGATGGCTAGTCTAGGATTTTCTAATAGCTACTAGACTTGTATTAATTTAGAGGAGCTTTTACAAGATTACAATGAATAATCTAAACTCTATATAAACAATCTAGCCTAATAAAGCTATTATAACAACCGTTGTATTCAAAGTGTATAATATATATGATCATACAAATTGGGTGTGTATGTGGAAATGAATCAAATGCTCTAAGGATCTAAATGATGTTGAGCAAGTGAAAGCTTTCAGTGTACAAGGCTGAGTATGAATGGATGAATGACTGAAGCTTTGATGAAGAATTCTGGGTTTGCTAAGGAGATCTTTGAAGGTTTGAATAACTGGGTAAAATCTTCAAAGCAAACTTTGAACACTTAGTAAATTTCTCTCTTGAAGCTCAGCAACTTTCATTGTTGAAAAATGAAGGCTATTTATAGGTAGTGCACCCTTGTGGCCGTTGGACAAAGATTTGAATCAAATCTTAATGGTACAGCTACTATCAAAATCCCATTGGTTGAGCTGTCATTTTCGTCCTTGGTTTTGTCTTGTAGTCCTAGGTAGTTGTAGCACCACTACCTGACATTACCCTTTGTTGCAGAGAAAGGACTAATGGTAAACATTTGAAATTACTGGACAAAACCGAAATTCCTTGCAGAGACTCCAAGTTAACTCGAAGTCATTTTTCAAGTCATAAATCATTCCTTTATGGTTGTAATTAAAGGGAATGTTTGTATCAAGGAATAAATGACATACTTGAATTCTTCATTCAATGATCTGCGGTTCCACCAAGGTAGCACGAGCGGTTCCATGAATGAACTTGAAGTGCGGTTTCATCAAAACTACAGCACGCGGTTTTGATGAGGACTTACGGCTCCATGCTGGCGGTTCGAGTATGGCAATGAGTGCGGTTTGAAGAACCAAACCGCTGAGGTCAAACCGATCATAACTCAGCCTATGAAAAATAAAAATCTAGAAATGAACTTATCTAAAAATTGAAGTATAACTTCATTACATGATTCTTAAAGTCCATAAAAAGACACGTGGCATGGATCAATCAAATCAAGAGGGTGTACTAACAAATAATCCTAACAATCTCCCCCTATTTGATTGATGCCATTACCACACTATGATGAAGCAAAACATTGTACTTGGTAATAACATATCCAAATGAAATTGTCTTGAAACTGCATGCCCCAAGTCAATGCACACACTATGCTTAATCATAGATTCCTAAACTATCTAAAATAAAGGAAGTGAAGAACATATAGAAGGAATAATCATTTAGTTGCATATATAAAGATATGATTTTAAAGATCAGATGTGCAAGTTTAAACTGAATGTTTAAAACAAATGCACATAAAAAAAATTTCATGATGAAAGTGCATGAGTTTTGAAAAATGCAAGCATTGTTCCACAAACAAGCAGTTTAAATAAACAAAGTTTTGTAAACTGTAATGCCATGCATTCATTTTCATCATAATTCACTCATAAGGTTTGGAGATTACAAGTACAAGAATTATAAGAGATAACAAAAAGTGAAAGAAGCCAAAAAAAGACTAAGTAATTTAAACTAAACAATGCGGCTTGATCATCTGCAGCAGGATACTTCTCAGCTGCAACATCCTCCATAATTTGATCCTATGCGGTTTCATCATCTTCAGTTGCATCACTTCTGCCTCCTGTTGCATAAGTAGAAGAGAACTCAAAATCTGTGGCATGAAGACGAATAAGCGTCGGTTTCTTCAAAGTCTTCCCAATGCTTGCAATCTTCTTGTTGATGAGAGCCTAATTGTCAATAATTTGACTTGAAAAAATGTCAAAATTTTCTTCTAAGGACACCATCCTAGCATCAATGGCTTACATCTTTAAGGAATACAATTCATTGTTGGTCTTCACAAGATCTTGAAGAGCCAGTTGATTTGCCAGGATTCCATTCAGTTTCTCATCAAGCTGCTATTGTCTTGAAGAGTCTTCAAACTTCTCATCTATTATATCCCCCTTAATGGAATCAAGATCACATTGAATGGTGTGAAAGTGAGAGTCAAACCGAGATGTGGAAGCCATCTGATGCAACTGAATGTTCCTAACCACATCCACTAAATCTGCATTTGTGGCATTAAAGGGCAGAAGTGGATAGGTTGGAATTGGAGGGAATGGCTCATCAGATGGTGTATATGTTGGATAAGAATCATCATCATCATTACCAGAGGACAATGAGATGGCATCATCGGTTTGAAGGGGAGGATAAGAAGACATGGGTTTCAAAATATAATGGGCATCATCCAATGATTCATCCATGGAAATATTCAAGACTAACTCAAATTCTAGAGGGTGAAACTGAAGATTTTGAGAGAAAGGGATAATGGCAGCAGTTTGATCAGGAGGATAAGGGAATAAGTTCATCATTTGAGCTAGAGAGAGAAAAATTGAAGGCAAAGGGGCATTGAATAAATTGAAAAGAGTGGGAAGAGTTTTATGATCAAACCTAAGGAAGAATTGTGAGTGAATGCTTGGTTCATTTAAGACCTGGACTGCTATGGTTTCCAGTAGCTCATCAACAGCACTAAGCATGATCGTGTTAGCAGCGGCTTCAATGTCATCGGCAGGATAAATGAAGAATGGAGGGTTGCGACCGGACTTCTCAGCAATCAGTTCGGCTTTAGCACGCTTTTCTCGCAATTTCTCAGCCTTAAACCGCTTCAAGTAAATTGCAACGTCAGCGGCACACTTCCTCTTTTTAACCAACGGTTTTGGTGGTGAAAACGAGGGTTGAGCCGATGGTTGAACCAAAGATGAAATAGGAGATGACAAAACTGGAGAAGGTGTCCTTTTCGGTGAGTCAAAATCCAGCTTCCTTTTAAGTATAGGAGATGAAGAATGATCTTCCATATGCAGTTCTGTGAGATCTACCAATTCAGCTCTTTCCTTCAACTCCTTGACAAAACTGCCCTCTTGTGGGGAATGGTCTCTTTTCCCAAAGGCATTGCTGAAGTCATCCTCTCTAGGTAGTCTGCCAATGCACTTCATAATCAAACTTCTTGATAAGTCTTCTTCTTTTCCTCAGCGGTTGGACCTTAGGATCCTCTTCCTGCTCAGGTCTAGCTGCAGCCTCAGACACCTCAGTCTTCTCAGGCTGAACCGCAACCTCAGACATACTGGTCTGCATAGGCTCAGTTTACTCTACCGATTTCAGAGAAGGTGAGGCTTTGAAAATTTTTTCCAACTTTTCTTGAGTGAATTGAATAGTGGACGGTTGAGTGAGGGTTAGAATTGAGTCAGTTTGGGGACATGTTGAGGTGGTTGGGATGGTTTAGATTGCTGGGATTTTGCTTTTGAGGCTTTGAGAGCAGCTACATCAAGTGCAAACTGCATTGATTTTTCAACTGGTGCACTTGGTTGCGGTTTGATAGGAGGAGATGTCGGTTTAGGAAAGGGTGGTTTGGATAAAGGTTTGGATGAAACTGGAGATAGTTTGATGGAAGGCATTGAAGTGTATTTGGCTTGGTTGATAAATATTCCATCATGACATTGCTTGATTTGGAGTCCAAGAAAGAATGTCAACTCTCCCATCATACTCATCTCAAATTTACCTTTCATTAGCTTCTCAAACTTAACACACATAGTTTCATTAGTAGAACCAAAAATAATATCATCAATATAAATTTGAAGTAGTAATGAATGACCTTTGTGTTTAGCATTAAATAAAGTTGTATCAATTTTACCTCGAGAGAAGACTTGTTCAATAATAAATTTAGATAGAGTGTCATACCATGCTCTTGGAGCTTGCTTGAGTCCATACAAGGCCTTCTTGAGCTTGAAGACATGATGAGGGAATTTGTTTTCTTCAAATCCTGGCCTACATAGACTTCCTCTTGAAGTTCACCATTCAGAAATGCACTCTTCACATACATTTGATATAGCTTGAATTTCTTGAAGGAGTCATACGCCAAGAATAGTCTAATGGCTTGAAGTCTAGCTACAGGGGTAAAGGTTTCATCATAGTCTATACCTTCTTCTTGCCTATAACCTTGAGCAACCAACCTAGCTTTGTTTCTTGTTATAGTACCATTTTCATCCATCTTATTTCCGTATACCCATTTTGTTCCAATTACAGTGTGATCTTTGGGTCTTGGAACTAGAGTCCAAACTCTACATCTTTCAAACTGATTATGTTCTTCTTGCATTGCAGCTACCCAACATGGATCACTTAGAGCTTATCAACCTTCTTCGGTTCCATTTGAGATAATAGTGCAGTTGAGAACAAACTATGGTTATGTCTATGAGTTAAGCTACCTCTTGTTTGAACACCAGAATTGATAGGACCGATAACATTTGTAGTTAGATGGTCTTTATGCTCAATAATTTCTGGAGGGAGGTCTTCATGAACCACTATTTCTTGAAGATTTTTTAGAGGAGGCTCTTCAGGATAATCATTGAAATCTTCATTGAAGGTGAAGATTGGAACTGGTTGAACTACTTGAATGGGATTATATGACAGTGGTTCTACACCAACACCATTTATGGTTTGATTGGGTGCGGCTGGAGGACCTGATGGAGTGGTTTGAGTAGGTTGGTCATCAGTAGCTGTATGATTAGGATAATTTGTACCTGTCTCAAAATCAATAAAATCATCAGCAACATTTGGAGCCATATGTGGCTCAAGAAGATCATGTTCATAAAAATGTAAAAGGGAAAGACTCTACAATTTTTAATGATGTCTTATTGAAACAACGAAAAGCTTTGGAATATTTAGCATAACCAACAAAAATACCTTCATCGGCCTTAGCATCAAATTTACCTCGATGCTCTCTGCCATTATATAAGATATAAAATTTGCATCCAAATATCTTGAAGAAGGAAATGTTGGGTGATCTGCCTCTCCACAATTCATATGGAGTTTGTTGTGGGATTTGATGATGAGGGAGCGGTTCTGAGTGAAACAAGTTGTATTAACTGCTTCAGCCCATAAGTACTTGGGAAGCTTGGCTTCAGCAATCATGATTTTCCCAGCTTCAATCAAAGCCCTATTCTTTTTTTCCACTACTCCATTTTGTTATGGGACCCCAGTGGCAAAGAAATTATGATCAATCCCATGAATTATAATATTGGACAACACTATTGTTTATAAATTCGGTTCCATTATCTGAACGCAAACTAACAATGTCATCCAATTTTTGAGTTTGGAGTTGTCTAAAGAGAGCGGTTACGATGCCATAAGTATCATCTTTTGAGGCCATCATTTCCACCCATGTATATCTTGAATAATCATCAACAACCACCAAGGTATAGAGGTTTTCTCCTATACTTGCGGTTGGGACAGGTCCAAATAAGTCCATGTGAAGTAACTGTATGCAGCAGTTAGTTGAAGGTGCGGTTTTGCTGGGGAATGATTGTTTGGGCTGCTTACCAAGCTGGCATGCTTTGCATTTCTTATCATGATGGTCAGCCACTTTGGGTAGTCCTTTTACAAGACCATCCCTTTGCAGTTTTGTTAAGTATTTGAAGTTCAAGTGGCTAAGCCGCTTATGCCATAACTAGTTGATTTCATTAACATTTTTTGCTACAAAACAGAGGTCAGCAATAGAAATAACATTACTTAAATCTAGCATATCCACATCACCTGTTGTTGGTCCCAAAGACACAACAAGGGTATGAAAAGAGGCTAGAGGGGGGGGGTTTGAATAGCCTATTTAAAATTAAAATTGTCAACCCTTTTTCAAAATTCAACCTTATGCTTACTATTTGAATTTTATGGTCAAATGAAAAACCACAAACTCAGTAACAAAATGCACAGCGGAAGTTTTCGATAAAAACGAAGTAGGGTTGTTTTTGAAGTTAAAAACTGCTAGATAAGCGAATAGCGCGGCAAGCAATATTGCGGTCGGCAATATTGCAGTCGGCAATGCGGTAACCCTTGCGGTCGGCGATTTGCAGCAAGCAAGGTTACAGACTAGAAAAGTTGAAAATGGAAGTTTGTGTCTATGAGTTTTGGCAAAATGATAAGTAGTCAGAAGTAATAACTTAGGCAAAAGGCAAGCAACAAACACAATTCACAATCGTTTGAGTATCTGGAAAGATCAAAACACTAAATGACAAACAAAGTCAATAAGAACAATAAAAACAATTGCAGAAAGTAAATTTGCAGAATGTAAATGACTCAATGATTTGGAAAGGTTTGATCTGTTAAAAGATCTACGTCCTTTACCAAGATGGTCAGTCTTGGATTTTGAATGCAGGATATATTAATTCTCTTGAGAACAAATTACAAAGATGAAGATTTGAATTAATTCCTACTTTCTATGAAGAACAAATCCTAGACTTAGACCGGTGTATCCCTAATGATGCAATCTATGTGATTGATCAATCGGGGTGTGTGTGTGTAAAGAATCAAGAGCTCTAATCTAAATGATTGAGAGCCTAATGAATCTTTAAGTGTTGCTGGGCTTGAGATTTGATGTTCTTGAAGGCTTGCTGGGGATCTTTGAAGATTTGAATGCGAATGCTTGAAGATTCAAATGATTCTGGAAATCTTGAGTATGATCTTCAATCACCAAGTATTTCGACAGCAATTTCTCTTTTTGAATCTCAAATTTGAATTTGCAACGTTCAAATCAAGTTTGCCTTTTCTTGGATTTGCGGTCGCCAAGGTCTGCGGTCACTAATGCGGTCAGTAGTGCGGTCACTAGTGCGGTCGCCTAAGTGCGGTCGCCTAGGTGAGGTTGGCAGACTTGGCGAATTTTGCAGAAGTCTTTCAGCAGCAGCATTTCTTCAAAATTTGAGGGGCTGATCTTCTAAGCCTAGCTAAACTAAAATGGACTTAACTAATGAAGTTTTAAACTTCTTACAATTAAGCCTAAAGTCCACAAAAAAAAAAAGATTATGGGATCAATCAAATTCAGGTAATAAGAGTGGTTTATAATTTTCATACCCAACAATCTCCCCCTATTTGATTGAGACCATTACCTACTATAACAAAGACTAACTCATTGTACTTGGTAATAACATGTTTCAAGAAATTAAGTTTTATTAAGTTCATGCCCCAAGTCAATGCACACACAGTAAGTCAATGTTATAGATTTCTATCATCCTAAAAATAAAATAAAAGGACTAATCCTAGAAGATAGAAATATTTTTGATGCAATTCAAAAAGATGATATACGAAGGAAATGAATAGCATCAAAACAACACAATCATAACTAGTACTCTGAATCATTAAAGCGATGAAGCATAAGAGTACAAAACAAAAGAGAGAATAAATGTAGTTGTGTTACAGACCCAAATAAAAGTTAAACAGAAATTTAAATTGTTTCAAGGCATCCAGCCTAATAGAATGAAAAATAAAGTGCGGTCAACAAAGCGGTCGAGGTAACGGTCGAGTACTACGATCGGGGTTGCGGTCAGGTGTGCGGTAGCTTCACATATCCAAACCAGGAATCTTCACTTCGTCTTGAAATTCAGGAATGATGGGGCAAGTGAATGCGTTGGCAAGCATATAATCGAAACTGTTCACGGTCGGGAAATCGATGCTATTTCCATCATCATTCTCAGCTTGTGAGTGAACATTTCCATGACCCGCATCGGCAACTTGAATGGATCCTTCAGTAATTTCACTTCCAGCAGATCTCTGCACGGATTCTTCCAAAGTATCCAACTTCTTTTCAACAACTTGAAATGAACCAACAACTGTGTTTGTCAGTTCTTCAATTCTGGAGCCCTGATACTCAAGTGGTGCTTTAAGAGTAGCATATGCAGCCTTGATTGCTTCAAGCTTTTTCGCTTGATTTTCAGTCAGAGCTTCAAGAGAAGCCTTGATGGCTAAATCAACTTCCTTTTCTATGCTGAACTTGATCTTTTTCAGCTCATGGACCAAATCAGTTTTTACCAGATCTAACTGCTTGTGAATTTCAATAGAGGCCTCAACAACCTCACGCAAAAGCCCACGGTTAAGGGCGCTTGTCTGAATGGTCAGAGCCTCTTTCATGAATCGAGGAGTAACCAAAAAGTTAGTGGAGAGAACGGTCGAGGTTGATGCGGTCGGAGCAGTTTGAGCTGCAGGTTGAATGGGAGCAGAACTTGAACTGGTCGTTCCACGAACAACATCTTTGACAGTCTTTGTTATGGCCAATGTGTCCCCCTTAATGGTATCAGTCAACTTCGAGGGAAGAGAACATAGCTCTTGCTGCAGGATAGACTGAGTGGATTTAAGATCAATCACCTCTGCGGTCAACTGAGCAATGGCAAACTGATTTTCAGATTGGAGCTTGGTTAAGGATTGAACAGCGGTAAGGAGGGCGGTAACTTGTCCTGCGGTCGCCGGAATGTCATCGTTTTTGACCGGAGAAGGAGGGGTTGGAACAGGAGAATGAGTAGGAGAGGCAACTGGTGTGCGGTCAACAGGACGGTCGACGTCAATGGGCAGCTCAGTGCGGTCGACGTCAGCGACTGTGCTTCCTTTCGGAGCGGCAGCATCAGGACGGTCAAAAGTGGGGCTATCAACATTGATATCCCTGTCCTTCTCATCACTATCACCTTGTTCACTACCAACAACAACTCGTTTACCATCATCAATATCATCACCTTCGTCACCACTTCCAACAATTTCAACCTTTGAATCACCTGAATCTTCATCTTCAGTTTCCTCACTGTCTGATTCATCCCTTAGAGAGTAAACTTGTCGTGCAACCTTTTTCAATGTAGGACCAACATCAACCACATCTGCAGTGGTAAGAGGAGGAGACCCAGTAGGAGTAAAGACTGGAGATGCAGCAACCTTTGCCTTCTTGACAATTTTAACAGGGCTAAGAGAATGAGTTCTCTTTTTCTCCCCCTGAGAAGTTGCAGTAGAAGGGAGTTTAGATTTGACAGATTTTGCAGGTGCAGCAAGTGACCGAAATGGTGCGGTCGACTTTCGAGGAGGGGAGGTAGAATAAGTAGACTTGGCTGATGGTTCCTTGAATTTGATACCGACGGCAACTGATGATTTCTTTGCGGTCGGCTCAATAGCAATGCCCTTGCCTTTCCCTTTGACTGGGGCGGCAGGGAGATACTCTTCTTCATCGACGTCGTCATCACTAGCGGTCGGCAGAGAGGGTTTGTGTTTGGAAGGAGACTCATACGGCTCATGAGGATTCTTAGCAAGATAGACCTTATAAAGACGACTTCCAAATCGAGAACGGAAATTGGTTTTCATGGTA
Organism: Campanula takesimana; assembly: GCA_026119855.1. Classification (NCBI taxonomy): domain Eukaryota; kingdom Viridiplantae; phylum Streptophyta; class Magnoliopsida; order Asterales; family Campanulaceae; genus Campanula; species Campanula takesimana. Next base: position 1,184,582 of record JAOWBW010000129.1, on the reverse strand, counting down.
GAGATGGTAAAGAGCTTGCTCTTGGAAATGGAAAGCAGGAGTTCGCGATTCTTCGACATGATTTTGCGAAGTTCCTTAATGTGAGTCATGAGAAAGGTGATGAATCTGTTGTGAGTGCGGTACTTGATAGTGCCCTTGTCCTTTGCTTTATTGTAAGAAATGATGTTTTCTTTCAGGGCATCATAGATGACCTGACACCAGTCTATGTCTTTACATAAATAAATTGCTGCAGACAAAGTCCACTGGGAGGAATTGAAGTTTGTCTGGTTACCTGTCTTGCAATGAATAGAGTGGCCAACAAGGTGACCGATATGGTACATGACTTCATCAAATTCCTTACGAGGAACTTTGGTGACATGAGTATGACCAACCAAGCGCGTTGCAAGAGCCTTCAATTCATCATCAGCCATGGTCGTGGCATATACAACACCAGACTTCTTTTTGATTCCCAACACTTCACCAATATTAACCACATCTAAGGTCATCTCATGACCTTCAATTTCAGCATGAATGAACTTCACTATCTTGCCGTGCTTGGAGCGACCGGTCTCTTCAGTAACGGTCGCAAAGAACTGGTCAACGAAAGCAGGGACATGGAAGTCCTGATCGAATGTAAAAAAAGGAAGAACACCAGTCTTCTCAAATCGCTTGATGAGATTCCTCCCAATGGCATCTTCTTTGAGATCTTCAATGTCCATTAGGAATCCAGGAAGGAAGTGTTTAGTATCCTAAAAAATTAAGAAGTTAGAAAAATAAAACTTGCGGTCGCTTGCAATGAAGTGCGGCAAGGGACACGGTAAAGAAGAATGCGGTAAGTATCACGGTAAGAAATATGTGCGGTGAGAGATACATGCGGTAAGGCCATGCGGTAAGACACACGGTCGACACACTTAGCAAGCAAAATTTTGAAAACAAGAAATTTTTAAAGAGATAAAGCACAGAGAATCAAAACACGCATAAACACCTTTTAAGTGTGTGTGCTCAAGGAAAATGGATCAAAAAGGTAACGCTCAAGAACACGGAGAACCAGGTCAAGAACACGAGGAACATTTACTGTAGCATCTACCCAGAAAATTCGAACTTAGCTAAAAATCGAATAAAAAACACGTAACCATACTCGAAAATTACGATTAAGATCAAATATAACATCAATTTTATCAAATAACCAGCCAAAATGCACAAAATCGAAGAAAAACGAAATGGGGGAGGGGTGCGCAATCCCGGAAAACCCAGTTGGAAAGAAAATCTCCAAAAATCATCCAAAAAGTCTTGACATGAACACATATTGAGATGTAAAATGTTATAAAATAACAAGAATCAAGCAACAATTAAGCCTAGAAAGCATCAAAATCGACAATGGGGAAGAATATGAAAAGTTTTATAAAACCCACAAATGAAATACGAAAATTCAACAAAATTAATAGATTTAAGGGCCGAAATCATACCATTCGCGATTGATAAGGTGAAGGCTGAAGAGAGGATGATTTTTTGACTGATTTCATGAACATATATAGAGAATCGAGGGAGAAAACGGACAAAAAATGGCGCTGAGAGAGAGTGTTTTAGAGAGAGAAAAATTAGAGAGAGAAAGTCAAAGAGAGAGTGGAGCAGAGAGAGTGGAAATGGTTTAAGTGGAAAGGGGTATATAGGCGGTTATGGGGATGTGGAGAGGTGGAGAAGTGGGAAGTTAACTCTGCAGATCAGAGATGACAAAGAAAAGAGTCCTTTTTGTTTTCAAATGAGAGCCAATGATGGCGGAGCAAAAATATTATAATGATTTGAAATAAATAAAAGCGAGGGAATAATGAAAATTACCTTAATGCCCTTGATGTAAAGAAAATATCACTCCTAAATATCTCTAAGGTTAGAACACTTACCTGGAATCCATACGTGCGGTAAGTAAAAAAAACTTTACCGTTTGTGCGGTCGATACACTATGCGGTCGATTACTAGCGGTCGACTGATATTGAGATAGTACTTTTAAAATATTAACACCTGGCGTTGATCTGTGCGGTCAACAATTCATGCGGTAGGCATGAGTGACGACCAAAATACATTTGAGGTTGCCACCAGGCGGTCGACTCAATGCGGTAGGTACTAGCGGTAACCTATAAACTTGTGGTCGACATTTAAATGATATTAGCTTGATTCGAGCGGTCGACGCAACGCGGTCGATTGAAGCAATGCGGTCGACAGAGTTGCTAGGTACCTACTTGTTTAATGAAACTTGGAGAAACCAAAACATTAGTACAAAAATCATAAGGACAAGATATTTAGAGTTCTAGCATACCCATTTCTCCTCTGAGAAACCTAAACCTCTTGGAATCCAAAGCCTTGGTGAGAATGTCTGCTATTTGATTGTCAGTACTCACATACTCTAGATGAATGTTACCATTTTCAACATGATCCTTGAGGAAATGGTATTTGATATCAATGTGTTTGGTCTTCGAATGCATGACAGGATTGTTGGACACAGCAATGGTAGATGTATTGTCACAATAGATTGGACAATTTCCTTCGTTGATTCCGTAGTCGACCAATTGTTGTTTCATCCAAAGCACTTGGCAACAGCAGCTTCCAGCAGCTATATATTCAGCTTCTGTGGTATATACTGAAACTGATGCTTGTTTCTTGCTTGCCCATGAAACAAGTCGATTTCCGAGGAAATGACAAGTTCCACTTGTGCTTTTCCTGTCGATGGTACATGCTGCATAATTTGCATCTGAGTAACCTATAAGATCAAAATTTGAATCTTTGGAATACCAAATTCCAAGGTTAATAGTCCCAGATAAATAACGAATAATACGTTTTACAGCAATAAGATGTGCTTCTCGAGGATCCGCTTGATAGCGAGCACAAACACAAACACTAAACATGATATCGGGCCTACTAGCAGTTAAGTAGAGAAGAGAGCCAATCATACCTCGGTACAAGGTTTGATCAACCTTCTTACCTTTCAAGTCTTTATCCAGCTTGTTACCAGCAGCCATAGGAGTGTCGTATGCTTTTGCATTGTTGAGTCCAAATTTCTTTATGAGATCTTTTGTGTACTTTGCTTGGTTGAGGAAGATGCCTTCAGCACATTGTTTAATTTGTAGCCCAAGGAAGAATGTCAATTCTCCCATCATGCTCATCTCAAATTTGCTTTTCATTAACTTTTCAAATCGCTTACACAACAATTCGTTAGTAGAACCAAAAATAATATCATCGACGTAAATTTGAACAAGTAAAGTATGATCATGATATTTTGCAATAAATAAAGTTGTGTCGATCTTACCACGCTTAAAACCTTTTTCTAGAAGAAATTTTGATAGAGTATCATACCATGCTCGTGGAGCTTGTTTGAGTCCATACAAAGCCTTTTGAAGTTTGTAGACATGATGTGGAAATTTGGGATCTTCAAATCCGGGCGGTTGAGCGACATAGACGGTTTCTTGAAGTTCGCCGTTGAGAAATGCACTCTTCACATCCATTTGATAAAGCTTGAATCTTTTGAAAGAGGCATAAGCTAAAAATATCCTTATAGCTTCAAGTCGTGCAACGGGGGCAAAGGTTTCGTCGTAGTCAATGCCTTCTTCTTGTCTATATCCTTGTGCAACCAACCGAGATTTATTTCTTGTGATGCTTCCATTCTCATCCATCTTAGTTCTAAACACCCACTTTGTACCAATCACTCCTTGATCCTTAGGTCGAGGAACTAAGTTCCAAACTTTACATCTTTCAAATTGGTTGAGCTCTTCTTGGATGGCAACAACCCAACTTGAGTCTTGGAGTGCTTCATCAACTTTCTTGGGTTCAACTTGAGATATGAATGCGGTAAGAGCATCATAATTTGATCTTCTTATTCGAGCACCAGAATGTAGGTCACCAATGATATTTTGAATTGGGTGATCTCTGACCTCGCGCACTTCATGTGGTAGGTCTGGTTGAGTTGATGGTTGTTGAAGATCTTCTAGTGGTACATCATTTGTGCCATCCCAATCATAGGTAAGTTGAGGGATTGGTTCTTCAACATTGATGGGTGTTTCAACTTCAACTCCATTTGAGGTAGCAGCAGATGTGGTAGCTTCTGGTGCTTCATATGAGGTAGGTGGAGGAGTAGTTGAGGTAGAAGGATTTCCTTGAGTTGACTGATTTTGTGGTCGACTTGAACCTGTCTCATTAAGCTCAACAAAATTATCAGCAACATTTGGAGCCATATGTGGCTCAAGGAGAGAATGTTCATCAAAAGTAACATGGACTGATTCAACTATCTTAAGAGTGGTTTTATTAAATACACGAAAAGCTTTTGAGTGTTTAGCATACCCAACAAATATACCTTCGTCGGCCTTAGGAGCAAATTTACCTCGATGTTCTTTACCGTTGTAGAGAATATAACATTTGCAGCCGAATATCTTGAAGTGGGCAATGTTGGGGGTTCTTCCTATCCAAAGTTCATAAGGAGTCTTGTTGTAGGTTTTGTTGATGAGGGATCGATTTTGAGTGAAGCAAGCTGTGTTGACGGCTTCAGCCCAAAAATATTGAGGTAGCTTGGATTTAGCAATCATCGTTTTTCCTGCCTCTATTAACGTTCTATTCTTTCTTTCCACGACACCATTCTGTTGTGGAACTCCAGCAGCTGAAAAGTTGTGGTCAATACCATGGTCGTCACAGTATTAAGCGACGCTGTTGTTTTTGAATTCTGTTCCGTTGTCGGATCAAACACTGACTAGGTCGTCTTCTTTTTGAGTTTGGAGCTGTCTAAAGAGCGCGGTCAGAATGTCATAACAATCATCTTTGGAGATCATCATTTCGACCCACGTATATCTTGAATAATCGTCTACCACAACTAATGTATATCGGTTGCCTCCGATACTTACGGTAGTGACAGGTCCAAATAAATTCATATGTAGTAGCTGTAAACATCTTGAAGTTGACGGAGTCGTCTTGCTGGAGAAAGATGATTTTGGTTGTTTGCCAAGTTGACAAGCTGAGCACTTTTCGTCGTGGTGGTCAGCAACTTTGGGTAAACCACGAACCAGATTTTCTCTACCAATCTTGGAGAGATACTTGAAGTTCAAGTGACTAAGTCGTTTATGCCAAAGCCAACTATTTTCGCTAACATTCTTTGCTACAAAACAGAGTTTAGAAGAAATACAAGTAGAATTGAAATCAACAATGTAAACATTTTTCTTACGAATCCCTTTGAGTAAAGTGACGCCGGAGTTACCATCCTTGATAAGACAATGAGTTGAAGTAAAGTGGCATTGCAATCCTTTGTCGCAAAATTGTGAGATTGAGAGAAGATTGTGTTTTAGACCGGTAACTAGAGAAACATCTTGGATTGTTATTTTTCCTTTTCTGATGACTCCATAACCAATGGTCTTTCCTTTGCTGTTGTCGCCAAAAGTAACTGCTGGACCTTTTTCATTACGGACACTTTTCAAAAGGTTGATATCTCTAGTCATATGCCTTGAGCATCCACTGTATACCATAAACTTGTAGTTTCATTGGAGTGGCCGGCCATTAGGCAGAGGACCTACAAAATAAACATTTAAGATCGAGGTCCCCTTTATTATTTTGGGTCCTAAAGATTAGCAGCTTTTGACAACCCACACTTGCCTCACAGAAGGTGGTTTAAACCTTCTAGGATTGGGTGTGAATCTTAAAAGATATTCAGCAGCCTTATGACCATAATCATCACACACAGAACAATGGTGGAAGCCACCCAACTGAGGGTTAACAAACTTCGTTGAAGTTTTCAGCACAACATCATTTACTGGTATGGATGAGGTCGCCTTTACAAAATTCATCCACTTGAACTTTGCCGCCTTGCCACTACCCGCGGTCGTTGGTTTCCTTGCGGTAGCCAACTTCCTAGGTGCGGTCGATTGACCTTGCGGTAAGTGAGTGCGGTAAGGAGATTCAGCGACCTTGCTGGTGCTTGCCACAGCAGCAGGTTCATCCATGGCAATACCTTTCAACTTTGCCTTGCCAGTTTGCTTCTTAGGATAGACATAATTGAACACTAGTTTCTTCTTTGGTTCTTGTCCTACACCCTTTGAAACATGATGTTTAGCCTTCAACTCTTCCAAAGTTTGCTGGGTAAATTTCTCATCTCTTTCACAACAAGATGCACATTTAAAGTTGTCACTAGTTTGGAATCCCAAGCCTTCTTTATCACCACAATACTTTTGGGATTCTAGTATTTGTTCCATAGTGACACGAGAATTGGTCCACTCATTAGTGATCCGTTTGAGGTCATTTATCTCAGCAACCAATTCATCGTTTTTAACTTTAAATATGACATTTTGTTCTTCTAAGAAACGGTTTCGATCAGTAAGAGGAGTCATGCTCTTGTTCTGCTCCTTAAGGAGGGTGAGTTCAGATCTTAGTAGAGTTTTCTCCGTCTTAAGCTGGGAAATCTCTTCAGTTGAAAGTGCTAAAGCTTCCTTCATGCCAGCAAACTTACTGATTACCTGTTCAGCTTTCATAAACATCTTTTCTTGTTCGTCGGGAGAAATTTCAAACTTGACTTGTGGAGTGGTAAGCAGAACTTCCTTCACCTTGGGATTGTATTGAGCCTTCTTTGCTGCACTTACATCACATCTAGAAAATAGAAGATCGCCATTCCTTTGTACTGGAGTTAGGAATCCCTTTTCAGCAAGTTCATCAGCTGTATAGCTTATCCGTTTAGGTTTTGCATTTGGTGAGCGACGATTTTTATTTTCATCCTCATCATCGGAATGAACGACCAAACAAATGTGACCTTCTTCAGAATCCTCATCGCTTTCATCAGAGTCTGACTCTATCCAGGTAGCTAACTCTTTTGTGGCAGAGTCCTCTTCAGCGACCATTCCCTTTTGCTTTGAGTATCTAGGAGTGAAGTTTCTTTTCTTCTTCATGTACTCGAATTTGGGAATTGGACATTCTGATGCGAAATAACCGGGTTTCCTGCAATTAAAACAAATGAGATCCTCTTTCTTCTTGGAGAAGTTAGAGTACTCTTTCTTACTTGTTGAGCTGCTCCTTGAAAACCTTGCAGGAGCTTTGCTTGATGATCCGGGCCTTGCTGACTTTCTGAATTTTTGAAATCTTTTCACGAACATAGCAAAGTCGTCGTCGTCCATATCTAGTAACTCAGATGTGGAGATTTTTGGATCTTCTTCTTCGATCACTTCTTCCTTTTTAGCGACCAACGACAAACTCTTAGTTTTTCCTTCCATCTCTTCAATGTTGTGGAGCTTGATGTCAAAAACTTTGAGATTGGCGTAGAGGCTTCTGAGAGACATATCATGTAGAATCTTGGTATCTTCAAGAGTATTTCCTTTGTGAAGATATTGAGAACCAAGAGCAGCAAGAAAATTGACATCGATTTCTTTCTTGGTAAGCTTCTTTCCAAGTGCTGTATATGTACTTACAATCTCACAATAACGATCGTAAGTGGCTCTTAGTGATTCACCGGGGATCTTAGAGAAGTTGTTGAAACGTCTTTGAATTGCAAATCTTTTGCTTTCCTTGCACGCTTGATCTCCTTCGATGTAATCTTCAATTGCATCCCAAAGATCTTTTGCTGTAGCACATTCCATGATTTGTCGATGCTGAGACGTATTTAAAGTACTCATGAGTATACTTTTTGCTTTCACATCCATTCCAACTAGTCTTTTCTCTTCATCGGTCCATTCAGCTTTTGGTTTCTTGATTGTCGGTATGGTATCATTGGTTTCTGGATCCGGATTAGCTTTCATTGGGAAATATGGTCCAATGGTAAGACAATCACCAAGTTGCTCATCCATGGAGTAGAATTGAGTTAGAATGCTGTGCTTCCATACGTCAAAGTTGTCTTCGTCGAACGCTGGAACATGAGTGAAGTTAACCGTTGCCATAGTTTTCTGACTTGCCATTTTGAATCGGCACCCAAGCTGTTAAGCTTGAAAAACAGAAGTTTTATAAAGGTGTTAGCTCTGATACCACTTGTTGGTCTCAAAGACACAACAAGGGTATGAAAAGAGGCTAGAGGGGGGGGGTGAATAGCCTATTTAAAATTAAAATTATCAACCCTTTTTCAAAATTCAACCTTATGCTTACTATTTGAATTTTATGGTCAAATGAAAAACCACAAACTCAGTAACAAAATGCACAGCGGAAGTTTTCGATAAAAACGAAGTAGAGTTGTTTTTGAAGTTAAAAACTGCTAGATAAGTGAATAGCGCGGCAAGCAATATTGCGGTCGGCAATATTGCAGTCGGCAATGCGGTCGGCAATGCGGTAAGAGGAGCGGTAACCCTTGCGGTCGGCGATTTGCAGCAAGCAAGGTTACAGACTAGAAAGGTTGAAAATGGAAGTTTGTGTCTATGAGTTTTGGCAAAATGATAAGTAGTCAGAAGTAATAACTTAGGCAAAAGGCAAGCAACAAACACAATTCACAATCGTTTGAGTATCTGGAAAGATCAAAACACTAAATGACAAACAAAGTCAATAAGAACAATAAGAACAATAAAAACAATTGCAGAAAGTAAATTTGCAGAATGTAAATGACTCAATGATTTGGAAAGGTTCGATCTGTTAAAAGATCTACGTCCTTTACCAAGATGGTTAGCCTTGGATTTTGAATGGAGGATATATTAATTCTCTTGAGTACTAATTACGAAGATGAAGATTTGAATTAATTCCTACTTTCTATGAAGAACAAATCCTAGACTTAGACCGGTGTATCCCTAATGATGCAATCTATGTGATTGATCAATCGGGGTGTGTGTGTGTAAAGAATCAAGAGCTCTATATAATCTAAATGATTGAGAGCCTAATGAATCTTTAAGTGTTGCTGGGCTTGAGATTTGATGTTCTTGAAGGCTTGCTGGGGATCTTTGAAGATTTGAATACAAAAGCTTGAAGATTCAAATGATTCTGGAAATCTTAAGTATGATCTTCAATCACCAAGTATTTCGACAGCAATTTCTCTCTTTGAATCTCAGCACTCTTCAATGAAGAGTTCAAGGTCTATTTATAGCCTTGGGTTGAGAAATAGCTGTTGGAAGATGATGAGCTGGAGCATTCTAATTGGAGCTCACATCTTTGTCTTGTAGTTGCAGAAGTTAGTGGTCCAGATGTACTATCTTGTACGACCAAATTAAAATTTGAATTTGCAACGTTCAAATCAAGTTTGTCTTTTCTTGGATTTGCGGTCGCCAAGGTCTGCGGTCACTAATGCGGTCAGTAGTGCGGTCACTAGTGCGGTCGCCTAGGTGAGGTTGGCAGACTTGGCCAATTTTGCAGAAGTCTTTCAGCAGCAGCATTTCTTCAAAATTTGAGGGGCTGATCTTCTAAGCCTAGCTAAACTAAAATGGACTTAACTAATGAAGTTTTAAACTTCTTACAATTAAGCCTAAAGTCCACAAAAAAAAAATAAGATTATGGGATCAATCAAATTCAGGTAATAGGAGTGGTTTATAATTTTCATACCCAACACCTGTTCTATGGCCAGTCAGTAGAGTAACTCCGGAAGAAGCATCTTTGATAAAGCAATTTATTGAAGTAAAGTTGCAGTTCATTCATTTGTCACAAAACTGAGATATGGAGAGAAGGTTGTGCTTGAGTCCTTCTACCAATGACACATTTTTTATGGTCACCATTCCTTGTTTGATAGCTCCATATCCTACAGTTTCTCCTTTCTTGTTGTTATCAAATACTACTGGGGGGCCATTCATTTTGATGGTATCACAAAGAAGTTCATTATCTCCGGTCATGTGTCGTGAGCAACCACTGTCCAAGGACCAAAGATCCTTCTTCTTCTTTGCATTACCAGCCATAAAGCATAAAATCTGAAAAATAAACATAAAAGATTTTGGTCCCCCTTATTCCTTAGGTCCTAGGGTTAGCAGCTTTTTAGGATCCACACCTGTTTGACCTTAGGATCTTTACTTCCCTTGGCATTGGGTGTGAACCTTAAAAGACCGTGAGCAACACCATGACCATAATCGGCACAAATAGCACAATGAATGAAACCTGGTTGTGGTTTTACAAACCCCTTACTATTCTTCGATTTCTCATGTTTTACTGGGTCAGCGGTTTTGGCTTTGACAAAGACCACTTTCTTGAGCTCAACCTTCCTCTTAGGTGCGGTTTTAGGATAAATGATAGGATATTCCTTGAATCGACCAAGAGCGGTTTCATCACTCAATACTTCCTTGTTAGCCTCAGTCGCTGTGGATTTTTCTTTCCACTTAGAATCTCTTCCAGTCTGGTTTTTAGGATACTCAAAGAAATAATTTTGCTTCTTAATTTCTTGCTTAGAGCCCTTTTTACCAGCATGATTAAAATTAGGAATTTCATTGGTTTGTTTAGGGGGTAACACACCACCTTCAGACAGAGGCAAGGACACTTGCACCCATCACTGGTTTTGAACCCCAATACACTTTTATCCAAACATGGAATTTGTGAATTTAGGATGTGTTACATAGTGACACCAGACTTAGTCCACACATCAGTCACTTTTGAAGGTCATCCCTTTGTGCGGTTAGCTCATGGATTTGGGTTAGGAGTGCCTTATATTTATCCTTTAGATAGCGGTTTTCTTCCTCAATTGATGATATCTGAGCAATTTGAAACTTGAGGCCTTCAATTTCCTCCTTGTGGGACTTACATGCTTTTTGGGAATCTTCAAGTTCCGCAGCCATTAATTTATATGCCTTTTTAAGCACTGTGTGTTGTTGACAAATAAGATTAGCACGTTTAAGTACCTGATCATAATGAGTTTGGTCTGCTTGAACCTCAGGAAAGGAGTTTGGTATTGTTGGAGTCTTGATTGCTCTATCCTCAGGAGTCTTTGGTGAAACTGGCTTCATTTGTTGAACTGGCAGTGGAAGGCTTTCATCAATTTCATACTTTTCTTCAAATCCTATAAGGCATAGATTTTCAATTTCTTCTTCTTCATCACTTTCATCAGAATCAGAACCCATCCATATAAGCGGTTGATCTCCTTGTTCATCTACCATTCCTCTTCTCTTTATGAACTCTTTGTTGAATGGTTTCTTAGCTGGTGCGGCTTCATAGCTCGGTTTAGGACAACTGGAAGCAAAGCAACCTAGATATCTGTAGTTGTAACAAACCAAGTCATCCCTTTTCTTAGCATCTGCATTCTTGTTGAATCTTGTTGGAGGGACAAACTTTGCTGGGCTTTTTGATGAAAATTGATGTTCTTTCTGAACTTTGTGTATTTCTTCACATACAAGGTAAATTCTTCATCATCCATGTCATCAAAATCACTTGACTAGAGCATGATGATTGAGATGCTACACTCTGAGAATAGGAACACTGAGATGGAGTGTAGGATTGATGAGATTGCTGGTAGGATTAATGAGATTGTGGATATGGTTGATAAGACTATTGATAGTATTCAGATGGTACGGTTGGAGGATTGTATCTGGGGACATTCTGATCAGGAAGTATGGTTTGTAAGTGGAGGTGAGGTGTGTCTTGATGGTGGTCTGGATTGTATGTTGGAGATGAGGTATTGCTGAATGCGGCTAAAGAGAGGGTCTTAAATCTGTTTTCGGTTTCATGGACTTCCTCAAGCTTGAATTCAAATACCTTCAGCATGGCATATAAATGATGAAGATCAAGGGCTTCAAGGTCTTTGTTGTCTTCGATATTTATAGTCTTAATCATCCATTTACTACGAAGGGCTTGCATGAATCTCATATTCAAGTCAGTATTTGAGTAAACATGACCTAGTGACAAACATACATTGACAATTTCAATGAACCGCTCATAGCATTGACGAAGAGATTCCTTTGGATCCTTGACAAAATAATCAAAGAGTCTTCTCTGTTGGTAGAGACGGTTCTTCTTGAATTATATCCTTCCAGGAAGTTAACTATTGCATCCCAAGTTGCCTTTGCGGTTTTGCAATGCAGCACCTTTGAGTGGGTCCTTAAGTCAATAGCTGACACTAGCATAGACATAGATTTTCCATCAAAGTCCACATTGTTGCGATATGTATCGGTCCACTCACTTTCAAGCTTCTTGATTTTAGCAGATTGTCCATCAGTATCTGCACGAGGGTTAGCTTTCAGAGGAACATATGGTTCTTCTACAACCGCAGTCCATAGTCTACGATCAACTGAAATCATGTGTTTCATCATCCTATCTTTCCAAAAGATAAAACTATCTTCATCCAGAATCAATAAATGATTCGAGTTGGATGTCTGCATTATTGGGTTTTGATGCATCATGCACAGTGGAATAAACATATGAAATCAAATACCCATGAGCCATGGATCCGTCCATGTTGATTAGATTAAATACAAGATGAAAGAAACTAACCCCTGAAGATCGAATTCATGAACACGGACTTTAAGGTGCTAAAGCAAACACCCTCTATCGGTATTCACACGTCGAACGGACTCAGGAACACCTTCTTGATTGATTGATAGATCCAAGGCTTGATGAAGAAACTATTTCTTCATAGGAATTATTTTGCTCTTTGATTATAGAGTTTTGATGATTCTAAATCTCAAAACTAATAATCCTACCTCTCTATATTTTATTGTTTCTAAAACAATGTGTTATGATTTCTCAAATCACCATTAGAGGCTGTCAAACCCGGCTGCATATATTTATATGAGGGTCTGACCTAATTTCGTTTGGGATCGGGATTCCTTGTCACACAAGAAATCTGAACAAACTGTCCAAAATCGGGGAAAGCAACCGTACGGCTCACCAGGAGCCATACAGTGGCAATCCAGCCGTACAGTGGCAGTTCATAAATTCCCAGATATTCAGCCTTTTCAATCCGTTCTATTGTGCGTGACCCAATAGGATTATACTAAGTTGGTAACGAGTCCAAACCATTCAGAACCCGTAAGTCATAAGCGGACTCTAGCAAGCCATTATGACTACCCAATTAGTATAACTTTGAAAGTCCAAAGTTACCTCATAGAACATATCACAATCCCTTTGTCACGCAATATCATATTGGACATAAGTCATGGTCCACGTCAACTAATGTTTTCCAATGCTTTCTCGATCCTGAGTAGATTAGTATGAGCAAATGATATAGATCACATCAATTCATTTAGGTATGGCCATTGTTAGTCCAAGAGGGAAACAAGGGTATAGAACCGCTAGAGGGGGGGGGGTGAATAGCGGTCCAAACTTTTTCAAAAATACCCTTAAAATTCAGTTTGGTCAACTGCTGTTCAAAGCACTAGAACCGAACTGATAAAATGCACAGCGGAGTTTTGCGGTTTGTCTAAGAGGATAGTTAAAGAGTTGGGCGGTTTCACTTGGGTTGAAAAACATAATGATGCAACCGATAATCTCAACTTATAGATCAAAGAAAAACACAATTCACTTTTCAAGTCATTTCATAAATGGATTAAGTTATAGACAACAAACAAAAAAGTAAATGACAAGACAGAAAGTAAAGATCAAACACATAATTTGAAGAGGTTCGTTCTTGAATGAACTACGTCCTCTACCTAGATGGTTAGTCTAAGATTTTCTAATAGCTACTAGACTTGTATTAATTTAGAGGATGTTTTACAAGATGAATCTAAACTCTAAACAATCAATCTAACCTAACAAAGCTATTATAACAACCGTTGTTTTCAAAGTATATAATCTATGTGATTATATAAATCGTGTGTGTGTGTGGAAAGGAATCAAATGCTCTAAAGATCTAAGTGATGGATGAGCAAATGAAAACTTTCGGTGTAAAGGCTGAGTGATGAAAGGTTATTAGGCTTGAAGCTTGATGAAGAATTCTGGGTTTGCTAAGGAGATCTATGAAGGTATGAATATCTGGAGTGGTCATAAATGGAATGTTTGTCTCAAGGAATAAATGACACTTGAATTCTTCAATAAATGCTCTGCGGTTCCACCAGGAACTGGAGCGGTTCCAAGGATGAACTTGATATGCGGTTTCATTGAAACTGAAGAATGCGGTTTCATGAATGGCGGTTCCATCAAGTTTTCATAAGAGGTTCCATATAAGACTTGAAGTACGGTTTCATCAAAACTGTAGCATGCGGTTTTGATGAATACTTTACGGCTACATGCTGGCGGTTCAATGGTAGCACAAGTGCGGTTTGAGGAACTAAACCGCTACGTTTAAACCGAATCAAAAATTCAGCCTAGACAACTAAAAATCTAGAAATGGACTTATCTAAAAATTGAAGTATAACTTCATTACATGCCGTCCTAAATTCCATAAAAAGACATGTGGCATTGATCAATCAAATCAAGTGGGTGTACTAACAATGAATCCTAACAATCTCCCCCTATTTGATTGATGCCATTACCACACTATGATAAAGCAAAACATTGTACTAGTTAATAACATGCTCAAATGAAATTTTCTTGAAACTGCATGCCCCAAGTCAATGCACACACTATGCTGAATCATAGATTTCTAATCTATCAAAAATAAAGGAAATGAAGAACATATAGAAAAGAAATACATTCAGATGCATATAAAATGATATGATTTTGAAAATTAGATATGCAAGTTTAAACTGAATGTTTAAAACAAATGCACATAAAAATATTTTTCATGAAGGATATAGTGCATGAGTTTTGAAAAATGCAAGCATTGTTCCACAAACAAGCAGTTTGAATAAACAAAGTTTTGGAAACAAAAATGCAATGCATTCATTCTCATTATAATTCAATTATAAGGTTTGGAGTTACAATAGAGAATTACAAGAGAATTGCAAAAAATCAAGTCACAAAAGACTAAGTAAATGAAACTAGTCTACTTGATCATCTTCGGTTGGATCCCTTGCAGCTGCAGCATCCTCTGCAATATGATCCTGATCGGTTTGAGCATCTTTAGCAGCATTCCTTGAGCTAGATGCATATGCGGTTGAGAAGATAAAATCAGCGGCATGAAGCCGAACTTCAGTTGGTTTATTTAATTTCATCTCAATGTTTGCGGTTCTGTTGCCAATGCATGCAATTTGATTTGACACTAAGTCCATCTTTCCTTCTAAGGAATCTACTTTAGCATCCACAGCTTGCAGTTTTAATGATAATAACTCATTGTTGGTTCTTACAAGGTCATGAAGAACCATTTAGTTTTCAAGAATACAATTTAACTTTTCATCCAACTGCTGCTGTCTGGATCTATCATCAAATCTTTCATTCACTCTCTCCCCCTTAATGGCATCAAGGTTGGAATGAATTTTGAGCAAGTGAGTGTTAAACCAAGATGTTAAAGCCTGCTGATGGAACTGAATATTCCTAACCGCATCTATCAAATCTGCAGTTGTAGCACGAAGAGGCAGAATAGGATAGGAAGGAATAGAAGTGAAGGGTTCATCAGAAGGAGTATAATCAGGCATTGAATTATCATCATCATCACCATCAGATATAGAGATGGCATCTTCGGTTTAAAGGGGAGGAGAAGAAGACATTTTGGCCTTGCCTTTTAAAAGGGTATGGGCATATTCAAAAGATTCACCCATAGAAACCCTAAGGGCGGTTTCAAATTCAACGGGGTCAAACTGAAAAGAATTAGAAAAGGGAACAAGGGTTGCAGTTTGAACAGGAGGGGGAATTGGACACAAAGACCTCAATTGATCTTTGGAGAGAAATATGGAAGGTGAAAGTTTAGAAAATAGCTTGAAAAGAGTGGGAATAAATTTGCAATCAAAATGAAGGAAGAATTGAAAAGCAAGAGTTGGTTCATTCATAACCTGAAATGCAATTTCTTCCAACAGTTGATTAGCAGCATCAAGAATGATCTGGTTTGCTACGGCTTCACTATCGTCGGCTGGATAAATTGAGAAGGGATTTGGATGACGTAACTTGAGAGCTTTAGCAGCGGCACGAGAAATGGCTCCAGCACGCCTTTCTCTTGAAATATCAGCCTTGAACCATTTAAGGTAAGCTGCAATTTCACCAGCACGCTTCCTTTTCTTCAACTTCGGTTTGATTGATGAAACCGATGGTTGAACCGAAGTATGAAGTGGAGATGACAAAACCAGAGAGGGAGTATGCTCTGGTGATTTAAAGTCCAATTTTCGTTTAAGTGCAGGAGGAGAATCTTTAACTATGTGCAGTTCTGGCTCAGACAATGTCAATGCGGTTTGGTCACGCAATTGTTTAGAGAAGCTGCCTTCTTGAGGTAAGTCATCTTTCTTGCCAAATGCACTGCTGAAATCAGTATCACCTGGTGGCCTAGTTTGCCAATGAACCTCATAATCAGAATTCTTAATCAATCTCCTCCTCTTCTTCAATTATGGAACCTCAGGTTTATCTACCTGCTCAGGTTCACTAACTGCCTCAGACATCTCAGTCTGCTTAGGAAAATCTGTAGCCTCAAACGCATCGGTTTGTTCAGGCTGAACCACAGCCTCAGACACTTCGTTCTACTCAGGGTCAGTTTTATCACTTGGTTTAAAGTTTGGGAGGGCTTTGAAAATTTGAGCCCCCTGTTCTTCAGTGAATTGAATAGAAGGCAGCTTAGAAGATGACGGTTTGGCAGGGGATGAAGGTTCGGTTTGGAGAAAGTCTGAAAGAATTTTCTTAGGAGAAGGTTTAGAAGGGGATTGAGGTTTGGCTTGAATGGGTTTGGCTTTGGAAGCTTTGAGTGCATGACCATCTTTAGCAAACTGCAAAGATTTATTAACGTTCGGTTTGGGAGGAGATAGCAGTTTTGAAAAGGATGGTTTAGAAAGAATTGGTTTTGAAAGTGTTGGTGAAAGTCTATTAGGAGGTAATGAGGTTGAAGTAGAAGAGGGTTTTGAAGGCAGTTTGGATAAGGGTTTAGGGGACGGTTTGGCTAGGTCAGCATTGGTGATAACAGAGGGAATTTGTGGGGTTCCCTTTCTCTTCCTTGGAGCTGTGGTTTCCTTGGGCTGAGCCGCAGGTCTAGACTGGAGGCTCCCCCTCAGCTGCAGACTCCCCCTCAGCTGGTACAGCGGTTTGAGTCATTCCACTTAACCCAAATCTATTCAATGTTACAGTTTGATCTTCATTCCTCAACATCGTAGCATGATCTGCTATAGCTCCTACATATGGTTTCCCTGACTTATTGAGTCGAGCCTCAGGGTAAGGTCCCCTTTGGCTTTCAGGCAGTGGATCCTCATTCCACATGGTTTGGGCAAATCTCCATCCAAACTTAGTCCTGAAGGCATCAAACTTTGACAAGCCAAAAATAGTTTTCTCTGCTGGATCCATCCAGTAGTCCTTGTTAGCTGAAGAGAACTTGAAAATTTCTGTTTCTTGGTGCAGAAATCTAGTCAGCAGTCTGCAGTGAGTCCTGATCTTTGATTTACTAGCGGCTTTGTCAGCTGCATGGCGGTTCAGTGCATTTATCATCTCATGCATCAGGATCTTAGGCCAGTGCAGCTTCTTTCCTTTGTAAATGGCCACACAGTAGTTTTACTGTTCAGAAGTAAAGTTGTTGTGGTTCCTATTCTTACACATAACTGCAGTGTCCACCAGATCACATAAAAGAGCCATAACCTCACCAAAGTCCTTCTTGGTGGAATTTCTGGTTATTGTGGTTGTGCTATTCAGTAGCTCCGGTTTCAAACTCATTATACCAGAGAATTAAAGACCAGCTAGCACTCCAATCTTCGATGCGGTTAGACTGACAGTCTTTCCACAGACTTTGGATCTAATTGCAATCTCAAATTTTATCTCCCCAGTTTCAAGATCCCTTATTTCCTCTCCTTTTCCATTCAACATAGAAGCATTTGTCTTTATCCCATTCTCGAAGAATTCGGCATAGATGATTGGGACAAACTGCGGCTCATCCATAAGGAACAATGGCAGAAGCTTAGACTTCTCTAGCAGCTGTAGTAACTTCCTTCCAACTGTGTCCTTTTGGAAGTCATCCTCAATAATCCTAGAGCCTAGTACAAAGTTAGTGGTATCCTAAAAAAAATATTCAAAGTTAGAAACAATTAGTGTAACAACGGTTTGAAACATCAAGCAAACCGTGCAGTTTAACACATCTGATCAAACCCTGCGGTTCAACCAAATGTACAAACTTAGCAGTTTGAGAGAAGCTAACAAAACCGTATCTAATGAATCCTAACAATGTAACTGTCACGACCCGAAATCTAGACTCTATTTTATTGGTAATAAATAATTAATATTTATTTAATTGCTTCTTTATTTATTTAAATTATTATTTATTTAAATATTTATGTGTGAAATTTATGTGTAATAATATTTATGCTTAAGCATTTTAAATGAGTCATTTGGGTTA
This sequence comes from Campanula takesimana, assembly GCA_026119855.1. Classification (NCBI taxonomy): domain Eukaryota; kingdom Viridiplantae; phylum Streptophyta; class Magnoliopsida; order Asterales; family Campanulaceae; genus Campanula; species Campanula takesimana. The sequence continues at coordinate 1,166,380 of JAOWBW010000129.1, read as the reverse complement.
ATGTGGTATTGTTGGGTCTTAATTGTTAGTAGGGAGTAGTATGTGTGTGTAGTGTGAGAGAGGGGGCCTAAGTGTAAGTTTTTTTGAATAATTTCCCTACTCCCCCTCACCTCCCTCACATTCTCCCTCACTCTCTCCATCCCATTTCCCAGCCATCTCTCTCCCTCTCTCTTGGTTTTGGGTAAGTTTTCTTCCTTTACTTCTCTCTTCTTTTTCTTCATCTTCTTCTTGTTATCATTCATTTCTTAAAACATGAACCTTGTTTAGATCGTCGATAGGATCGCGTAGAACCAAAAAGAATTGAATTCCATCAACTTTGAGATTTATCAAGTAAGTTACTTTTCCCCCATTTTGATGCTAAAATGTTCATATCATGTTTATATGATATTTGATGTGTTATATTTGAAGTTTGATTGAGTTTGGAATTTATTGAGAAATTATTTTGGGTTTTGATCAAAAATGGTGAAATCTTGAATGTTGGATTTGATTCTTGATTTTGGTTGTTAAATGTTGTTGTATGAGTCTTTTTAGACTTATAAGTTGTTTTGGTACATTAGTAAGCTAGTTAGAAGGTTAGATTTTGGTTGATATGTGTTTTGGTATGAAAATGGAAGAACCCATGTCGTTCTTCCCGATTTCTGGCAATTCAGAAGATTGGGCGGCCGCACAAAAGAGTCTGGGCGACCGCACATCTATCTGAAAGCTTTTGTTCTTGTTTTGAGGGATTTTGGGCGACCGCACAGTCCATTTTGGGCGGCCGCACAGAACCCCTAAAAGTTTACAATTGTTAATTTTGTGTGATTGAAGAATGCGTGTGATCCAAATCTTGGGTGTCCTTCTAGTTGACCTTAGTGAACGTTGTAGTACACACTAGTGATAGAATTGGGTCCTTTGTGATTAAGTTTGTGTTGGAAATTTATTAAGTGTTAATTGAGATTTTTGGAACACTTTATTGATTGGGTTTGATTCTTTTGTGAATAAATACGATATGGAATTTGATTAAGTATCATTTTGGGAATGTGGTTCATCTTTGATGCGCGGTTTGTATTGGTTTACCTTTGTGGTGATTTAATTGGATTGGTTCCCTACTTTGGAACCTTAAGTTGTTTATTCATGCTAAATTATTATCACTTAGCATTTATTTGGAAGCCCAGCTGGCATACTTGTTGCATCGGGCGATGGGAAGGATTATAATGGCAAAGCCAAGTCCATTATAATGTTGACCATTGTTTTGCCCCCTTCTTTACCCCTTTTCCAGATTGGCCTTGGAAAGGATAAGTTAGCGTTCCTCTGTGAATGTATCTAGCTAATGGGCATGACTTTGTGTCATGGTCCTTGTCCTTTGTGACACTTTTATGGTTATTGGTTCCGGTACCGGGGTTTTCTCTTCGGCTTTCATGCTATTATGAAGATGATGATTTGTTGATTATTGAAGCTGCGCAGCGATCCTTTATTTGGATGTTCCGGTTTGGAAAACCTTGGCTATATCCTTTGTTATGTGTTTATTTCCGCTGCTATCTGTATGTGATAAAGGCTATGTGCTGTGTGATATTTATTATTGCTTCTTGCATCATAGCATGTTATGTAGTTGCATTAGTAACTTATTGAGATTTATCTCACCCCCTTTTCTTTTATCTTTGTTTTTCTTTAACACCCCCCAGGTGTTAAGGATTAGTCTCGCTGATCACGAGAAAGAGGACGTCGAGTGTGGATCCATTCTTTTGGGGAAGGTTGATATAGGTTGGTTTACATTATGTAAATGTGTAACCATTTTGGGGTAGTTGTACCAAACAATGATGTCACTAAGAATTGTATATTTGTATTTTGTTGGGCATAAACTTGTGGAAGTTTATGATAGTTGTAATTGGTTTTTATCAAACTTGGTTTTGTAAAACTTTGGATCATTACCTTTTGGTATCAATGGAATTTTTAACTTCGGTATTTGTCAGTTTTGGTTTTAGAGTCGACGTCCAGATCGCGGTCTCGGGCCCGCGGGGTCCGGGGTCGCGACAGTTGGTATCAGAGCTATGGCATTAGCTCTAAGTATAAGTCTAGGTGGATTAGTATGACCTAGGTGGGTAGTAGTGTGCGGAGTGATTAACGGTTGATGTTTTATGCAGGTACTTGATTACAATGGTTCGTAGAAGGAGTGGTGAAGGTAGTACCGGTAATGCAAGTCAGAATGATACAAGGGAAGAAGCACGTGCCATGTTTCAAGGCATGTTTGAGGCGGCCATGAAGGCCATACATGATCAAGGTCCGAGGGTAGAACAAGCACCACCCCGCTATGGATTGGAGCAATTTCTGAAGTTGAAACCGGTTGAATTCAATGGGGAGCCCGATGTAAGGAAGGCTGAGTTGTGGATTGAGTCGATGGAGAAGATTTATGATGTATTTGGGTGTTCGGATGAGGAAAAGGTCCGGTTTGCGGCTTACAAGCTTGTGGGAGCCGCCGAGCATTGGTGGAAAGGTGTTAAAGCTACTTGGGATGATACTCACACGGTGTATGCGTGGGAGTTGTTTGTGCGCAAATTCAAGGAGCATTTCATTCCGGTTGTTGATCAAAACCGAAAGGAGATCGAGCTACTCAACCTGGAGAAAGGTGTGTTATCTATAGCACAATACTCGGCTAAGTTCATAGAATTAGCCCGGTATTGCGACTATTTGGTGAGGACCGAGGAACAAAAAGCTATGAGATTTATTCGGGGATTGAAGACCTCCATCCGTACTCAACTTATTGCTCAACGGATTGTGACTTTCCAAGATGCGGTGGACCGAGCCTATTTGATAGAGCAGGATATTGGGGAGCATAAAAGGAAGACCGAGGTAGCTAACCCGAGCAAGCCGGGAGGGCAAAGCAAGCCACAACACCGTTCCGATAACCGAGGTAACTTTGGGGGACAATCTCACTTCCGAGGGCAACCGATCCCAAGGAACCCAGGTACCACTTCCGGGAACTAAGGGAGCCAAATTAGGAGGCTTTGTTCGTATTGTCAAAAGGAAGGTCATTCTGAGGACCGGTGTTGGAAGAAGCAATGAAGGTGCACCAATTGTGGTCAAATGGGTCACTTTGTAAAAGATTGCCCGAGAGGTAGAGTACAAGCATCCGGGTCAGGAGTTGGTATTAATCAGGGTCAGAAAAGGGATGCCGATGGGAAGCCCAAAATTCAAGGAAAGATATTTGCCATGAATCAACAACAAGCTACCGATGATCCATCCGTTATTGGAGGTATTGTTTCTGTGTCTAATGTGAGCGCACGAGCGTTAGTAGATCCAGGATCATCTCATTCATACATTTCTGTGCAATTTGCTTCCATGTTAAATGCTGCATTCGAGTCTTTACCGTTCGTGCTAGAGGTGTCGACCCCTATAGGAGAATGCTTGATTTCCGATCGAGTCTTTCGTGCTTGTGATGTGGTTATTTGTGGTCGAGTCCTTTGTGTGGATTTGGTAGTCCTTCCTATCCAAGACTTTGATGTCATTTTGGGTATGGATTGGTTGAGCAAGTTTCATGCTTCCGTTGATTGCCGTAAGAAAACTGTTACTTTTTCTATTCCCGATGTGCCTAAATTTGTGTTTGAGGCTAGTCCTCTGAGTAGAAAGGTTCGCTTAATTTCTTTATGAAAGCGAGAAAATTATTGCATAGTGGTTGTGAGGGGTATTTGGCTAGTGTTCTTGATACTAGGAAGGAATCCCCTAGTTTTGATAGTGTTCGGGTAGTTCGGGAATTTCCCGATGTTTTCTCTACCGAGCATGATATGCCTCCCGATCGTGAGATTGAGTTTTGTATAGATCTTTTGCCGGGTACGGCTCCAATTTCGAAAGCACCTTATAGGTTAGCTCCCGCCGAGTTGAAGGAACTAAAGGTTCAGTTGCAAGAGTTTCTTGATCGAGGGTTTATCCGCCCTAGTGTTTCCCCGTGGGGAGCACCGGTTTTGTTTGTGCAGAAGAAAGATGGTTCCTTGAGATTGTGTATAGATTACCGGAAGTTGAATCAGGTTACAGTAAAGAACAAGTATCCTCTACCCCACATTGATGATTTATTTGATCAGCTTCAAGGGTCCGTGGTTTTCTCTAAACTTGATTTGAGGAGTGGGTACCATCAGTTGAAGGTTCGATCGGAGGATATTCCGAAGACTGCTTTTCGCACTCGTTATGGTCATTATGAGTTCTTGGTTATGCCGTTTGGGTTGACTAACGCGCCGGCCGTGTTTATGGATTTGATGAACCGGATTTTCCATCCCTATCTTGATTCGTTCGTGGTAGTCTTCATCGACGACATTCTTGTTTATTCGAAATCTCGGGAGGAGCATGAACAACACTTGAGGACAGTTTTATCCGTTCTTACGAGGGAGAAATTGTTTGCGAAGTTTAGTAAATGCGAATTCTGGCTCGAGAAGGTGTCATTTCGGGGTCATGTGATTTCGAAAGACGGGATTTCGGTGGATCCGTCAAAGATTGAAGCTATAGTGGATTGGAAGAGACCCGAATCAGTGACAGAGATTAGAAGCTTTCTGGGTTTAGCCGGGTATTACCGAAGATTTATTGAAGGGTTTTCGAGGATTCCTACTCCGATGACTCAGTTGACCCGGAAGAATGTTTCGTTTGTGTGGACCGAGAAATGTGACAAGAGTTTCGAGGAATTGAAGAAGAGGTTGACTACCGCACCGATCTTGACTTTGCCTAATGGGAGCGATGGCCTAGTGATTTACAGTGATGCTTTGAAAGAGGGTTTGGGTTGTGTGTTGATACAGAATGGGAAAGTGATTGCGTATGCTTCAAGAAAGTTGAGCCCGAGTGAACAGAATTACCCGACTCATGATATGGAATTAGCGGCTATTGTCTTTGCGTTGCACAAATGGAAGCACTACCTTTATGGGGCGAAGTTTGAGATTTTTACCGATCACAAGAGTTTGAAGTACCTTTTCTCCTAGAAAGAGTTGAATAATAGACAGCGCCGATGGATGGAATTGTTGAAGGATTATGATTGTACGATTTCTTATCACCCGGGAAAGGCGAATGTGGTAGCCGATGCGATTAGTAGAAAATCTTATGTGGCTTCGATGATGGTCCGTGAATGGAAAATGCTTGAGGATGTTCGAGATTGGTCTCCTCGTGAATCGAGACATGGGGCTATTTTTGCGAATATTAGGGTGTCTCCGACCCTAATTCAGAGAATAAAGGAAGCTCAGAAAGAAGATCCCGAGTTGGTGAAAATAATGGGTAAATTGAAAGAAAAGAATTTCGAGGATTTTTCATTGAGTTCGAGTGGAGTGTTGACTTTCCGTGGTCGTTTGTGCGTACCCGATTTTGGTGGATTAATATGAAAAGGGAAATAGCGGAGTATGTATCGAAGTGTTTAACTTGTCAGTAGGTCAAAGCCGAGCATCAGAGACCCGCGGGATTACTTCAGCCGTTAGAGATTCCCGAGTGGAAATGGGAGCATGTGACTATGGATTTCGTTACGGGACTACCTCGTACCCGTAGGAAGTATGACAGCGTTTGGGTAATAGTGGATAGATTGACCAAGAGTGCCCATTTCTTGCCTATTGACATCAGATATTCGATGGAGAAGCTTGCGACCCTTTATATCGATGAGATCGTTAGATTGCATGGGGTTCCGGTTAGCATTGTGTCAGATCGAGACCCGAGGTTTACTTCTAGATTCTGGAAGGCGTTTCAGGAAGCTTTGGGTACAGATTTGCGATTCAGTACGGCTTTTCATCCTCAGACCGATGGTCAATCCGAGAGGACTATTCAGATTTTGGAGGATATGTTGCGAGCGTGTTCGATAGACTTTTCTGATTCTTGGGATTCGCACCTACCATTAGTGGAATTCTCTTACAACAACAGTTATCAGGCTAGTATCGAGATGGCGCCGTTTGAGGCCTTGTATGGAAGGAAATGTAGATCGCCTATTTGTTGGGATGAGGTTGGTGAAGCGAAGATTGGGGGTATTGATTTGCTTCGGGATTCGGTTGAGAAAGTTAAAGTTATCCGGATAGATTGAAGACAGCCCAGAGTCGACATAAGAGCTACGCAGATAACCGAAGGCGAGATCTTAGTTTTCAGACCGGTGATTTGGTGTTCTTGAAAGTATCTCCGAAGGTGGGTATTCGTAGGTTTGGGAAGAAAGGCAAATTGGCTCCAAGGTTTATTGGTCCGTTTGAGATTTTGGGAAAGGTTGGACTTCTAGCGTATCGCCTTGCGTTACCGCCATCCTTAGACCGGTTGCACAACGTGTTCCACGTTTCTATGCTTCGGAAGTATGTTCATGACCCGTCTCACGTGTTACCGAGGATACCGGAAGATATTGAGCCCGATATGACTTATGAGGAACGACCGGTTCGGATCTTAGATTCAAAGTCCAAGAGTTGAGGAGCAAGAGCATCGCGTTGGTTCGAGTCCTTTGGAAGAATCATAACATCGAGGAGTCGACGTGGGAGCTCCGAGATGAGATCGAGAGGAAATTTCCGTGGCTTTTGTTTAAGGTGAGTCTCGTTAAAATTCGGGTCGAATTTTCTTTAAGGGGGAGTGAATGTCACGACCCGAAATCTAGACTCTATTTTATTGGTAATAAATAATTAATATTTATTTAATTGCTTGTTTATTTATTTAAATTATTATTTATTTAAATATTTATGTGTGCAATTTATGTGTAATAATATTTATGCTTAAGCATTTTAAATGAGTCATTTGGGTTAATGTGGTATTGTTGGGTCTTAATTGTTAGTAGGGAGTAGTATGTGTGTGTAGTGTGAGAGAGGGGGCCTAAGTGTAAGTTTTTTTGAATAATTTCCCTACTCCCCCTCACCTCCCTCACATTCTCCCTCACTCTCTCCATCCCATTTCCCAGCCATCTCTCTCCCTCTCTCTTGGTTTTGGGTAAGTTTTCTTCCTTTACTTCTCTCTTCTTTTTCTTCATCTTCTTCTTGTTATCATTCATTTCTTAAAACATGAACCTTGTTTAGATCGTCGATAGGATCGCGTAGAACCAAAAAGAATTGAATTCCATCAACTTTGAGATTTATCAAGTAAGTTACTTTTCCCCCATTTTGATGCTAAAATGTTCATATCATGTTTATATGATATTTGATGTGTTATATTTGAAGTTTGATTGAGTTTGGAATTTATTGAGAAATTATTTTGGGTTTTGATCAAAAATGGTGAAATCTTGAATGTTGGATTTGATTCTTGATTTTGGTTGTTAAATGTTGTTGTATGAGTCTTTTTAGACTTATAAGTTGTTTTGGTACATTAGTAAGCTAGTTAGAAGGTTAGATTTTGGTTGATATGTGTTTTGGTATGAAAATGGAAGAACCCATGTCGTTCTTCCCGATTTCTGGCAATTCAGAAGATTGGGCGGCCGCACAAAAGAGTCTGGGCGACCGCACATCTATCTGAAAGCTTTTGTTCTTGTTTTGAGGGATTTTGGGCGACCGCACAGTCCATTTTGGGCGGCCGCACAGAACCCCTAAAAGTTTACAATTGTTAATTTTGTGTGATTGAAGAATGCGTGTGATCCAAATCTTGGGTGTCCTTCTAGTTGACCTTAGTGAACGTTGTAGTACACACTAGTGATAGAATTGGGTCCTTTGTGATTAAGTTTGTGTTGGAAATTTATTAAGTGTTAATTGAGATTTTTGGAACACTTTATTGATTGGGTTTGATTCTTTTGTGAATAAATACGATATGGAATTTGATTAAGTATCATTTTGGGAATGTGGTTCATCTTTGATGCGCGGTTTGTATTGGTTTACCTTTGTGGTGATTTAATTGGATTGGTTCCCTACTTTGGAACCTTAAGTTGTTTATTCATGCTAAATTATTATCACTTAGCATTTATTTGGAAGCCCAGCTGGCATACTTGTTGCATCGGGCGATGGGAAGGATTATAATGGCAAAGCCAAGTCCATTATAATGTTGACCATTGTTTTGCCCCCTTCTTTACCCCTTTTCCAGATTGGCCTTGGAAAGGATAAGTTAGCGTTCCTCTGTGAATGTATCTAGCTAATGGGCATGACTTTGTGTCATGGTCCTTGTCCTTTGTGACACTTTTATGGTTATTGGTTCCGGTACCGGGGTTTTCTCTTCGGCTTTCATGCTATTATGAAGATGATGATTTGTTGATTATTGAAGCTGCGCAGCGATCCTTTATTTGGATGTTCCGGTTTGGAAAACCTTGGCTATATCCTTTGTTATGTGTTTATTTCCGCTGCTATCTGTATGTGATAAAGGCTATGTGCTGTGTGATATTTATTATTGCTTCTTGCATCATAGCATGTTATGTAGTTGCATTAGTAACTTATTGAGATTTATCTCACCCCCTTTTCTTTTATCTTTGTTTTTCTTAACACCCCCCAGGTGTTAAGGATTAGTCTCGCTGATCACGAGAAAGAGGACGTCGAGTGTGGATCCATTCTTTTGGGGAAGGTTGATATAGGTTGGTTTACATTATGTAAATGTGTAACCATTTTGGGGTAGTTGTACCAAACAATGATGTCACTAAGAATTGTATATTTGTATTTTGTTGGGCATAAACTTGTGGAAGTTTATGATAGTTGTAATTGGTTTTTATCAAACTTGGTTTTGTAAAACTTTGGATCATTACCTTTTGGTATCAATGGAATTTTTAACTTCGGTATTTGTCAGTTTTGGTTTTAGAGTCGACGTCCAGATCGCGGTCTCGGGCCCGCGGGGTCCGGGGTCGCGACAGTTGGTATCAGAGCTATGGCATTAGCTCTAAGTATAAGTCTAGGTGGATTAGTATGACCTAGGTGGGTAGTAGTGTGCGGAGTGATTAACGGTTGATGTTTTATGCAGGTACTTGATTACAATGGTTCGTAGAAGGAGTGGTGAAGGTAGTACCGGTAATGCAAGTCAGAATGATACAAGGGAAGAAGCACGTGCCATGTTTCAAGGCATGTTTGAGGCGGCCATGAAGGCCATACATGATCAAGGTCCGAGGGTAGAACAAGCACCACCCCGCTATGGATTGGAGCAATTTCTGAAGTTGAAACCGGTTGAATTCAATGGGGAGCCCGATGTAAGGAAGGCTGAGTTGTGGATTGAGTCGATGGAGAAGATTTATGATGTATTTGGGTGTTCGGATGAGGAAAAGGTCCGGTTTGCGGCTTACAAGCTTGTGGGAGCCGCCGAGCATTGGTGGAAAGGTGTTAAAGCTACTTGGGATGATACTCACACGGTGTATGCGTGGGAGTTGTTTGTGCGCAAATTCAAGGAGCATTTCATTCCGGTTGTTGATCAAAACCGAAAGGAGATCGAGCTACTCAACCTGGAGAAAGGTGTGTTATCTATAGCACAATACTCGGCTAAGTTCATAGAATTAGCCCGGTATTGCGACTATTTGGTGAGGACCGAGGAACAAAAAGCTATGAGATTTATTCGGGGATTGAAGACCTCCATCCGTACTCAACTTATTGCTCAACGGATTGTGACTTTCCAAGATGCGGTGGACCGAGCCTATTTGATAGAGCAGGATATTGGGGAGCATAAAAGGAAGACCGAGGTAGCTAACCCGAGCAAGCCGGGAGGGCAAAGCAAGCCACAACACCGTTCCGATAACCGAGGTAACTTTGGGGGACAATCTCACTTCCGAGGGCAACCGATCCCAAGGAACCCAGGTACCACTTCCGGGAACTAAGGGAGCCAAATTAGGAGGCTTTGTTCGTATTGTCAAAAGGAAGGTCATTCTGAGGACCGGTGTTGGAAGAAGCAATGAAGGTGCACCAATTGTGGTCAAATGGGTCACTTTGTAAAAGATTGCCCGAGAGGTAGAGTACAAGCATCCGGGTCAGGAGTTGGTATTAATCAGGGTCAGAAAAGGGATGCCGATGGGAAGCCCAAAATTCAAGGAAAGATATTTGCCATGAATCAACAACAAGCTACCGATGATCCATCCGTTATTGGAGGTATTGTTTCTGTGTCTAATGTGAGCGCACGAGCGTTAGTAGATCCAGGATCATCTCATTCATACATTTCTGTGCAATTTGCTTCCATGTTAAATGCTGCATTCGAGTCTTTACCGTTCGTGCTAGAGGTGTCGACCCCTATAGGAGAATGCTTGATTTCCGATCGAGTCTTTCGTGCTTGTGATGTGGTTATTTGTGGTCGAGTCCTTTGTGTGGATTTGGTAGTCCTTCCTATCCAAGACTTTGATGTCATTTTGGGTATGGATTGGTTGAGCAAGTTTCATGCTTCCGTTGATTGCCGTAAGAAAACTGTTACTTTTTCTATTCCCGATGTGCCTAAATTTGTGTTTGAGGCTAGTCCTCTGAGTAGAAAGGTTCGCTTAATTTCTTTTATGAAAGCGAGAAAATTATTGCATAGTGGTTGTGAGGGGTATTTGGCTAGTGTTCTTGATACTAGGAAGGAATCCCCTAGTTTTGATAGTGTTCGGGTAGTTCGGGAATTTCCCGATGTTTTCTCTACCGAGCATGATATGCCTCCCGATCGTGAGATTGAGTTTTGTATAGATCTTTTGCCGGGTACGGCTCCAATTTCGAAAGCACCTTATAGGTTAGCTCCCGCCGAGTTGAAGGAACTAAAGGTTCAGTTGCAAGAGTTTCTTGATCGAGGGTTTATCCGCCCTAGTGTTTCCCCGTGGGGAGCACCGGTTTTGTTTGTGCAGAAGAAAGATGGTTCCTTGAGATTGTGTATAGATTACCGGAAGTTGAATCAGGTTACAGTAAAGAACAAGTATCCTCTACCCCACATTGATGATTTATTTGATCAGCTTCAAGGGTCCGTGGTTTTCTCTAAACTTGATTTGAGGAGTGGGTACCATCAGTTGAAGGTTCGATCGGAGGATATTCCGAAGACTGCTTTTCGCACTCGTTATGGTCATTATGAGTTCTTGGTTATGCCGTTTGGGTTGACTAACGCGCCGGCCGTGTTTATGGATTTGATGAACCGGATTTTCCATCCCTATCTTGATTCGTTCGTGGTAGTCTTCATCGACGACATTCTTGTTTATTCGAAATCTCGGGAGGAGCATGAACAACACTTGAGGACAGTTTTATCCGTTCTTACGAGGGAGAAATTGTTTGCGAAGTTTAGTAAATGCGAATTCTGGCTCGAGAAGGTGTCATTTCGGGGTCATGTGATTTCGAAAGACGGGATTTCGGTGGATCCGTCAAAGATTGAAGCTATAGTGGATTGGAAGAGACCCGAATCAGTGACAGAGATTAGAAGCTTTCTGGGTTTAGCCGGGTATTACCGAAGATTTATTGAAGGGTTTTCGAGGATTCCTACTCCGATGACTCAGTTGACCCGGAAGAATGTTTCGTTTGTGTGGACCGAGAAATGTGACAAGAGTTTCGAGGAATTGAAGAAGAGGTTGACTACCGCACCGATCTTGACTTTGCCTAATGGGAGCGATGGCCTAGTGATTTACAGTGATGCTTTGAAAGAGGGTTTGGGTTGTGTGTTGATACAGAATGGGAAAGTGATTGCGTATGCTTCAAGAAAGTTGAGCCCGAGTGAACAGAATTACCCGACTCATGATATGGAATTAGCGGCTATTGTCTTTGCGTTGCACAAATGGAAGCACTACCTTTATGGGGCGAAGTTTGAGATTTTTACCGATCACAAGAGTTTGAAGTACCTTTTCTCCTAGAAAGAGTTGAATAATAGACAGCGCCGATGGATGGAATTGTTGAAGGATTATGATTGTACGATTTCTTATCACCCGGGAAAGGCGAATGTGGTAGCCGATGCGATTAGTAGAAAATCTTATGTGGCTTCGATGATGGTCCGTGAATGGAAAATGCTTGAGGATGTTCGAGATTGGTCTCCTCGTGAATCGAGACATGGGGCTATTTTTGCGAATATTAGGGTGTCTCCGACCCTAATTCAGAGAATAAAGGAAGCTCAGAAAGAAGATCCCGAGTTGGTGAAAATAATGGGTAAATTGAAAGAAAAGAATTTCGAGGATTTTTCATTGAGTTCGAGTGGAGTGTTGACTTTCCGTGGTCGTTTGTGCGTACCCGATTTTGGTGGATTAATATGAAAAGGGAAATAGCGGAGTATGTATCGAAGTGTTTAACTTGTCAGTAGGTCAAAGCCGAGCATCAGAGACCCGCGGGATTACTTCAGCCGTTAGAGATTCCCGAGTGGAAATGGAGCATGTGACTATGGATTTCGTTACGGGACTACCTCGTACCCGTAGGAAGTATGACAGCGTTTGGGTAATAGTGGATAGATTGACCAAGAGTGCCCATTTCTTGCCTATTGACATCAGATATTCGATGGAGAAGCTTGCGACCCTTTATATCGATGAGATCGTTAGATTGCATGGGGTTCCGGTTAGCATTGTGTCAGATCGAGACCCGAGGTTTACTTCTAGATTCTGGAAGGCGTTTCAGGAAGCTTTGGGTACAGATTTGCGATTCAGTACGGCTTTTCATCCTCAGACCGATGGTCAATCCGAGAGGACTATTCAGATTTTGGAGGATATGTTGCGAGCGTGTTCGATAGACTTTTCTGATTCTTGGGATTCGCACCTACCATTAGTGGAATTCTCTTACAACAACAGTTATCAGGCTAGTATCGAGATGGCGCCGTTTGAGGCCTTGTATGGAAGGAAATGTAGATCGCCTATTTGTTGGGATGAGGTTGGTGAAGCGAAGATTGGGGGTATTGATTTGCTTCGGGATTCGGTTGAGAAAGTTAAAGTTATCCGGGATAGATTGAAGACAGCCCAGAGTCGACATAAGAGCTACGCAGATAACCGAAGGCGAGATCTTAGTTTTCAGACCGGTGATTTGGTGTTCTTGAAAGTATCTCCGAAGGTGGGTATTCGTAGGTTTGGGAAGAAAGGCAAATTGGCTCCAAGGTTTATTGGTCCGTTTGAGATTTTGGGAAAGGTTGGACTTCTAGCGTATCGCCTTGCGTTACCGCCATCCTTAGACCGGTTGCACAACGTGTTCCACGTTTCTATGCTTCGGAAGTATGTTCATGACCCGTCTCACGTGTTACCGAGGATACCGGAAGATATTGAGCCCGATATGACTTATGAGGAACGACCGGTTCGGATCTTAGATTCCAAAGTCCAAGAGTTGAGGAGCAAGAGCATCGCGTTGGTTCGAGTCCTTTGGAAGAATCATAACATCGAGGAGTCGACGTGGGAGCTCCGAGATGAGATCGAGAGGAAATTTCCGTGGCTTTTTGTTTAAGGTGAGTCTCGTTAAAATTCGGGTCGAATTTTCTTTAAGGGGGAGTGAATGTCACGACCCGAAATCTAGACTCTATTTTATTGGTAATAAATAATTAATATTTATTTAATTGCTTGTTTATTTATTTAAATTATTATTTATTTAAATATTTATGTGTGCAATTTATGTGTAATAATATTTATGCTTAAGCATTTTAATTGAGTCATTTGGGTTAATGTGGTATTGTTGGGTCTTAATTGTTAGTAGGGAGTAGTATGTGTGTGTAGTGTGAGAGAGGGGGCCTAAGTGTAAGTTTTTTTGAATAATTTCCCTACTCCCCCTCACCTCCCTCACCTTCTCCCTCACTCTCTCCATCCCATTTCCCAGCCATCTCTCTCCCTCTCTCTTGGTTTTGGGTAAGTTTTCTTCCTTTACTTCTCTCTTCTTTTTCTTCATCTTCTTCTTGTTATCATTCATTTCTTAAAACACGAACCTTGTTTAGATCGTCGATAGGATCGCGTAGAACCAAAAAGAATTGAATTCCATCAACTTTGAGATTTATCAAGTAAGTTACTTTTCCCCCATTTTGATGCTAAAATGTTCATATCATGTTTATATGATGTTTGATGTGTTATATTTGAATTTTGATTGAGTTTGGAATTTATTGAGAATTTATTTTGGGTTTTGATCAAAAATGGTGAAATCTTGAATGTTGGATTTGATTCTTGATTTTGGTTGTTAAATGTTGTTGTATGAGTCTTTTTAGACTTATAAGTTGTTTTGGTACATCAGTAAGCTAGTTAGAAGGTTAGATTTTGGTTGATATGTGTTTTGGTATGAAAATGGAAGAACCCATGTTGTTCTTCCTAATTTCTGGCAATTCAGAAGATTGGGCGGTCGCACAAAAGAGTCTGGGTGACCGCACATCTATCTGAAAGCTTTTGTTCTTGTTTTGAGGGATTTTGGGCGACCGCACAGTCCATTTTGGGCGGCCGCACAGAACCCCTAAAAGTTTACAATTGTTAATTTTGTGTGATTGAAGAATGCGTGTGATCCAAATCTTGGGTGTCCTTCTAGTTGACCTTAGTGAACGTTGTAGTACACATTAGTGATAGAATTGGGTCCTTTGTGATTAAGTTTGTGTTGGAAATTTATTAAGTGTTAATTGAGATTGTTGGAACACTTTATTGATTGGGTTTGATTCTTTTGTGAATAAATACGATATGGAATTTGATTAAGTATCATTTTGGGAATGTGGTTCATCTTTGATGCGCGGTTTGTATTGGTTTACCTTTGTGGTGATTTAATTGGATTGGTTCCCTACTTTGGAACCTTAAGTTGTTTATTCATGCTAAATTATTATCACTTAGCATTTATTTGGAAGCCCAGCTGGCATACTTGTTGCATCGGGCGATGGGAAGGATTATAATGGCAAAGCCAAGTCTATTATAATGTTGACCATTGTTTTGCCCCCTTCTTTACCCCTTTTCCAGATTGGCCTTGGAAAGGATAAGTTAGCGTTCCTCTGTGAATGTATCTAGCTAACGGGCATGACTTTGTGTCATGGTCCTTGTCCTTTGTGACAATTTTATGGTTATTGGTTCCGGTACCGGGGTTTTCTCTTCGGCTTTCATGCTATTATGAAGATGATGATTTGTTGATTATTGAAGCTGCGCAGCGATCCTTTATTTGGATGTTCCGGTTTGGAAAACCTTGGCTATATCCTTTGTTATGTGTTTATTTCCGCTGCTATCTGTATGTGATAAAGGCTATGTGCTATGTGATATTTATTATTGCTTATTGCTTCTTGCATCATAGCATGTCATGTAGTTCCATTAGTAACTTATTGAGATTTATCTCACCCCCTTTTCTTTTATCTTTGTTTTTCCTTAACACCCCCCAGGTGTTAAGGATTAGTCTCGCTGATCACGAGAAAGAGGACGTCGAGTGTGGATCCATTCTTTTGGGGAAGGTTGATATAGGTTGGTTTACATTATGTAAATGTGTAACCATTTTGGGGTAGTTGTACCAAACAATGACGTCACTAAGAATTGTATATTTGTATTTTGTTGGGCATAAACTTGTGGAAGTTTATGATAGTTGTAATTGGTTTTTATCAAACTTGGTTTTGTAAAACTTTGGATCATTACCTTTTGGTATCAATGGAATTTTTAACTTCGGTATTTGTCAGTTTTCGTTTTAGAGTCGACGTCCAGATCGCGGTCTCGGGCCCGCGGGGTCCGGGGTCGCGACAGTAACTATGCGTCACAAGCAAGGGATAAAACAAAAATAAATAAACACTTAAGAGAAAAATGGATCAAAGGGAAAGTTTTTGAAAAAGAGTTTGAATGCACGAGGAACATGAAGAACAGAGTATGAACATGCAAAACAAAAACTTAACCAGAATATGAAAGAATAACATCAAAATGTTCACAAAGGGTAGATTCTAACAAAGTTCTAAATAAGTAAGGGCAAATAACATCACATTAACCCAGAATCTGTAAAAATCACGATGAACACCGAAAAACCCAAAAACACAAAATTGTTCAAAAATTGAACACAAATCACAAAATAAAACATACAAATAGTATATATAAGCAATAACGAACACAATCCAACCAAAATATTAAAGCAAAAGCAAGAAATCAACACGGAATATGAACAAGCTTTTTTAAGCTTCAACAATGGCGGACATAAAGAAAATACTGAGTTGGGTTCAAGAAATCATACCATATCAGGCTTCGAAGGTTTAGTAGATGTAGAAGTAGAAGCAATATCAGAGGATTTCTTTGGTGCCATTACGAAATTGTTTAAGTATTATAGAAATTTTTGAGAGAGAGAAAACAGAGAGGAAGTACGGTGAGTACAGTGAACAGAAGAGAGAGAAAGAGGTTATTGCTAAATGAGGAAGAAAGTAAAAAGGTAAAATGAATTAAACTTTATCTTTTATACTCAATTAACCACATCCGGTAGTAGAGCGGTCATGAAGGCTGAAGAAGGCTAAACGTCAGCGTACCTGTCTATCCCATTAAATGCGGCAGAAATAATTGCACAAAGATCCTTAAAGAATGAATTGACATAAAGTAGGGACTAAAATGCAATTAAGCATACCTGAGCGGTTTGGTGAGCAAACCGACATACCTTTACTCCTCTATCGGTTTTGATGAAACTGATATCTCTCAATTCTGTCTTTGGTTTTACTAGATCAAACCGATGTACTATCTTTCACAATACGGTTTGGATAAAACCATTGTCACCCTTCTTGACTCTGCAGTTTGACTGGAATCTCCTACTGAACCTTTATTGATGCGGTTTCAATGTTGATTGAACCGCATGCTATTTTTGCGTTTTCCTAAATAGAGCCAAAATACTTAAAAAAATTACTAGAAACAAGAAATAAATGGGCAAGATATATATTAGGTTAGATCCAGCATACCCATTTCTCCTAGTAAATGAAAGAAACTGGAATTTTTAAGAGGTTTGGTGAGGATGTCTGCAATTTGATCATCAGTTCCCACCTTAGCTAGAAAAATGTTATTCTTTTCAACATGGTCTTTGAGGAAGTGATATCTTATGTCAGTGTGCTTGGTTTTTGAGTGCTGAACTAGATTGTTAGAGATATAAATTACTGCAGTACTATCATAGTAGATAGGGCAGTTCTTTTCAAATACTTCATAGTCTTCCAAATATTGTTTCATCCAGAGAATTTGAGTGCAACAACTTCCAGCCGTAATGTATTCAGCTTCAGCGGTTGAGACTGAAACAGAAGCTTGTTTCTTGCTGGACCATGATACAAGCCGAGATCTAAGGAACTGACATGTACCACTAGTGCTCTTTCTATCAATCTTAGAAGCTGCAAAGTCAGCATCTGAATAACCTAATAAATCAAATGAAGATTATTTAGAATACCAAAGTCCAAGGTTAACAGAGCCACATAAATATCTAATAATACGTTTAACAACTATAAGATGAGATTCTCTAGGGTCAGCTTGAAATCTAGCACAAACACAAACACTGAACATGATATCTAGGCTACTTGCCGTTAAGTAAAGAAGAGAGCCAATCATACCTCGGTAGAGTGTCTGATTAACTTTCTTACCTTGTTCATCTCGATTCAAACTGTAGGCCTTTATCATTGGGGCATCAACTGGTTTTGCAGTTTCAAGCCCAAATTTCTTGATCAAGTCTTTGGTGTATTTGGCTTGTTGATAAAGATTCCATCATGACATTGCTTTATTTGGAGTCCAAGAAAGAATGTCAACTCACCCATCATACTCATCTCAAATTTACCTTTCATTAGCTTCTCAAACTTAACACACATAGTTTCATTAGTAGAACCAAAAATAATATCATCAACATAAATTTGAACTAGTAATGAATGACCTTTGTGTTTAGCGTTAAATAAAGTTGTATCAATTTTACCTCGAGAGAATCCTTGTTCAATAATAAATTTAGATAGAGTGTCATACCATGCTTTTGGAGCTTGCTTGAGTCTATACAAGGCCTTCTTGAGCTTGAAGACATGATGAGGGTATTTGTTGTCTTTAAATCCTAGCGGTTGGGCTACATTGATTTCTTCTTGTAGTTCACCATTCAGAAATGCACTCTTCACATTCATTTCATATAGCTTGAATTTCTTGAATGAGGCATATGCCAAGAACAGTCTAATGGCTTCAAGTCTGGCTACATAGCAAACGTTTCATCATAATCGATCCCTTCTTCTTGCCTATAACCTTGAGCAACCAACCTAGATTTGTTTCTTGTTATAGTACCATTTTCATCCATCTTGTTTCTGTATACCCATTTTGTTCCAATTACTGTGTGATCTCTGGGTCTTGGATATAGAGTCTAAACTCTGCATCTTTCCATATGATTAAGCTCTTCTTGTATTGCAGCTACCCAACTTGGATCACTTAGAGATTCATCAACCTTTTTTGGTTCCATTTGAGATAACAGTGCAGTTAAGAACAAACTGTGGTCATCTATATGAGTTAAGCTTCCTCTTGTTTGAACACCAGAATTGATAGGACCGATAACATTAGTAATTAGATGGTCTCTATGCTCATTAATTTCAGGAGGGAGGTCTTCATGAACCACTATTTCTTGAACATTTTCTAGAGGAAGCTCTTCTTGATAATCATTGAAATCTTCATTGAAGGTGATGATTGGAACTGGTTGAATTACTTGAGTGGGGTCAGATGACATCGGTTCTACAGCAACACCACCTGCGGTTTGATTGGGTGCGGCTGGAGACCCTAATGGAGTAGTTTGAGTAGGTTAGTCATCTGTGGCTGTATGATTAGGATAATGTGTACCTGTCTCAAAATCACTAAAATCATCAGCAACATTTGGAGCCATATGTGGCTCAAGAAGATCATGTTCATCAAATGTAACATGGACAGACTCTACAATTTTTAATGAAGTCTTATTGAAATAACGAAAAGCTTTAGAGTATTTAGAATAACCAACAAAAATACGTTCATCGGCCTTAGCATCAAATTTACCATGATGCTCTCTGCCATTGTATAAGATATAACATTTGCATCCAAATATCTTAAAGAAGGAAATGTTGGGTGATCTGCCTCTCCACAATTCATACGGAGTTTTGTTGTGAACTTTGATGATAAGGGAGCGGTTCTGAGTGAAACAAGCTATATTAACTGCTTCGGCCCAGAAGTACTTGGGAAGCTTGGCTTCTGCAATCATAGTTTTCCCGGCTTCGATCAAAGTCCTATTATTTCTTTCCACTACTCCATTTTGTTGTGGAACCCCAGCGGCTGAGAAGTTATGATGAATCCCATGATCATCACAATATTGGGCAACACCATTGTTTGTAAACTCGGTTCCATTATCTGAACGCACACTAACAATGTCATCCAATTTTTGTGGAGCTGTCTAAAGAGAGCGGTGATGATGCCATAAGTATCTTCTTTTGAGGCCATCATTTCCACCCATGTGTATCTTGAATAATCATCAACAACCAGCAAGGTATAGCGGTTTCCCCATATACTTGCGGTTGGGACATGTCTCAATAAATCCATGTGAAGCAGTTGTAAGCAGTGGTTCGTTAAAGGCGCGGTTTTGCTGGGGAATGACTGTTTGGGCTGCTTACCAAGCTAGCATGCTTTACATTTCTTATCATGATGGTCAGCCACTTTGGGTAGTCCTTTGACGAGATCGTCCCTTTGTAATTTTGCTAGATACTTGAAGTTCAAGTGGCTGAGCCGCTTATGCCATAACCAGATGCTTTCACTTATATTTTTGGCTACAAAACAGAGGTCAGCAATAGAAACAACATTACTCAAATCTATCATACATACATCACCTGTTCTGTTGCCAGTCAGTAGAGTAACTCCGGAAGTTGCATCTTTAATGAAACAGTTCGTTGAAGTGAAGTTGCAGTTCATTCCTTTGTCACAAAACTGAGATATGGAGAGAAGGTTGTGCTTGAGTCCTTCTAATAGTGACACATTTTCAATAGTCACCTTTCCTCATTTGATTGCTCCATATCCTACGGTTTCTCATTTCTTGTTGTTATTAAACACTACTGGGGGGCCTTTCATACTGATAGTATCACAAAGAAGTTCATTATCTCCGGTCATGTGTCGTGAGCAACCACTGTCCAAGTACCAAAGATCCTTCTTCTTCTTTGCATTACCATCCATATAGCATAAAATCTGAAAAATAAAACATAAAAGATTTTGGTCCTCCTTATTCCTTGGGTCCTAGGGTTAACAGCTTTTTGGGACCCACACCTGTTTGACCTTAGGATTTTTACGTCCCTTGGCATTGGGTGAGAACCTTAAAAGATAATGACCAACACCATGACCATAATCGGCACGAATAGCACAATGAATAAATCCTGGTTTAGGTTACGGTTTTACAAACCCCTTACTAATCTTCGGTTTCACATGTTTTACAGGGTCAGCAGTTTTGGCTTTGATAAAGATCACTTTCTTGAGCTCAACCTTCCTTTTAGGTGCGGCTTTAGGAAAAATAATAGGAATTTCCTTAAAACGACTAGGAGCAATTTCATCACTCAATACTACCTTGTCAGCCTCAGCCGCTGTGGATTTTTCTTTCCACTTAGAATCTCTCCCAGTCTGGTCTTTAGGATACTCAAAGAAATAATTTTGTTTCTTAATTTCTTGCTTAGAGCCCTTTTTACCAGCTTGATTAACTTTGGGAGTTTCATTGGTTTGTTTAGGGGGTAACACACCACCTTCGGCACAGAGGCAAGGACACTTGCACCCAACACTGGTTTTGAACCCCAACCCTGGTTTGGGGCAACTCGAAGCAAAGTGACCTAGCTGTCTGCAGTTGTAACAGACCAAGTCATTCCTTTTCTTAGGATCTGCAGTCTTGCTGAATCTGGTTGGAGGGACAAACTTTGCAGGGCCTTTGGATGGAAACTGTGATCTGTTGTTCTTCCTGAACTTGGTGATTTCTTCACATACAAAGCAAATTCTTCATCATCCATGTCATCAAAATCAACTTGACTAGAGCACGATGATTGAGATGCTACACTATGAGAGTAAAAACTTTGAGGAAGAGTGTAGGATTGATGAGACTGCTGGTAAGGTTGATGAGAATATGGATAGGGTTGTTGAGACTGTTGATAATAATCAGATGGTACGGTTAGAGGGTTATATCTGGGTACATTATGATCAGGAGGTGCGGTTTTCAAGTGGAGGTAAGGTGCGGCTTGATGGTGATCTGGACTGTAAACTGAAGATGAGGTATTGTTGAATGCGGCTAGAGAGAGGGTCTTGAATCCGTTCTCAGTTTCATGAACCTCCTCAAGCTGTAATTCAAAAACCTTCAACATGGCATATAAATGACGAAGATCAAGAGCTTCCAGGTCTTTGTTGTCTTTGATATTTGTTGTCTTAATCAGCCATTTACTACCAAGAGCTTGCATCAATATCATGTTCAAGTCTGTATTTGTGTAGACATGTCCAAGAGAAAAACATGCATTAACAATATCAATGAACCTCTTATATCATTGACAAAGAGATTCCTTAGTATCTTTAACAAAGTAGTCAAAGAGTCTTCTCTGTTGATAGAGGCGGTTCTTCTTGGTATCAGTGTCTCCTTCCAGAAAGTCAACTATTGCATCCCAGGTTGCCTTTACGGTTTTGTAGTACACCTTTGAGTGGGTCCTCAAGTCAATAGCTGATACAAGCATGGACATATCTTTACCATCAAAGTCCACATTTACGTGGTCTGCATCAGTCCACTCACTTTCCGGCTTCCTGACTTCAGCCGGTTCTCCAGCAGTACCTGCACATGGATTAGCTTTCATAGTAATGTATGGTCCATCCACAACCGCAGTCCACAGTCTACGATCACATGAAATCATGTGTTTCATCATCATATCTTTACAAAAGATAAAACTATCTTCATCCAGAATCGGTAAATGATTCGAATTGGATGTCTGCATCATATGGGTGTTTGTGTTTGCCATAAGATCAGCACCCAAGCGGTTAAGCTTGTAAAAACAAGTTTCGGTGGATATGCTCTGATACCAATTGTTGGTCCCAGAGGGCAACAAGGGTATAGAACCGCTAGAGGGGGGGGGTGAATAGCGGTCCATTTTTTTTTTCAAAAATACCCTCAAAATTCAACTGAGTACTTATTAGTTTGGTCAACTGCGGTTTAAAGCACTAGAACCGAATTGATAAAATGCACAATGGAGTTTTGCAGTTTGGCCAAGTGGATAGTTAAACAGTTGGGCGGTTTGACTCTGGTTGAAAAACAAAATGATGCAACCGATAATCTCAACTTATAGATCAAAGAAAAACACAATTCACTTTTCAAGTCATTTCGTAAATGGATTAAGTTATAGACCACAAACAGAAAAGTAAATGACAAGACAGAAAGTAAAGATCAAACACACAATTTGAAGAGGTTCGTTCTTGAATGAACTACATCCTCTGCCTAGATGGTTAGTCTAGGATTTTCTAATAGCTACTAGACTTGTATTGGTTTTACAAGATGAATCAAAACTCTAAAAAATCAATCTAACCTAACAAAGCTATTATAACTGACACGCCCCCAGGTCCTGGGATCCCCTAATAGAACCTCGAGCCTGGTGTGCGTGAATAACAAGAATCAAGAAACTAACAAGAAACTGGATGACAACTGTTTATAACAACTGACATGATATATATACTCTAGAGTAAGGAGCTAAGATAGCTCACACCACGAGTTCTAGGCAAGAAAAATTAAACCAAACATGATTATACACAGCGGAAACATGCCTAGCACATATGCTGGCATTACAAGATGTCTAGAGACAACAAGTACTATACAAAACTGTCTACCCCAAAATAAGGAGTTACATAACAAATACAAATTTCGTCCTCACATAAATGTAAAAGGACCACGATCCCCAAAAGAATAACCACCTGCGTAGTAAGCTCCCAGCTATGTCGAGCCTCACTGCGCACTATCACACAAATAAACAAAGAACGGGGTGAGATAAATTTCAGTAAGCTATTAGATGCAACTACATGATTTATTATCATGCAATTCAAGTAGATTGTTGTATTTGATTTAATCATATGAATGGATCTATGGGCTTTTGGGTTTCATAAATTTTAAATGCTAAATTCCGCTGCGCATGTTACTCCGAAACCCAACAGTGGTATCAGAGCCCCGTTCATGTTGATTATTTCAATACCTAGATCATGCTATGTGTATATAAATTGTTTATGTGCCTTGCATAATATGAATATTGGAATATATGATGTTTATGTGTTATGTGATTTTATGTGGTTTATTGTTTTGCAACTTTAATGGCACGATTCAATCGCAATAAATATTATGATGGATTCTGAATTGTTTGATTATTAATTCTGATTGGATCATGGTTTTAATAATCGGGGAAAAACAATTTTGTGACAAATTTTTGAACTTTAAAATTGCCTTCTGATCCTACTGTGCGACCGCACAGAATCACGTGGGCGGCCGCACATGTTTGGGCGACCGCACAGTGATTTTTGGGCGACCGCACATACTGATCAGATTGTCTGATTATTGTTGAAATCAGAATTTGGAATTTTCGAGAGGTCCAACCGAACCAGTGACAGAACCAGACCAGACCTGCTGATCTGGAATGGGTTTTTGGTAGTTGGTTTGTGTGTGGATCTTAGGGTTTGATTTTCCTATTTGTTTTAGTCTTGTGAATCTTAGATTGGTTCAAGGTTTGGATGGCTAATCTGCGTTCATCGAGATTGTGTTTCCCAAACTTGATCGCAATCCAAATTTCAAAGATAAAACGAAGTTAGAATTATGAAGAGTTCATAATTGGTAAAATTGGGAAACAAAGTTCTTAATTCAATGATTGGAGATCCATGTGGAATTGTGAATGCAATTGGCCTATGTTCATCGAGACCATCTATTGCTTAGTTTCGGCCACATGGATTACTTTCTTGGTATCTTGAATTAGTGCGGAATTGTGGATGCCTCATGGCTTAGTTTCGGCCGCACTTCTTGTTGTCTTGATTTGGGGATAATAACCAAAGTTGAAATAGTCTCATCCTCATAATTATAGAGAAACTATTGACACATAAGTATCATGCTTAAATTAATGGAGATTAATTTAGTGGCTAAACTTGATGCGTAACATGTTTATATTATGTGATCATAAATGTGTTGTATGCTATATGTGATGAACCTTCAAAGAAAGTTTTAAGTCCTTTTGCCATGCCATGATTAAAACACTTGTTTATACATGAGTAATTTTATGTGGGCTCACCAAAGCGAGGTGGATTGATTTTGTTCATGTATGAGGAAGATGAGTGAATAAGAGTTTCCTATACGTTTAAAATGGTTGGACTTAATTAAGCGTCAAAACAGTTTTGGGCTTAAGGCAAAGATGAGATTTAACATGCTTTTTGAAATTGGATTTCTTAAAGAATCTCATGAAAAGAACTGAGAGTCATATGAGATATGATTGACAAGAGTTGTCTACCTAATTAATGTGATTTTGAGCGGTGCGCCAAAGCGTACTCAAAATTAGATTAAAGCGTTCTCAACCCATTTAAATTATACTATACATTAGATGTATAAAGAAGGTGGTATAATTTAGTGGGAGTATTTTGTTTGAAAAATACATTGTTAATTTCTTTAATGAAAAACCGGTACTTATTAAATTTTGGAAATTTTGCATATTTGTAGACAATGACTACTAACACTCAATCAATTTCGTTGCGATCGATCCTTGAGAAGGATAAGCTCCAAGAGAATGGTACGAACTTTATGGATTGGATCCGTAGCCTAAGAATTGTTCTTAGGCAAGAAGATAAGTTGTACATTCTCGATGGGCCTCTCACTGCTGAACCAGAACCTACTGCCCCTAGGGAAGAAAGAGACAGTTACAAGAAACATCGTAATGATTCTAGAGATGTAAGCTGTCTTATGATTGCTACTATGTGCTCAAAACTCCAACAAAGTTTGGAACATTTGGAAGCCTATGAGATAGGCATGGAGTTAAGAGCCATGTTCCAACAGCAAGCTAGGCAAGAGAGGTACAAGACCATTGTTGCATTCACTACTTGTAAAATGAATGAAGGGCAACAAGTGAGTCCTCACATGCTGAAAATGAAAGGTTATATAGAGCACCTTGAGAAACTTGGCTATCCAATTCCATTGGAGCTAGCCACGGATCTCATTCTTAATTCATTGTCTAAAAGTTATAATCAGTTTGTGATGAATTATAACATGCATGGAATGGATAAGAATCTCTCCGAGTTGCATGGGATGCTTAAAACTGCAGAGATGAAGATTGCGGAGAAAGGTTCTCCCGTGCTCTTAGTTCATGATGGGAAGAAGGCTGGTGCCAAAGGAAAGGGTAAGAAAGTTGTCAAACCCAAGATAAGCAAGGCAAGTGTTGCCAAGGCTTCTGAGGCAAAACCCGATTCACAAAAGGATGCAATTTGTTTCCTTTGTCAAGAGATTGGTAATTGGAAACGTAATTGCAAGGCTTTCTTGGAAGAGCAAAAGAAGAAGAAGGGCATCAAGGCTGCGTCGACTTCAGGTATCTATATGATAGATATTCTCCTTTCTACCACTGATTCTTGGGTATTGGATACCGGATGTGGTTCTCACATTTGTTTAAATGTGCAGGGTCTAAAGAATAGGAGACTACTTAAAGAGGGTGAAGTAGACCTACGCGTGGGGAATGGAGCAAGAGTTGCTTTATTAGCCGTAGGGACTTATGAAGTCACTTTACCTACCGGATTAATTCTTGTTTTGAACAATTGTTATTATGTTCCGGATTTAAGTAGAAATATTATTTCAATTTCTTGTTTGGATAATGAAGGTTTTAAGTTTCTTATTGAGAATAAAAAATTTTCTATTTATTTAAATGATGTGCTTTATAGTATTGCTAATTCATTTAATGGCCTTTATGTCTTGAATGTCAAGAATGAAAATAATGACAATGTCTATCATATAAATAAGAAATCTAAACCTAATGATGTAAAGTGTAAATCATACTTATTTGTGGCATTGCCGTCTTGGTCATATTAATGAGAAGCGTATCTCAAAACTCCATGGGGACGGACTTTTGGGTTCATGTGACCTTGAGTCATATGATACTTGCGAGTCGTGTCTTCTTGGAAAAATGACTAAGACACCTTTTACCAAGTTAGGTGAAAGGGCAAGCGACTTATTGGGGTTGATATATTCCGATGTATACGGACCATTAAGTAGCAATGCTAGGGGAGGATTTCAATACTTCATAACCTTCACTGATGATTATAGTAGATTTGGGTATGTTTACCTAGTGAAACATAAAAGTGAAGCATTTGAGATATTTAGAATATTTCAAAATGAAGTAGAAAAACAACTTGGCAAAAGTATTAAAGCACTTCGATCAGATCGAGGTGGAGAATACTTGAGTCAAGAATTTGATGATCATCTAAAGAATTGTGGAATAGTTTCACAATTGACTCCACCCGGAACACCACAATGGAATGGTGTGTCCGAGAGGAGAAATCGGACTTTGTTAGACATGGTTCGATCAATGATGAGTCAAGTTGATCTTCCAATGTCCTTTTGGGGTTACGCTTTAGAAACCGCTGCTTTCACACTAAATCGTGTTCCAACTAAATCGGTTCTAAAGACTCCATATGAGATGTGGAGCGGAAAGAAGCCTTGTCTGTTTTTCATGAAGATTTGGGGTTGTGAAGCTTTTGTCAAAAGACTTGTCTCAGACAAACTTGCACACAAATCTGATAAATGTATTTTCATGGGATATCCTAAGGAAACTAAAGGATATTACTTTTACAACCAAATGGACAACAAAGTGTTTGTTGCCCGAACTGGTGTCTTTCTAGAGAAAGAGTTTCTCTCCAAAGAAATTAGTGGGAGTAAAAATAAATCTTGAAGAAATTCGAGACCCAAAAAATAACATTGAACCAATAGTGGAACAAGAACAAGAACCACAAGTAGTTGTGGAACCTGTTCAAAATACACAAGTAACTCGCAGATCTAGTAGGTTACGATCCGAGCCCGAGAGATATGGATTTCTCGTAACGGATATTAATGAGGTGGAAATCATTGAGAATGATGAACCGACAACCTACCAAGAGGCGATGTCTTCTCCTGATTCGGTCAAGTGGCTTGGAGCCATGGAATCTGAATTGCAATCCATGCAAGACAATCAAGTTTGGAATTTGATTGATACACCCGAAGGTGTAAAAACCATAGGATGCAAATGGTTCTTCAAGAAGAAGACTGACATGGATGGGAAGGTGCATACTTACAAAGCTAGACTTGTAGCGAAGGGTTATAGGCAAGTTCATGGTATTGACTATGATGAAACCTTTTCACCCGTAGCAATGATCAAATCTATAAGAATTCTGCTTGCTATTGCTGCATATCATGACTACGAAATATGGAAAATGGATGTCAAAACCGCTTTCCTAAATGGAAAACTACAAGAGGATGTGTATATGACACAACCAGAAGGTTTTGAACATAATTCTAAAGTATGCAAATTGCAGAGATCCATCTATGGATTGAAGCAAGCTTCAAGGAGTTGGAATCTCCGTTTTGATGAATCGGTCAAAGAGTTTGGTTTCATCAAGAACGAAGATGAGCCTTGTGTATACAAGAAGATTAGTGGGATCATAGTGATATTCCTTGTTTTATACGTGGATGACATATTGCTCATTGGAAATGACATTCCTACACTTCAGTCTGTGAAGACTTGGTTACGAAAGTGTTTTGCAATGAAAGATATGAGTGAAGCCGCATATATACTTGGCATTAAGATCTATAGAGATAGATCAAGGAGGCTACGTGGTTTAAGACAAAGTACATACATTGACAAGGTCATTAGAAAATTCTGTATGGAAAATTCTAAGAGAGGCACCTTACCGGTGTTACATGGAGTTTCTCTAAGCAAGACTCAATGTCCTAAGACAAACGATGAGCGTGAGAAAATGAATGATGTTCCATATGCTTCGGCAATTGGGTCCATCATGTATGCCATGATTTGTACTAGGCCGGATGTATCTTATGCTTTGAGCATGACAAGTAGATACCAATCCGACCCTGGCGAAAATCACTGGATAGCTGTAAAAGAGATTCTTAAGTACTTGAGAAGGACTAAAGACTCGGTTTTGGTCTATGGAGGAATGGAAGATGATCTCGTTGTAAATGCTTACACGGATGCAAGCTTCCAAACCGACAAAGATGATAGACAATCGCAATCGGGTTTTGTGTTTATGTTAAATGGTGGAGCTGTAAGCTGGAAGAGTTCCAAGCAAAGTACAACCGCTGATTCTACAACAGAAGCTGAGTATATTGCTGCATCGAATGCTGCAAAAGAAGCTGTTTGGATTAAGAAGTTCATCACTGAACTTGAAGTGGTTCCTAGTATTGCTAATCCAATAGACCTTTATTGCGATAATAATGGTTCTATTGCACAAGCAAAGAAACAAAGAGCACATCAAAAATCCAAACACATACTTAGGCGTTTTCATATAATTCGAGAGATCGTTGATAGGGGAGACGTAAATATATGCAGAGTACCTACTGATGACAATGTTGCGGACCCGCTAACAAAGGGACTTTCACAAGATAAACATGATGGTCATGTTAGGTCCATGGGTATTAGATACATGGGAGATTAGGCCTAGGGCAAGTGGGAGATTGTTGGTAGTGGTGCCCTAGGCACGTTTAATAAACGTTGTAATTGATATCATTTATTTTATATCAATAAAGAGATGTTTTGATTATTATTGTTGTTCATGTTTGCTTATAATAATCTCCGTCCCTAGTACTTGATAAGCACTAGTATAAAGGCTAAATGATCATGAGATGATCATGTTATATTTATGGGTACTTGTTTGGAACAAGGTACTGGACATGACCCGCTGTATGAGATTTATGTCATGGTCTATGTCAAACATATATCTCATATTAGTTATGTCATTCGAATTCTTAGACATGAAGTTATTATAGTCTTCCACTTGATGACCATTATGTTTGACATATTCAAACGCTGCCTTTAACCGGGTAGTTATAAAGGGTATGATTGGCATAATCGGATTCACTAGGGAAGAATAATAAGCTAAATGGATTTGTCCCTCTTCGGAGAGATGTCAAGCTTGGGCCTCTCGTAGGAATGATGTCGATGAAATGTTCGGCCAGACTCAAATAAATTGATTGGATCAATATCATTTGGATTATCAACATATTCAGAATCGAGAAAGTATTGAACAAAACAAGTTGACTGTTTGACCATGACTTGTGTTCAATGACGTCGTGGACAAAGGGATTATGACATGTTCTAAAGGAATGCGAACTTGTATCTAGTTATACTATTTGGGTAGGTATGACGGTTTGCTAGAACCTAATCATATCTTATGGTTTCATGTTTGAACCCATTGCCAACTTAGTATAATCCTAGAGGGTCACACACAAGAGAACGAATCTTTAAAAGGACTATATTGGAATTTTGGAAATTCTTGAAATCTGGGGAAGTGGGCGACCGCACAGTATGGACTGGGCGGCAGTACACTTAGCTCAGTTTTATACCAGTTTGTTTCAGATAGTTGTGCGACCGCACAGTGGATTTTGGGCGGCCGCACAGTGCTGTCGGCAGAGACTTTCCTAATTCGATTAGGAGAAGCTTTTGAGACAAGTTTCCTATTTGGAATAGGTCTTTCTTGTGTATAAAAGGGTGATTTCGGCCAGAACTTCAGCAATAGCTTTTGTGCAAGTCTCCAAAGGGTTTGAGAGAGTTTTATTTTGTTCTAAGACATCTTAGATTGAAGAACAAAATAATACACAAAACAAAATTCCATATAGTTCATGTTGATTGTGAAAACGTGTTTCACAATTTGGTCTAGCAACCAAGATCAAGTGTTCTTGATATTCGTTCGTGGTGTGGATACCGCTAGAGGGTGAAGCTCATCATCTTCAAAGTTCGTGTTCTTACTTTCATTGTGATCAAGCTTCAAATCTCCACCAAGATCAAAGCTAGAATTCAAAGTCATCAAGAGTTAGTTTTTCCTCTATTCATATTATTGTATTTGATTTAATCATATGAACGGATCTATGGGCTTTTGGGTTTCATAAATTTTAAATGCTAAATTCCGCTGCGCATGTTACTCCGAAACCCAACAGGAAGTCAGCAAGAACATTTGTCGTAACTTGGATATGCTTTACAGTAAACTTCCATTGGGAAAACCAATTTGACCACCGTAAAAGTTGTGGTTGAGGAAGTGCCCTTATCTTGAATTCTAGCATACGTTGAAAGGAGGACATGTCCATTTCAACTTGGAATTCATGCCCAATTAGATGGAATTGGAACTTCTCAATTCCTCTCTTGACTGCCAGAATCGCTTTGAATATGGAGTGGTATTGCTGTTCTGATTGCTTAAACGTGCCACTCTTATATCCACATATCAACCTTACTTTATCCTTGCTTTGGACAAATAACACTGCTCCCCAGTATTCATTACTAGCATTTGTCTGGAGTATTCACTGTTCTGATGAAGTGGGAATCTTTAAAGGAAGCATCCCATCAGTCAGTTTCTTGATTGCTTTGACTGCTTCTGTTTGTTTTATTGTCCAGGGAGGAGGATTCTTTTTGAGCATGGGGAACAAACAGACTGTATGACTTGACAACTTGGGTAAGAAATCAGCCATGTAATTGACAAACCCAAGGAATTGCTGGACTGCCTTTGGAGAGGATAGCTCATCAGGGAATTTATGCAATTCTTGAGCTGTGTTGGGCTACAGTTGATACTTACCGTTAGATATATCCATTCCAAGGAAATTGATTGAGGACATGCCAATTTCCATTGTCTTTTATGAGAGCATTATTCCATATTTTGTGACAAAAGAATGAAATTTTGAGAGTAAGTCTATGTGAGACTCTTCATCAGCTGAGAAAAGCAAGATGTCATTAATATAAACCAGGGCATTAGAAAGGATGGGCTCAAAAATGGTAACCATAGATTTTTGAAAAGCAGAGGGTGCATTTTTTAAACCAAATGGCATGACTTTCCACTGGTAGTGATGATCGGGGATGCAGAAAGCTGTTTTTGGCCTATCTTCAGGAGTGATTCCTAATTGCCAAAAGCTTGAGGTCAAATTTAGAAAGAATTTTTGCATCAGTGAGGGATTGGAACAAGGTCTTTTTCTGTGAGAGAGGAAATTTATCATCAGCTAAAAAATGATTTAGTGGCTGGTAATTAATAACAAATCTCAACTTTCCACGAACTTGTTCACTCCATTTGTTGACATAGAAAGCCTCGCAAGCCCACGGGGAGGATGTGGGTTCAACAATACCTTGGTCAAAAAGTTCATTACACTCTTGGTAGGGTTGACATCTTCATTTTATTTGAATGGCAAAGAAACAAAGAAGGAGATATTTAGCCACAAAGGTGAGGGGTGTTTGGAGAGAAAATCAGTATGAGAGGAAGCACATGAGGTTTGGATAAACTGATATTTCATTGACTCAATGGTATTGGAAGACGCCATGAAGAGACGTGGAATCAGACTCCATGGGTTCAAAAAGCTTTTCTAACAAAGGCCGTTTTTTGTCCATCTTAAGTTTGGAAACTTATGAAGGATGTCAAAACCAATGAGGAGATCTTTACCATGAGAACTTGAGCCAAGCAATCGATGCTTTATGACACACTTGGGGAATAGGCGAATGTGAACTGGGACACTTATCTTATCAATCACAAAAATTTCTCCATTGGCCGCAAGAAATTTTTGGTGGTGTGGTTTCCAAAAGCTGGGAGGAAGAATTTTGGGATTTAGTATAGAAACTGCGGATTCCGTATCAAAGAAGGCGACCACCTGAATGGGCTTAACATAAGTAGATGTGAGAATATAGACTTTAGCTAATGGAACAGGCTGGCTCTCTTGGACTGGTAAAACTTGTGGAAGATGAGCAACAGGACTTGCCATGAGAACTTGAAGGTCAGGGTGTCCATAGGATGCATCTGAGTCAGAATCTTCCTCTGATGAGGAGTCAGGATAAGAGATTGTGCAGATAGCAGAATCACCTGGTTCATCATCCAAAGAGTAAAAAGATTCTAGGTCAGAGAGGTCAACTGGCTTAACCTGGTTGAGTGCTTGGATCAAAGCTTGGGACTTTCGCTTATCTGGACAATCTCTTGCAAAATGACCTTTCTTTTGAAAAACGTAACATTTATCAGACATCCTGCCACATTGAGATCTCTTCTTTATGAACTTCCACTTTCTTCTGACAGCTGGATTATTCCTGGAAGCCTTCCCTTTTTGTTTGAACGATTCGAAGAAACTCCATCCTGAGAATTTCTTTGAGCTTTCCCTCTTTTTCAAGTTGCAACTACAACTTGTTCTATCACCACACTTGATTTGGAGATGTCTATCGTCACATACAGAGCCAAGATGTTTACCATTTTTTTTAAATTCAGCTAGGAATTTTTTCTGGTTACAAAGTTTCTCCAGTGCATTGAGGATTTGTTGGTAAAGACCGCCAAGTGAGGTTTGTGCGACTGTTGCATTTTTTGATTCCAAAGCTCTATAGGCTTCATTTCTAAGAGACTCTAGAAAAGAGTTGAGGAAAACTTGTTTGAGATTGATATCATCAATCCCATGAAGGCAATAGAATCGTTGGGACATGCGATTATAATGCATTTCGAGATCCTTCTTCTGGTACGAACAACATTTCATTTTTAAAAACTCCTCTCTAGCATGAATGGTGTGTTCTACCGGGTTTCCAATGAATTCAGTATAAATTATCTTCATGAATTCCTCCGGTGAAGGGGATTGTTGAATCTGTAGTTGTGGGTATTCACCGATAATAAGATACCAATCGCGAAGGCGACCTTGGATTTGAGTCAAGAACCTTTTGGGGACAATGTCTATAGAAAAGTATTGGAGTTCTGCCGAGCACCATGTTAACATTTCAACGCTTCGTTCTCGCCATTTTGAGGGTGGAATATCGTCGAAAGTGAATTGCTTCGTTGTATCGGCTCGGGGAGTAGACCAATCTGTCCTATCATTTGGCGAAGAGGTCTGATTTACAGACTCATCTGGATTCGTATAAATTGGCTCAGTGTCTGCCTAGAAAGTTGTATCTGGGTCGACCATGAACAAATGTTCAAAGGCATCAAGGGGGGTCTGAATGATCATCAACAATAGGACCGACAAAGGTTGAAGCTGAAGTGGATGATTGGATGGGTCTGTCTTGTGCTAGAGTTGAAATAAATAATAATTTTGGAACAACTCTTGGTGTATGTTCTAGATTTTGAATCGAATTTCACTAATCATACCTTCCAAGGATCTGACTCTTGAGGAGAGAATATAATGAAACTTCTCGAATCTGGTTTGCAGAGAGATAATGTGATTCAAAGCTTTATTCTGAGTAACTGCATTTTCACTCTGCTAATTGAGAGTAGCTTCAGCCAGGCTAATTGGCTTTGGAATTCCTGACGATTAAAGTTGGGTTTTGAATTTTCCATTCATGTTTGGTTCTTTGAGAGGGATTTTCAAATGGTGTTATTGGAGGAAATTTTGCTCTATATTCTTTTGAACTTGGATCAAAATTTGGATTTGAGGAAATCATAAGGCAGGTATTTGGTGGAGGGTGGAGCAGAAGTTCTTTATGGATTATGGAAAGGGCCTTTTAGTAATAAGGAGGTAGTGGTTTCTGAGGATTAGGCTTTCATGGTGGTGGAGAGGGTTTAGGCTATGGAGATTTATTGGAATAAAGCACATAGTAATTAAAGTTTCCAGACGGTTCACCAAGAGTTCCAACAGAGGGGTCGCCGGCTTCAAGCCTCTTTTTGAGCTTTTGCTGGGAAGAGGGTTTCTTCATTCTTCGGGGAACATCTTCATCCATTTCAACCTTGACCGCTTCATCTAAACAAGATGGGAAAGCGCAAACATCCCACCAAATATGTTCGACTGTTGAAGGTTCGATCATATTTATTCCTGTAGGGAATACATTACAAGACGTATTTTCAGTTTGAGAAGATGAGAATTTTTCTTCAACTTGTCCATTTGAGTGACGGACAAATTCTGGTGCAGCAGCTGTATGAACATGAACCTGGGGAGGTTGGTGGTGTTGTACATAACTGGTAACCCACTTTTCTGGAAGGAGTTTGAGTAACTCAGCCCGAGTCAATTTTCATGGGACATAAGTGCAAATTGGTGTTGCATTTGCATCAATTTCAAAAAATAAAGCATCTCTTGAATTATCTTGGCCAGGGACCATGATATCTAGACAATGATTTTGAACTTGGTAAGGCATCTGGTAATGGAAGGTTGCTTAAAACATGTTTACCTGGGTAGCACCTCCAATCTGGATTTGGACCTTGAGGGCAGTAAACAGTGAGGGATCATTGAGAGGCATGTTAAAGTTTGGGTAGAAGGTAACAAAAACCGTGCCAGCGTTTAAAGTAGTTTGGATTGTACCAATACAAGCATGTTGTTATTCAACAAAGCGAGTATCTACCAAAGCTATACGAGAGAATGTTGGAAGTCCTTTTTGACCATGGAAGGTAAGGGCAAGCTTCACAGCACCAAAGTGGATATGTGTATATCATTGGGCAAGTCACTGTCGGGGAAGATCAGATGGAAGATCTAAAGTGACCAAATTTTCACCCGCGATGGCAGGTAACTGGTAAGTGTCAAACTTTGAAGACTGGACATATTCTTTGACTTGATGAGCAGAGGGGGAACCAATTAATTTTTTTACTTTTCTTGATAAAGATGTGGAAGGTTTAGAAAAAACATGGTAAGGATTAACTATGGGCAAATGAGTGATGGAGATTTTTGAATCATCAGAAAGATAAGAAACTTCATATAATTGATCTATCTTAGACGCAGATGAACGACGGAGACTAGAGGAGGAAGATCGAGATAGTAGATTATCTGAATCTATAACAGAAGGAAGAGTTAAAGACTTTAAAACTCTTACAAAATCCTATAACTTCTTGGAGGAAAACAACGGCGACCACCTTGTCGACTTACAAAATCCTCAACAACCTTTAATAGGAGAATAAAGAGATGAAAATTCTTTAACAAAGGGATTACTTTTATTTGGCTTTCTGATGCGGGAGATCCATAATGAGATGGCAGCCACAGAGCATATTACCAAACTATGTAAGGAAAGCAAAGAAGGCTATGATACCAAGAATGGGGGAAGATCAGATGGAAGATCTAAAGTGACCAAATGTTCACCCGATATTATGGGGACGGAGATTAAATCATTATAACTATTGGGGACGGAGATAGCTTAACTAGAATATGAAGAATTGAACAAGAACATGAAGAACTGAACAAGAACATTATTAAAGAGACTATAGAGAGAAATGGGAAAGGAGAGAGATATATAAGAAAGAAGATTTATATTTCTTCAAATGATAATTTACAAATGAAACGTTACTCCTATTTATAGTACATAGGGGGAGGATACAAACAACAAACTTTAAATGAAGAGATAAGAAGAATCTTATCTTTTATTTTACAACCACACAAACATAAAACATAAAAGATGGCATCTTATTTTACAACCACACAAACATAAAGCATAAAGAAGGCATAATTTTTTTTTAACCATGATGACCTAAGCGCTAACATTATTATGATAATGATGTAAACATGATGGATGGTGCTTGTCATCAAATAAATTCTGAATTTATTTCCAATGGGAATCTAGATGGGATGGGTCATCTTCATATGGATCATGGGTTGGTTCTTCTTCACATGGATCATGAGTTTGGGCTTCATAAAATGGAGGGAAAATACTTTGGTCTATGAAAAAACTATCAATGACATAGTTAGTACTTTCTCTCTTATCGAGGTGTGATGCTCTCATAGACTCTAGGGCTGAGATCCATTTCGCCTCTACCAGATGATCTGGATTCCAAACAAACATTCGCATAAAAATATGTTCTGGGATTGATTTTGGATCCACACTATTTGCTTTTGCCATTTCTACTCGCATGCCGTAATGATTGTTAGTATATTTCATATTGCGTTGGAGATCCTTCCTTCCGGACATATTGAACCAGTCATGGATAAATGCAATAGGAGCATGGTAGACAAACACCCTATTTTAGTTTTTGATCATTGTCGGAGGGAGGTATGAGCACGGCCTTCGGAACATTATTACCACATGACTTTTATGCTTGCGAGATGAAAACATTTGCATCCATTGGTGATATGGGAAAAACCATTGACGCATGTTGAACAAGTTCTTGGATGTAGGTGGGAGATTATCAAACTGACACTGAAGGAGGTAAGATTGCAGTCCGATCACTTCAAAGGTGATGGCAATAGTATAGGACTCAAATAAATACCATAAAAAGTAGAGTGCTTCTTTCGGGAAATTATACAAGTCATCGATACTAAAGATGTTCAGGTAAGGATGATCTGGATGAAACTTGTAGCCTCTAAAGACTACACCATGGTTTTGAAGGAGAACAGTGTATAGGGTTTGGTAGTTGTCAATTTGCCTTTGGCTGAGATTCAAATTAGATATAGCTTCAGACACTTCTTTGGGGAGGTGAAGAACAGGAAAAATTTCATTGGGTTCTGCGGAAGAAGTGTTTGGGGCGGATGAAGAGGATGCTTGGCCGGCAGGGCCAGGAGAGGAAGGGGCTGCAATGACAGGGAACACCATGGGAAAGATTTGTGGTAGATGGTGTGAAACCATGGAGGTAGTGCTTGCCTTTTTATATCCCTTTGGCCTTGAAAGGAAGTCAGCAAGAAATTTTGTCGTACCTTGGATATGCTTTACAATAAACTTCCATTGGGAAAACCAATTTGACCATCGTAAAAGTTGTGGTTGAGGAAGTGCCCTTCTCTTGAATTCTAGCATACGTGGAAAGGAGGACATGTCTATGTAGATACCCCAGGATAAGCACGGCTTCTGCTGGAGCGGTGAATTATCCTAGGATGTCTATTCGTGTTTTAGATTGTTAGAGTCGCCACCTATGTTTTAGAGGAACATAAGAAAAACCTAATGTATAGCCTAAGTTTGATTACGAAAACAGAGATTCTTGTTATGAGGTTCGGGGGTTAGGTTACAAGATAGAAAGTACTTAAACACCCATCTCGTCCAACTAATGTTGGTCTTGCTTGTTCAAAGTCTACATAATTAAAATGTTCTTCCTATTCTTAATAATGATAAAAGGGGGTTAAAAAGGGGGTATTTGGAATGTAGCGAGATAACTCCTTATAGCCAACTTCAATGGAATGAAGTGGCCTTTGGTTTCATGTCCCAAAATGGTTTTGGGGTGATTGCACGTTTGATAAAATCAAAGAGAAGAAGGGAGATAAAGTAGAAAGGGATGAGAAAAGTAGAGTTTTTTACCTAAGCTTCAAGTGACTTCAAACACTTCTTGGTGAATTGCCTTAAAAATGCCTTTGAAATGGTTTGTGTATAGTTTTCTTAGTCACAAAAAGTCCTCCTAAGAGTGTTCCAAAAGATTCCTTTGAAATGGTGGATTAGAAGGGTTTATATAGGTGTAAAACAAGATGTTTTTGGTGCCAAAACAAAGTAACAAAGACCAGTTTCCCGGGCAAATCATGTCAAATGAGCAAGGGAGGGATTCTTGGACAGAATCTGTAACTAACGCCCAGGTGCGCACGCCTCCTACCTTGGTGGTGGGACACGCGCGCTTCTGACCCCTACGGGCGGAGGCGCGCGACTTCAAGATGGCTTTTTTGACATAATGGACTGGAAAGTCAGCCCTATTATTTAGTTTAGTCCCTGGACTTAATGAAGTCAGTCAGGAACTTAATGAAAGTAACAGAAACTAATGAGAAATACTTAAAATTGGGAGAAACACAAGATCAACCGTGCAATCGGGGTGAGCAGTCCAAGGCGGGGTGTCTATAGATCCCCTCGTTGACGTGGATTGCAAACCAAAACGCGTCGACGAAAGAAAGTACACCCGCCGAGGGCATCATTAAGAAAAAAGCAAAGACTCGATGAAAACAAGAACTTGAAATTGCGAGGGATAGATATGCACTCCCTATGTGAGCGACTTTTGCTGATAAAGGATTGGCATGATCCGAGAATCCGTCTGCCGCATTTAAAGTCTAGAGAAGACCTGGTGAGATCTGAGGATCCGTCTACCACATTTAAAGTCTAGAGAAGACCTGGCGAGATCCGAGGATCCTTCTGCCGCATTTAAAGTCGAGAGAAGACCTGGCGAGATCCAAGGATCCGTCTACAGTATTTGAAGTCGAGAGAAAACCTGGTGAGATCCGAGGATCCGTCTGCCGCATTTGAAGTCGAGAGATGACCTGGTGAGATTTGAGGATCCGTCTGCCGCATTTAAAGTCGAGAGAAGACCTGGCGAGTCCGAGGATCCGTCTGCCACATTTAAAGTCGAGAGATGACCTGGCAAGATCCAAGGATCCGTCTGCCACATTTAAAGTCTAGAGAAGACCTGGCGAGATCCGAGGATCCGTCTGCCAAAGAATATGAGTCTGTTGAGTAGACTTTGTTGATAAATAGGTTGTGATTTCAGAGGTTTACCAAGGACCAAATTACTGCTTGAAGCTGTATGCTATCAAGAGCTGTACTTTCTGTTGACTTTATGGGATGCATGCACAGTTGACTGCGGACCGAAAGAATGTTTTCCCTTTAGAGAGGAAAATGTCGAGATTGACCTTGGCTGAAAAGAAAGACACGCCATACATTTAGTTTAGTGGGAGTTTCTATCTAATTTCAATTTTGACATGCATTAGGGGCGGACCAAATTAATGTGTGCCCAACTATGTATTCGAGGGCTGAGATTGTTTTTGGCTTTAATGAAGACTGCTGATTCTGCTGATTTTGGGGGTGCCCGGACTTTGTTTATGCATGATTTCTTCTTTTGACAAAGGCCGGTTGAGGCATTTCTGAAGCTGAAGGCGGGCACCTCGGCTAGTGACTGTGGGACGCGCGCGCTTCCCAAGAGGGTGGCGGGAGGCGCGCGCTACTAGGAGGTGAATTCTGGGGCTTGACATTTGCTGGCCAAAAGATCCCCAACAGCTATAATATCAGCCTCTCTTCGAACATATTCCTCCAACAGCTATTTTCTGCCATTCTTGAATACTCTTTTCTTGCTTGATTTTGCTTGTAATCAACATTTTCCATGGCTTCCAATTCTTTCACTCTTAATGCCAAGGTTGTTGGTGAGTACGAGAAGGACTTGTCAACCTTTGTTTACTCTTTCAAGACCCACCCTAAGAAAGCTTTTGTCAAAGATTTTGGTTTCTGAATTCTCTTACACTTTGGACTTTGAAGCTGGATTGGAATTTGTTGAAGGCTGCTGCAGCTTTTTGGGATTGTGACAGTCACACTTTCAACTTTTCGGCGAAT
Source organism: Campanula takesimana (assembly GCA_026119855.1). Lineage (NCBI taxonomy): Eukaryota > Viridiplantae > Streptophyta > Magnoliopsida > Asterales > Campanulaceae > Campanula > Campanula takesimana. The sequence goes on along the minus strand of JAOWBW010000129.1, from coordinate 1,127,359 downwards.
GAAATGGTGCCGACTGTTGATGACTTTGGTGCCATTCTTGGCATGCCACTAGTGGGTCAGATTGCCATCCCCAAGTACCATCAGGGTGTGATTGACTCTTGGTTCGATTTTTTGAACCTCCCTATCAGAGATGTGAGGAAGATGTTGCACTGCACCATGGTTGACATAACTGAGTTGCCGATGTTTTTCAATTTGCATTCGGAGGACACGGCGGTTCAGTCCTTTAAGAGGACTGCCATGGCAGTTTGCCTTTTCAGCGAGGTTCTGTTCGTGACACCCCTCGGGACTGCGGATGCGCATTTGGCTGAGATTATCTTGTAGGCAAAGGAGCAACAATTCAGCATAATCCCTTTTATAGTGGGTGAGACTTTCAATGGTTTGGATGAGTTACATCAGACAGGTGAGATGCGCCGGGGAAGCCCCTTGCTCTTGACTGTATGGCTTCGAGAGCATTTTAAGATTTATTCTCCGGAGGGTGATTTATCTCATTTTGCTGTTCATAGGAGGAAACTGTTGATCCGAGACTTGACTGAAGATGGTTGGAAGAAGTTCTTTGCATCTCGACGGTCGGTTGACATTGAGTGGTACCCTCCCTCTTGGGGTCTCCATCCTTTTGTGGAATGGATTTTAGGCTTCGGGCATGTTGTTCTTCCCGGTTTCAGAGATTCCTCATTTTATCAGCCTGAGAGAGTTCTACGGCAGTTCGGTCGTCAGCAGATTGTACCTTTTCCAAGGAACGAGGTACTTTGCCCAGTCTCATACATGGGTCCGGACTTCTCGAATGAGCTTCAGTCAGCCTGGGGAGATGACTGCCATCGGTTGGCTTTCGTCCCTATTCATCGGGGTAGTATCTTTCTTCCCAAGAGTTACTTGGATTATCTGTTTGGCACCCTTTACCGCGGTATCACTTGGGTTGACGTGCTTCGTGCTGAGTTGCTAGGAAAGGACTTTGAGCCTAGCAGTTCTTTGAGGTATAAGGAAGTTGTTGCTGATTCACACAATATTCTGGCTGACCCTTTAGGTACCCCTTTAGATAATTTCTATGCTCGGAGGCGTCTTGCTGCGTAGAAGGTTTCGATCCGTCTCAGTGCTCCTAGGACTCCCAAGAAGAATAGGATTGAGAGCCGTTCGGGTGGCCCTTCGAAGGCTAAGAAGAAATTAGATTTTTCCTAGTACCCCAAGATTGCAATTGATAGACCACTTGTTTAGGATTTTATGTTTTAATGTCTTTTATTTCTCAACATTATCCATTGTAATGGCAAGAATGATTCAAGGAATGAATAAAAATTGCATTTTTTTATGACATGATTGGGTAAAAATTATTGTTTTAGACCGCACCCGAAGGTTGCCTACGTTCCTCTCGTAGAGAGGCTCAGGTCTCCATAGTTCAAACAAATGAAGACCATTTATTTTTTATTTTTTTTGTGCACCTTGTTTTTTGCCTAGGCCGCCCTTGCGGGTTTTCAATCTAGCGGGCTTCTTTTTTGCATTTGCTCTAATTTTTGCCTAGGCCGCCCTTGCGGGTTTTCGACCTAGCGAGCGTTTATTTTGTTTTTTTTTAATGGTCTTTATTTGTTAAACGTAGAACTTCTTGAGCTTGTCGAGGTTGACCTGATTTAGCAATTGATCACCATCTAAGTCTACGAGTCAGACTACACCGCCGCTTTGTATCTTCTTGACCACGTAAGGACCGATCCATCGGGGCCCCCATTTCCCAAGGGGATTCATGGCATTGGGAGGATGCTGTCTTAAGACCAAGTCTCCCACCTTGATGTTTCGAGGCTTCACCTTCTTGTTAAAAGCCCTTGCCATTCTCTGTTGATAGGCTCTTGTGCGTTCGAACGCTCTTAACCTCTTTTCGTCGAGTAGGGCTAGTTGCTCATATCGATTTTGCATCCAATCAACCTCATTGACTTGGTTCTCAAGTAAAACCCGTAGAGAGGGAACTTCGAGTTCGACTGGGAGTACGGCTTCAGAGCCATAAACCAATGAATATGGGTTTTCTCCCGTTGCTGACCGGATTAATGTACGGTAGCTCCACAATGCTAGTGGTAACTTTTCGGTCCAATCCCCTCCTGTTGAAGTCATTTTTCGTATGATGACTTCAATCGTTTTATTTGCTGCTTCGACCGTTCTATTAGCCTGGGGGCGGTACGGGGATGACTTGTGCTTGGTAATTTTGTAGTTAACCAAAAGTGCATCCATTTCCTTCTCAAAGTGTGAACCATTGTCGGAGATAATCTCATGAGGAATACCATATCGGCACATGATGTTGTTCTTCACAAATTCAGCAACCTTCTTGGCGTTGAGAATTCGGTAAGCTTGTGCCTCGACCCATTTTGTGAAATAATCCACAGCCACTAGAATGAATGACTGTCCGTTGCTTCCCGTAGGATGGACTTTGCCTATGATGTCTATGCCCGAACAAGAAAACGGCCACGGTGTAGTCATGTTGTACAGTTGTGACAGTGGAGCATGTTGTAAGTTTGCATGGAACTGGCACTTGGCGCTGTAGATACCCCGGGGAAAGCCACGGCTTTAGGCTATGAGCGCGTGAGTTGTCCTAGGATGTCTAACTTGATTTTAGATTGTTTAGAGTCGCCACCTATGTTTTGAGGAACATAAGAAAAACCTATTGATAATAGCCTAAATTTGATTACGAAAACAGAGATTCTTTGTTTTGAGGTTCGGGGGTTAGATTACGAGATGGGAAGTACCGAAACACCCATCTCGCCCAACTAAAGTTGGTCTTGCTTGATCAAAATCTACATGAATGAAAATGTTCTTCTTCTTCTTCTTCTTTAAATCATAAAGGGGGGTTTAAAATAGAGTTTGGAATGTAGGAGATAACTCCTTAACCAACCTCAATGAGATGAGGTGATCATTAGAGTCATGTCCCAAAATGATTTGGGTGATTGCACTTTGATAAAACAAAAGAAAGAGAAAAGAGATGAAGTCGAAAAGAGTGAAGAAATGGTTTTTTACCTAGTCTTCGAGAGACTTCAAACACTTCTTGATGAATGCCTTTTGAAATGCCTTGAAGGTAAGAAATTTGGCTTCTTTGTTGAATGTGTAAGATTTTAGAGTAAAAGATCCAAGGTCTAAGGTTTTCGGTCTTCGGTTTTCGGTTTTTGGTCCTTGAAAATGGAGGTAAAGAGAGGTTTTTATAGGTGAAAGAGAGGTGTTTTTGGTGCCAAAACTCAGTCACCAAGAAATCCTTCCTGGGTAAAATCCTGTAAATTGAGCAAGGGAGAGAATCCTGGCCAGAAATATGTAATTGACGCCCAGAGGCGCGCGCTTCCTGCTTTGTGGGCGGGAGGCGCGCGCGCCTGGCTCCTCTTGTCGGAGGCGCGCGACTCAGAGAAGGCAATTTTGACAGAATGGACTAGAAAGTCAGCTCTGTTATTCAGTTTAGTCCCTGGACTTAACGAATTCAGTCAGGAACTTAACGGAAGTGACAGAAACTAACGAGAAACACTTAAAATGGGGAGAAACACAAGATGAAATGTGCAATCGGGGTGAGCGGTCCAAGGCGGGGTGTCTACAGAGCCCCTCGGCGACGTGGATTGCAAAGCAAAACGCGTCGACGAAAGTTAAAAAACACCCGCCGAGGACATCACCAAGAAAAAGCAAAGACGCGATGAAAGCAGGAATTTGAAATTGCGAGAGGTAGTGGTGCGCTCCCTGTATGAGCAGCTTTTGTTGATAGAGGGGGTGGCATGATTTGTTAGGTGAACCTGCCAGCTGAATATGTTGAATGAGGCCGTTAGTGAACCTTTGAGGACGAATCCGTTAGTGAAATTTGTTGATGAGGCCGTTGGTGAACCTTTGAAGAGGCCGTTAGTGAACCTTTGAGGACGAATCCGTTAGTGAAATCCATTGATGAGGCCGTTAGTGAACCTTTGAAGAGGCCGTTAGTGAACCTTTAAGGACGAATCCGCTAGTGAAATCCGTTGATGAGGCCGTTAGTGAACCTTTGAAGAGGCCGTTAGTTAACCTTTGGAGAGGCCGTTAGTGAACCTTTGAGGACGAATCCGTTAGTGAAATCCGTTTGATGAGGCCGTTGGTGAACCTTTGGAGAGGCCGTTAGTGAATCTTTGAGGACGAATCCGTTAGTGAAATACGTTGATGAGGCCGTTAGTGAACCTTTGAGGACGAATCCGTTAGTGAAATTCGTTGATGAGGTATTGCTTTGAAGTCTCGTGCCACTTGGAGTTACACCTGACTTTTTGAATTGTGGGGTGCGGGCACAGTTGACCGCGACTAGAAAATGTTCCTGCTGGGGATGAAATGTTGAGATTGACCCCTGAGGGGGGTATGTCAACCGTGACAGAACTTAGGGAGTTCGGAATCCGTGGGGAAACCTCGATACGGTGCATGGTTTCTTGCATGGGAGACTGCTTCTGAACCTGCCTGATGATGGGAAGAGCGCGCGTCCGGGCCTCGTTGTGGGACGCGCGCGCCTCGGATGAATATGTCGGGGGGCGCGCGCCTGGCGCATAAGTTCAGCATACTTAAACAGGCGGTTCACTGTTTTTCGGCAAGTTTTCAAAATTTTGAAGAACCCTCCAAATTCCAAGCCCAATTTTCGTAGAGAAATCACCCCAAAACACTTTCTTGCTACTCTAGGATCAATTCCTTCACAGAAACGATGTCGGATCGTCAGCAATCACCTCCGTTCGAGATTCCACAGGGCGAGGAGCCCGAAATTGGGGTTGAAGCTATGGACCCGAGTTTGCTTACTTTCCGGCCTCATACCCACATTTCTCACTTCGTGACTTCGGGTTTGGTAAGAACGCCTCACCTTTCTTGTCGATTTCGGATTTCATGAAGTTCCGTTTTCTTTCCCCGAAATATTGCTGCAGCAGCTTTATTGATCATTCTTTGCATGTTGTTTGTTGTTGCTGATTTGTTGTAAGAAACATGTTGGGATGTCCATTTTCATTTTCACACACTTGCTTGTACATTGTTCTGCCATTGAAATCTCTGTGTTGAGTTCATCCGTTTTCTAGCAGTCCTGCTGATGAAATTTTTACTGTTCCTTCTTTCCTTTCAGGAGTGGACCCGTCTGACAGAGATTCGCGGTGGGGCTCATGGGCCCATATCTATATGGAAGAGGTTTCCTGAGAATGTTTGGGCCCGAGTCACAGGGACTCATTTTGGTCTTTTTGTCACTAGACTCCCAGCTTTGAAGAATGACCCTGATGTGGTCCAGGCATTGAGGGAAAGATGGTGGGACACCACCCATACCTTCCACTTACCCATAGGCGAGGTGACTATGACGCCAACCGATTTCACAGCTTTGACGGGCTTGCCGTTCATGGGGGTGCCTGTCCCTTTTGGTTTGAGAGGGGCTGTTCGGACTCCGGACGAGTTACTGGCTTTGGTTGACTGCCGGTTCGAGGCTAAGAATTCTCGAGTGACATGGGGGCGAATCCGGGCTTATTTTAGCATCTTGATGGATGAGGCTCGAGGTGTTACTGCTGATCGGGTCGATGCCGTGGCCCGTTGCTTTATTTGGTACTTGTTATCCCATACTCTGTTTGCCAACGGGGGATCTTCGGCCTCTTTGGCTCTGCTTGACTTGTTAGTGGATTTGGACCAGATTGGCCAGTATAACTGGGGCGCAGCGGGCTTAGCTGCTTGTTACCACGGCATGGATTTGACCAGCCGCTCGACCACTAGCTCGGTTACGGGCTTCAGCTTGCTGTGGGAGGTATACCACTTACTGTCCCTTTTATATTCTCCTTGCCTTGGTCATAACTGCCTTTTCCGTTGACTGTCATTGAATTTGTTTCTGCCTCTTGTCTACAGCTTTGGGCTTTTGCTATCTTGAATCTGAGGGATTTCAAGATTGCCAAGGAAGGCCAGCCCCAGTATCCGGACTGCGCACGGTGGGCGTATAAGGAGAGGAATGTGAAGACTGGCACGAACCCCATTAGTCTTACTTCGGCCCGACGGCACTTGGACACCTTGAGGCCTGAGTCTGTTGCCTTCTCTTTGTATCCGTGGAGATCAGTTCAGCACTGGTTTGAGCACACTCTTATTCCTACCCGTTCTCGGCTTTTGATGAGTTCGGGTGAGTGCATGGCTCTGTATTTGGGGGACAAAGTGTTCTGGCAGCATGTTACCCAGGTGATAGACTTTTACACCCCCCCTCGTCCTGCAGTTCCAGACGTTCCTCCTTTCTGCCCTCATAACTGGAGGTCACTTTCAAAGGCTGATCGGACGGCATATATTGTTGGGGTTGATGCCGTCCCTTATATTCACTTGGACTAGGATTATGGCCTCTTCAGGGAGAACAACTTTATGCAAGGCTTCATGTTTGCTGATTCGAGGAGATCACAGGCTGCTCCTACGACCTCCGCTCGATTTTATACTACCGGTGCTGGGTATTGTTTTGATCCTCCTTTGCCTCCTCCCTATTACACTTATTCCAACTTCGGGGTCTTTGAGGAGCAGAGGGAGATTGTTCCCGAGGATATGTCACCGGAGAGAGAGCCTCCCGCTCAGGCTGCCGTGGTATGTTTTTCTGACCATCTTTGCATTTCTCAGTTCCAGTCTTGTTTTTCTGTCCTTTGTATTGATGTAATTTCCTTTCCTGTTCTTTATTGCAACAGGTGCCCGTAGCTGCTTATAGGAATTTGGGTAGACAGAACAAAGGGATGAGTCGGAGGCTCCGTCAGCTGGAGGAGAAGGTGCTGGAGCTGTGCAGGGATATTGCGGCCATGACTAGAGATGCTGCTGGTGCTGTCTCTGGTGCTGCGAGAGGAGCTGCCCGAGGTGCTTGGGGCATGGGACGAGGCTACAGGGATGCTGCACTGGACATTGATGAGGCTGTCTCTTCGGCGAGGCAGTCGCTAAGCAGGAGTTTGAGCCACGGAGGTAGCCATAGTAGGAGTCTGAGCCGAGAGGGTAGCCAGAGCCGGGGTGGCGCTAGTTCGTCGGGGAGAGCTGCCAAGAGGACCCGCCCTGATGTTGTGGTTGAGACATCTGAGTCTGAGGATGATGATGATGATGACGATGAGGAAATCGAGAGCGGTATCAGGGGGTGAGCACAGTGTTGGTGATGACGTGCCCGAGCTGTTGGGGCTGAGAGGATGAGGGATTGAAAACATTTTTATTTTTGCCTGTAATAACATTTAACATGTATTTACAATCCTAGTTATCTTACTACTCATTTTATGCTCTATTAGCGACTCGATCTTAGATGTCGACTCTTTACAAACAAATGTGTGCCCAAAGGATGCTTGTTGTTGTTGCTTGAACTCCTTTTTGTTGCTGGGATCTGACTTTGCTGCAGGTTGGATATGTTGAAGTGCTTGGGTTCTGTTCTGAACTGATAAGGGTTGTTTCTGTCTGAACTGTTGTCAAAGGCGCGCGCGTTGGGCCTTGCTTGTGAGAGGCGCGCGCGTTGTGCAGTCTTGGTCGGAGGCGCGCGCTTCTGGCCTGCTGAATTACAGCCCCTTTCTTTTTCTGATCAGAATGTTCCAACAGCTATAAATTTGAACCATTTTCGACCAGAATGGTCACACAGCATGTCACGACCCGAAATATAGGCTCTATTTTATTAAGTAATAAAGGATTTTATTTAATTATTTGCTTCGTTATTTATTTAAATTATTATTTATTTAAATTATTATTTATTTAAATATTTATGTGTGCATTTTATTCGAGTTATTTGGGCTAGTGTGGAAGTGTTGAGTCTTAATTGTTAGTCGGGAGTGTAAAAAACTGTGTTAGTATGGGGAGGGGGTCTAGTTGTAACATTTCAAAAATAATTTCCCCTACTCCCTCTCCTCCCTCACCTTCTCCCTCATTCTTTCACTCATCTCCCAGAAATCTCTCTCTCTCTCCAAGCTTTTGGTAAGTTTTCTTCCTCTCACTTCTCTCTTCTTTTTCTTCACCTTCTTCTAGTCATTTCTCATTTCTTAAAACGTAAACCTTGTTTAGATCGTCGATAGGATCGCGTAGAGCCAAAAAGAATCGAATTCCGTCAACTTTCATTATTTCCAAGTAAGTTACTTTTCCCCCATTTTGGTGCTAAATTGTTCATATCATGTTCATGTGATGTTTGATGTGTTATTTTTGAAGTTTGATTGAGTTTTGAATTTATTTTGAATTTATTTGAGTTCTTGGGAAGAAATGGTGATTTTGGAATGTTGGGTTTGATTCTTGGTTTTGGGTTGTTAGATGGTGTTGTTTAGGTTCCCTAGATGTTTAGATGTAGTTTTGGTACCTTGGAAACTAGTTTGAAAGCTTTGATTTTGAGCATTTATGGAAGGTTTGTGTTTTGGCTCGAAAATGGAGAACCCAGCTGAGAATTCTTCCCAGTCCGTAGACCAGGCGCCCGCCTGACCCTTTCCAGGCGCCCGCCTACATGTCACTTTCTGATGACCAAACTTACTGGACAAACAAGCGCCCGCCTGCCCCATACCAGGCGCCCGCCCGCCCCCTAGTCCAGGACTTTGACCTTTTTACTTGGTTTAAGACTTAGAGTTTAACTAGCGGAGGTTTAATTCTTCTAATTAACTTAAGATAACACCGTGGAACACTTTATTGTGTGGATTTGGTTCTTTTGTGAATGAAAATGATGTGAAATTTATTTAAGTACCGTTTTGGTGATGTTGGGCATCTTTAATGTGCGGTTTGGATTGGTTTACCCTTGTGGAAATTTAAATGGAATGGTTCCCTACTTTGGAACCCTAAGTTGTCTAATTAAGCTAGTATTTATTACTTAGCAGTTATTTGAAAGTCCAGCTGGTATTTGTGGTTGTGTCGGGCGATGTGAGATATTGTGATGGCACCGGCCAAGTCCATTATGGTGTCGACCATTGTTTTGCCCTTATTTTCCTCTTCCAGATTGGCCTTGGTTGAGACGTTTGGAGCATGACTTTGTGGCATGGCTCCCGCCCCTTGTGGCATATTACTTTGTTATTGGTTCCGGTACCGGGGTTTTCTCTTCAGCTCTCATGCTATTATGAAGATGTTGATTGGTTGATTATTGAAGCTGCGCAGCGATCCTTTATTTGGATGTTCCGGTTTGGAAAACCTTGGCTATATCCTTTGTTATGTGTTTATTTCCGCTGCTATTTGTTATGTGATAACTGCTATGTGCTATCTCTGATTTATTATTGTATATTGCATCATAGCATGTCATGTAGTTGCATTAGTAACTTATTGAGATTTATCTCACCCCCTTTTCTTTTATCTTTGTTTTCCTTAACCCCCCCCAGGTGCTAAGGATTAGTCTCGCTGATCACGAGAAAGAGGACGTCGAGTGTGGATCCATTCTTTTGGGGAAGGTTATTATAGGTTGGTTTACATTATGTCAATGTGTAACCATTTTGGGATAATTGTACCAATCAATGACGTCACTAAGATTTGTATATTTGTATTTTGTTGGGCATAAACTTGTGGAAGTTTATGATAGTTGTATTTGGTTTTTATTAATCTTGGTTTTGTAAAACTTTGGATCATTACCTTTTGGTATTAAATGGAATTTTTAACTTCGGTATTTCTGAGTTTTGGTTTTAGAGTCGACGTCCAGCTCGCGGTCCCGGGGCCCGCGGGGTCCGGGGTCGCGACAGTTGGTATCAGAGCTATGGCATTAGCTCTAAGTATAAGTCTAGGTGGGTTAGTGCGACCTAGGTGGGTAGTAGTGTGCGGAGTGATTAACGGTTGATGTTTTATGCAGATAATTGTTCTCAATGTCTGGAAGAAGAAACAGAGGAGGTGCTAGTGGGGCACGGAATCAGAATGATACAAGGGATGAAGCCCGTGCCATGTTTCAAGGCATGTTTGAGGCGGCCATGAAGGCCATACATGATCAAGGTCCGAGGGTAGAGCAAGCACCACCCCGCTATGGGTTGGAGCAATTTCTGAAGTTGAAACCGGTTGAATTCAATGGGGAGCCCGATGTAAGGAAAGCTGAGTTGTGGATTGAGTCTATGGAGAAGATTTATGATGTATTTGGGTGTTCGGATGAGGACAAGGTCCGGTTTGCGGCTTACAAGCTTGTGGGAGCCGCCGAGCATTGGTGGAAAGGTATTAAAGCTACTTGGGATGATACTCGCACGGTGTATGCATGGGAGTTGTTTGTGCGCAAATTCAAGGAGCATTTCATTCCGATTGTCGATCAAAACCGAAAGGAGATCGAGCTGCTCAACTTAGAGCAAGGTGTGTTGTCTATAGCACAATACTCGGCGAAGTTCATGGAGTTAGCCCGGTATTGCGACTATTTGGTGAGGACCGAGGAACAAAAGGCTATGAGATTTATTCGGGGATTGAAGACCTCCATCCGCACTCAACTAATTGCTCAACGGATCGTGACTTTCCAAGATGCGGTGGACCGAGCCTACTTAATAGAGCAAGATATTGGGGAACATAAAAGGAAGACTGAGGTAGCTAATCCGATTAAGCAAGGAGCTCAAGGCAAGCCACAACACCGTTCCGATAACCGAGGTAACTTTGGGGGACAATCTCAGTCCCGAGGGCAACCGATCCCAAGGAACCCGGGTACCACTTCCGGGAACCAAGGGAGTCAAATTAGGAGGCTTTGTTCGTATTGTCAAAAGGAAGGTCATTCTGAAGACCGTTGTTGGAAGAAGCAGGGAAGGTGAACCAATTGTGGTCAAATGGGTCATTTTGCAAGGGATTGTCCGAGGAATAGGATTCAACCATCGGGGGTAGGAGCTGGGGCTCCTCAGGGTCAGAAAAGGGACGCTACGGGAGAGCCCAAGGTCCAAGGGAAAGTGTTTGCAATGAATCAACAACAAGCCACAGATGATCCTACAGTTATTGGAGGTATTATTTCTATATCTAATGTGAGCGCACGAGCGTTAGTAGATCCAGGATCATCTCATTCATACATTTCTGTGCAATTTGCTTCCATGTTAAATGTTGCATTCGAGTCCTTACCGTACGTGCTAGAGGTGTCGACCCCTATAGGAGAATGCTTGATTTCTGATCGAGTCTTTCGTGCTTGTGACATGGTTATTTGTGGTCGTGTCCTTTGTGCGGATTTGGTAATTCTTCCTATCCAAGACTTTGATGTCATTTTGGGTATGGATTGGTTGAGCAAGTTTCATGCTTCTGTTGATTGCCGTAAGAAAACTGTTACTTTTTCTATTCCCGATGTGCCTAAATTTGTGTTTGAGGCTAGTCCTCTGAGTAGAAGGGTTCGCTTAATTTCTTTTATGAAAGCGAGAAAATTATTGCATAGTGGTTGTGAGGGGTATTTGGCTAGTGTTCTTGATACTAGGAAGGAATCCCCTAGTTTTGATAGTGTTCGGGTAGTTAGGGAATTCCCCGATGTTTTCTCTACCGAGTATGATATGCCTCCCGATCGTGAGATTGAGTTTTGTATAGACCTTTTGCCGGGTACGGCTCCAATTTCGAAAGCACCTTATAGGTTAGCTCCCGCAGAGTTGAAGGAATTAAAGGTTCAGTTGCAAGAGTTGCTTGATCGAGGGTTTATCCGCCCTAGTGTTTCCCCGTGGGGAGCACCGGTTTTATTCGTGCGGAAGAAAGATGGTTCGTTGAGATTGTGCATCGACTACCGGAAGTTGAATCAGGTTACGGTGAAGAATAAGTATCCTCTACCGCACATTGATGATTTATTTGATCAGCTTCAAGGGTCCGTGGTTTTCTCTAAACTTGATTTGAGGAGTGGGTACCATCAGTTGAAGGTTCGATTGGAGGATATTCCGAAGACTGCTTTTCGCACTCGTTACGGTCATTATGAGTTCTTGGTTATGCCGTTTGGGTTGACGAACGCGCCGGCCGTATTTATGGATTTGATGAACCGGATTTTCCATCCCTATCTTGATTCGTTCGTGGTGGTTTTCATCGACGACATTCTTGTTTATTCGAAATCTCGAGATGAGCACGAGCAGCACTTGAGGATAGTTTTATCCGTTCTTGCGAGGGAGAAATTATTTGCGAAATTCAGTAAATGCGAATTTTGGCTCGAGAAGGTGTCATTTCTGGGTCATGTGATTTCGAAAGACGGGATTTCCGTGGACCCGTCGAAGATTGAGGCCATAGTGGATTGGAAGAGACCCGAGTCAGTGACAGAGGTTAGAAGCTTTCTTGGTTTAGCCGGATATTACCGAAGATTTATTGAGGGATTTTCGAGGATTGCTACTCCGATGACTCAGTTAACCCGGAAGAACGTTCCGTTTGTGTGGCCCGAGAAATGTGGCAAGAGTTTCGAGGAATTGAAGAAGAGGTTGACTACCGCACCGATCTTGACTTTGCCTAATGGGAGCGATGGCCTAGTGATCTACAGTGATGCTTCGAAAGAGGGTTTGGGTTGCGTGTTGATGCAGAATGGGAAAGTAATTGCTTATGCTTCGAGGAAGTTGACCCCGAGTGAGAAGAATTACCCGACTCATGATATGGAGTTAACGGCTATTGTCTTTGCGTTGCACAAATGGAAGCACTACCTTTACGGGGCGAAGTTTGAGATTTTTACCGATCACAAGAGTTTAAAGTACCTTTTCTCCCAGAAAGAGTTGAATAATAGACAGCGCCGATGGATGGAATTGTTGAAGGATTACGATTGTACGATTTCTTATCATCCGGGAAAGGCGAATGTGGTAGCCGATGCGATTAGTAGAAAGTCTTATGTGGCTTCGATGATGGTTCGTGAATGGAAAATGCTTGAGGATGTTCGAGATTGGTCTCCTCGTGAATCGAGACATGGGGATATTTTTGCGAATATTAGGGTGTCTCCGACCCTAATTCAGAGAATAAAGGAAGCTCAGAATGAGGATCCCGAGTTGGTGAAAATAATGGGTAAATTGAAGGAAAAGAATTTCGAGGATTTTTCACTGAGTTCGAGTGGAGTTTTGACTTTCCGTGGTCGTTTGTGTGTTCCGGATGTTGATGGAATTAAACAGAGAGTTCTTGATGAGGGCCACAAATCGAGATATACTATTCATCCAGGTAGTACGAAGATGTATCAGGATTTGAAGCAACAGTTTTGGTGGATTAATATGAAAAGGGAAATAGCCGAGTATGTATCGAGGTGTTTAACTTGTCAGCAGGTCAAAGCCGAGCATCAGAGACCCGCGGGATTGCTTCAGCCGTTAGAAATTCCCGAGTGGAAATGGGAGCATGTGACTATGGATTTCGTTACGGGACTGCCTCGTACCCGTAGGAAGTATGACAGTGTTTGGGTAATAGTGGATAGATTGACCAAGAGCGCCCATTTCTTGCCTATTGACATCAGATATTCAATGGAAAAGCTTGCGACCCTTTATATTGATGAGATCGTGAGATTGCATGGAGTTCCGGTTAGCATTGTGTCAGATCGAGACCCGAGGTTTACTTCTAGATTCTGGAAGGCGTTTCAGGAAGCTTTGGGTACAGAATTGCGATTCAGTACAGCTTTTCATCCTCAGACCGACGGTCAATCCGAGAGGACTATTCAGATTTTAGAGGATATGTTGCGAGCGTGTTCGATAGACTTTTCCGATTCTTGGGATTCGCACCTACCATTAGTGGAATTCTCTTACAACAACAGTTATCAGGCTAGTATCGAGATGGCACCGTATGAGGCCTTGTATGGAAGAAAGTGTAGATCGCCTATTTGTTGGGATGAGATTGGTGAAGCGAAAGTTTTGGGTATTGAGTTGCTTCGGGATTCGGTTGAGAAAGTTAGAGTTATCCGGGATAGATTGAAGACAGCCCAGAGTCGACATAAGAGCTACGCAGATAACCGAAGGCGAGATCTTAGTTTTCAGGTTGGTGATTTGGTATTCTTGAAAGTGTCTCCGAAGGTGGGTATTCGTAGGTTCGGGAAGAAGGGTAAATTGGCTCCGAGGTTTATTGGTCCGTTTGAGGTTTTGGGAAGGGTTGGACTTCTCGCGTATCGTCTTGCGTTACCGCCATCCTTAGACCGGTTGCACAACGTCTTTCACGTTTCTATGCTTCGGAAGTATGTTCATGATCCGTCTCACGTGTTACCAAGGATACCGGAGGATATTGAACCCGATATGACTTATGAGGAACGACCGGTTCGGATCTTAGATTCCAAAGTCCAAGAGTTGAGGAGCAAGAGCATTGCGTTGGTTCGAGTTCTTTGGAGGAACCATAACATCGAGGAGTCAACGTGGGAGCTTCGTGATGAGATCGAGAGGAAATTTCTGTGGCTTTTTGCTTAAGGTAAGTCTCGTTAAAATTCGGGTCGAATTTTCTTTAAGGGGGAGTGAATGTCACGACCCGAAATATAGGCTCTATTTTATTAAGTAATAAAGGATTTTATTTAATTATTTGCTTCGTTATTTATTTAAATTATTATTTATTTAAATATTTATGTGTGCATTTTATTCGAGTTATTTGGGCTAGTGTGGAAGTGTTGAGTCTTAATTGTTAGTCGGGAGTGTAAGAAACTGTGTTAGTATGGGGAGGGGGTCTAGTTGTAACATTTCAAAAATAATTTCCCCTACTCCCTCTCCTCCCTCACCTTCTCCCTCATTCTTTCACTCATCTCCCAGAAATCTCTCTCTCTCTCCAAGCTTTTGGTAAGTTTTCTTCCTCTCACTTCTCTCTTCTTTTTCTTCACCTTCTTCTAGTCATTTCTCATTTCTTAAAACGTAAACCTTGTTTAGATCGTCGATAGGATCGCGTAGAGCCAAAAAGAATCGAATTCCGTCAACTTTCATTATTTCCAAGTAAGTTACTTTTCCCCCATTTTGGTGCTAAATTGTTCATATCATGTTCATGTGATGTTTGATGTGTTATTTTTGAAGTTTGATTGAGTTTTGAATTTATTTTGAATTTATTTGAGTTCTTGGGAAGAAATGGTGATTTTGGAATGTTGGGTTTGATTCTTGGTTTTGGGTTGTTAGATAGTGTTGTTTAGGTTCCCTAGATGTTTAGATGTAGTTTTGGTAACATGGAAACTAGTTTGAAAGCTTTGATTTTGAGCATTTATGGAAGGTTTGTGTTTTGGTTCGAAAATGGAGAACCCAGCTGAGAATTCTTCCCAGTCCGTAGACCAGGCGCCCGCCTGACCCTTTCCAGGCGCCCGCCTACATGTCATTTTCTGATGACCAAACTTACTGGACAAACAAGCGCCCGCCTGCCCCATACCAGGCGCCCGCCCGCCCCCTAGTCCAGGACTTTGACCTTTTTACTTGGTTTAAGACTTAGAGTTTAACTAGCGGAGGTTTAATTCTTCTAATTAACTTAAGATAACACCGTGGAACACTTTATTGTGTGGATTTGGTTCTTTTGTGAATGAAAATGATGTGAAATTTATTTAAGTACCGTTTTGGTGATGTTGGGCATCTTTAATGTGCGGTTTGGATTGGTTTACCCTTGTGGAAATTTAAATGGAATGGTTCCCTACTTTGGAACCCTAAGTTGTCTAATTAAGCTAGTATTTATTACTTAGCAGTTATTTGAAAGTCCAGCTGGTATTTGTGGTTGTGTCGGGCGATGTGAGATATTGTGATGGCACCGGCCAAGTCCATTATGGTGTCGACCATTGTTTTGCCCTTATTTTCCTCTTCCAGATTGGCCTTGGTTGAGACGTTTGGAGCATGACTTTGTGGCATGGCTCCCGCCCCTTGTGGCATATTACTTTGTTATTGGTTCCGGTACCGGGGTTTTCTCTTCAGCTCTCATGCTATTATGAAGATGTTGATTGGTTGATTATTGAAGCTGCGCAGCGATCCTTTATTTGGATGTTCCGGTTTGGAAAACCTTGGCTATATCCTTTGTTATGTGTTTATTTCCGCTGCTATCTGTTATGTGATAACTGCTATGTGCTATCTCTGATTTATTATTGTATATTGCATCATAGCATGTCATGTAGTTGCATTAGTAACTTATTGAGATTTATCTCACCCCCTTTTCTTTTATCTTTGATTTCCTTAACCCCCCCCCCAGGTGCTAAGGATTAGTCTCGCTGATCACGAGAAAGAGGACGTCGAGTGTGGATCCATTCTTTTGGGGAAGGTTATTATAGGTTGGTTTAAATTATGTAAATGTGTAACCATTTTGGGATAATTGTACCAATCAATGACGTCACTAAGATTTGTATATTTGTATTTTGTTGGGCATAAACTTGTGGAAGTTTATGATAGTTGTATTTGGTTTTTATTAATCTTGGTTTTGTAAAACTTTGGATCATTACCTTTTGGTATTAAATGGAATTTTTAACTTCGGTATTTCTGAGTTTTGGTTTTAGAGTTGACGTCCAGCTCGCGGTCCCGGGGCCCGCGGGGTCCGGGGTCGCGACACAGCATTCTTTTGCAAACACTTTCTCCTCCTAAACCACAAAATTCTTGTCATAATGGCCCCAATGACTTTCTCCTTTGAAGTTAAAGTTTCCGTCCCCGAGGGTGAGAAGTCCATTCCAGTGGTGAATGTCGTTCCAGTTGTGGGGTCCGTCCCGATGGTGGAGAAGCGTCCGAGCGTTTTTAATCGTTTGGGAAGGCCCAATGACGATGTTGTTGACCCCGTGAGACCGGTGGTTCATGTGCGGGACTATAGACCCCGTCATTTTCCCAAGAAGAAGAAGGGTAAGGGAAATTCCTCCTATGTGTGGAAGCGTCCCATGGTTGTCCCCGCTAAGGCTCCGCTCGATAAAGGCAAAGGGAAAGCCGTTGATGAAGCTCCGTCCCGTCCTAGCGTTTTCTCCCGTCTTGGCGGTCCCAAGAATGTTCCGTCCCCATCCAAGAAGACTAAAGGGCATGACAGGAAGCAATGGGTTCCCAAACCTAAGAAAGATTAGATTTTTCTTTGTACCCCAATAGATTGCAATTAGACCACTTTGTTTTAGGATTTAGTATTTTGATGTCTTTTGTTGCTCAATAAATCCGTTGTAATGGCTTGAATAATTTATTGAATGAATAAAAATTGCATTTTGTTATTTGAAGTGAATTGGGTATTTTTGATATGTTTTAGACCGCACCCGAAGGTTGCCTACGTTCCTCCAGTTGGGAGGCTCAGGTCTCCGTAGTTCAAACAAACAAAGACCATTTTTTTTTTATGTGCACCCTGTTTTTTTGCCTAGACCGCCCTTTCTGGTTTTCAATCTAGCGGGCTTCTTTTTTGCACGTGCTCTAATTTTTGCCTAGGCCGCCCTTGCGGGTTTTCAACCTAGCGAGCGATTTTTTTTTTCTTTTTTTTTTTAAGGTCTTTGTTTATTAAGCGTAGAACCTCTTGAGCTTGTCGAGGTTGACCTCCTTTGGCAGCTGGTCACCATCCAAATCCACGAGCCGGACTGCACCGCCGCTTAGTTTCTTCTTGACCACCTACGGACCGATCCATCGGGGTCCCCATTTCCCCAGGGGATTCATGGCGTTAGGAGGATGTTGTCTTAAGACCAAATCTCCCACATTGATGTTTCGAGGCTTCACCTTTTTGTTGAAAGCTTTTGCCATCCTTTGCTGATATGCCCTCGTGCGTTCGGGTGCTCTTAACCTTTTCTCGTCGAGTAAGGCTAGCTGTTCGTATCGACTTTGCATCCAGTTGACCTCGTTGACTTGATTCTCGAGGAGGACCCGTAGAGATGGGACTTCAAGTTCGATAGGGAGTACGGCTTCTGAACCATAGACTAATGCATAAGGAGTTTCTCCTGTTGCGGACCGTATTGATGTGCGGTAGCCCCACAATGCTAATGGCAGCTTCTCGGGCCAATCCCTTCCTGTTGAGGCCATTTTCTTGACGATGGTCTCGATTATTTTATTTGCTGCTTCAACCGCGCCATTTGCTTGGGGACGGTAAGGAGATGACTTGTGCTTGGTGATCTTGTATTCTACCAAAAGTGCATCCATTTCCTTCTAAAAGTGAGAGCCGTTGTCGGAAATGATTTCATGAGGCACGCCGTATCGGCACATGATATTATTCTTTACAAATTCGGCCACTTTCTTGGCGTTGAGGGTCCGATAGGCTTGTGCTTCGACCCACTTTGTGAAGTAGTCGACTACAACTAGGACGAATGACTGCCCATTGCTCCCGGCAGGATGAACTTTACCGAAGTAGTCGACCCACTTGGCACACCTTTTGACTTTCTCGATACAGTCTCGTTCCATAGTGCTCCAATAGTAACCAATGCGAAGTATCTTCTTGACTAGCATAAACCCATTCATGTGGGGTCCACATTCTCCTTCGTGCACTTCACACATTATCTCTTGAGCTTTGGCCTCATTGGCGCATAAGAGATTGATCCCGTCGTGGTGCCTTTTATAGACTCGGTCCCCGATCAGTATGTACCGAGAGGCTAGCCTTTGCAGAGCCGCTTGAGACTTCTTATTGCTATTCTCGGGATAAGTGCCATCTTTGAGGAAATTCATGATGTCCGAATACCAAGGAGGGTTTGTTTGGACCTCGTTGATCTCGATACTCATGCAGTATGCAGGACTGTTCCTTCGGGCAATTTTGAAAGGCTTCACCATTTTCCCTTTGGGCATTTCGACTAATGAAGCTATGGTGGCCAGTGCATCGGCGAAGCAATTTTTATCCCTTGGCAGGTAGTTGAAAGTTATCTCTTGGAATTGTTCAACCAATTCTTCAAGGTGTTGACCATACTGTTGGAGAGTTGGGTCTTGGGTTCGCCATTTACCCGATTGTTGATTGATAAGGAGCAAAGAGTCGCCGAATACTTCTAATTCCGTGATGTTTCTTTCGAGAGCTGCTTCGAGCCCTGCTATGCATGCTTCATACTCGGCAATGTTGTTGGTAGCCTCGAATTCCAGGCGGATGGCGATGGGAGTGTAGATGTCTTTTGGATCGACAAGCAATACTCCTATACCAAAGCCGTGTTTATTGGCGGCGCCATCGAAAAAAAGTTGCCATTTAATTTCCTCAGTTGCAGTACAGATTAAATGCTCGTCGGGGAACTGTACATCTTCCCCCTTCGCTTCGTCACACGGGAATTCGGCAAGCTGGTCACTGAATACTTTCCCCCTGACGGATTTTAGTGTGACGTAAGTGATATCATAGCCGGCGAGCATGAAGTACCATTTGGCTATTCTTGTTGACATGAAAGGCTTCTCGAAGATGTAGCGGAGCGGGTCCACCTTTGCTACTAGCTTGACCGGAAAAGCTTCCATATAGTGTTTGAGCTTTTGAGTGACCCAAACCAATGCTACACATGACTTCTCTAAGACAGAGTAGTTCTTTTCGCCTCCTTGGAATCGGCGACTGACAAAGTAAATGGCATTCTCCTTTGTGGACACCCGTTATTCTTGTGCTAACATAGCCCCTATCATTAACAGTGAGATAGAGCAAAAGAGGCTTCTCCTTGTGCGGCGGAACTAGAACAGGAGGGCACGTCAAGTAATGCTTCACTTGATCGAAGGCTTCTTGGCACGCGTCGGTCCATTCTAGAGCCACATTCTTCTTGAGTAGTTTGAAGATTGGCTCACACATGGAAGTGAGTTGGTGTACAAACCGACTGATGTATTGCTGTCTGCCCATGAAACCTTTGATTTCTTTCTGCGTTATTGGAGGAGGCATGTCAATGACTGCCTTGATTTTGGAAGGATCTAATTCAATTCCCCTTTCAGTGACCATATAACCAAGGCCTTTGCCTCGGATAACCCCGAACGTGCACTTTGCAGGGTTGAGCCTCATCTTGTGTTGACGAAGCCTTTCGAAGAAATTGCGGAGATCGATTAAATGTTGACCATTGGTCCCTTTGGAGTGAATGATCATGTCGCCACATAGACCTCGATTTCTTTGTGAATCATATCATGGAACAAGTCTGTCACGACTCTTTGGTAGGAAGCCCCAGCGTTTCTTAACCCAAATGGCATGACTGTGTAGCAAAAGGTACCCCACGGTGTTGTGAAGGCTGTCTTATGTTGATCTTCCTCGGCCATAAGAATCTGATTGTACCCAGCGAACCCATCCACGAATGAGCGAACCTCGTAGGCAGCAGTGGAGTCGACTAGCATGTCGATATTAGGGAGTGGAAAATCATCCTTTGGGGAAGCTCTGTTCAAATCCCGGAAGTCCACACAAACTCGAACCTTGCCGTTTGCTTTTCTTACTGTCACGATGTTGGCTAACCATGTCGGATACTCGATAACCTTGATGAAACCCACACTGAGGAGCTTCTCAATCTCTTCTTTGACTTGCAGAGACCATTCTGGCTTGATCTTTCTGAGCTTCTGCTTTACTGGCCTGGCATCTTCTCTGATCGGAATTCTGTGCTCCGCTACCTTTCTGTCCAAACCCGGCATGTCTTTGTATGACCATGCGAACACATCCACGAACTCCCGCAGTAGTGCAGTCAATCTGTCTCTGTCGTCCCCCTTGAAGAAGCTTCCGATCTTAGTCTCTCTTGGTTCTTCTTCGGTACCCAGATTAACAACATGCAATTCTTCGTCAGCCTTTGGACCATTTTCACCACGACTACGGACTTGTTGAGCAAGTTCATTTAAGTATGTTGTGTTTTCGTGGTCTATTTCATCATAATTTGAATCGTTATTAACTTGTTCGTTAAGTTCATTATTAGTTAATTCATCATTTATGATGTTTGCAATCTCAGGGTACTCAGAAATATCAAATTTTTCATTAGCAAAAAAAGGAAACACACGCTCGGCTATGGCCTCCAAATCCTCTTGGGTGAGGGTATTAGACACACTCTCGGACTCGAAATTAAGTGTGAGCCGCTCTTCCTTTGTTGCTGTGCGGGGTATGCAACCCATTTCTTGGACTAAGAATTCCTCAGATACCACGGGCCCTTTCGTAGAATACCAATTGTTGATCGGCTCGGAGCTTGGCGGGATCTCACTGATAGTCTCGTTCATGATGACGGTGTCATGGATGGCGTTGACTTGGCATTCATTCATTATGGCAAGCTCTTCGAACATGGAGGCTAAATCTGTTAGTTCTTCCCCCACGGTGATTTCTGTCTCGGATTCTATAGTCACCTTCCTTCCCCACCATTCACGGGGCGACATGGGAGTTGGTTCCCTTTCGGATTTCTGGATCTCACAATCGGAGAAAATTTCGAGACCGGGCTTTTTGACACCCTTATTGTTAACCCATGGCTCGGGAAAGATCATGTATGGAACGTCTTCCCCTTGGCGGACAAAATAGCCATTCAATGTCTTGCGGTAAGGCATTAGATTAGGGACCTCATAACGACGGCCTTCTTTACGAGCTCGGGCCTTTTCGTTCTTGATTTCTTGCTCTTGTTTCAAGTCTTCTTTGGAAGGCTCGTACCCCAAACCGAAGGTGTCTAGGATTCCTTGTTGATATTTCCCTAGGCCTAAACCAGGGAAGTAGTCCATATTCCTCATCATGCGGAGGACTTTGTGGTTGCTGGGGGTCCATGATCCGTTTCCCCTTCTTTGTCAATGGCGTTGATTGAGACGCCGGAGAGAGTGGAGTCTGGTAAACCATGCTGAACTTGGTGGACGGGCTCACCTTTTCTGTGGATAGTGACGTTTTTAGCCATGACGGTCACTATTTCATCACCATTTCGGATCTTGACACATTGGTGGAGAGTTGACGGTACGGCATTAGCACTGTGAATCCACGGTGGACCCAAAAGTAAGTTGAACGAGGCCGGGATATCAAGCACTTGGAATGGAACGGACATGA
Organism: Campanula takesimana; assembly: GCA_026119855.1. Lineage (NCBI taxonomy): Eukaryota > Viridiplantae > Streptophyta > Magnoliopsida > Asterales > Campanulaceae > Campanula > Campanula takesimana. The sequence goes on along the minus strand of JAOWBW010000129.1, from coordinate 1,105,783 downwards.
CCATGCTCCCAAACTCAATGTCTATTTCAATCATACCCATGACTGTACGGGCGGTGCTGTCATAACCTCGGATTACTTGAGTAGAAGGCTTCAAATCGGAATCCTTAAGCCCCAGTATGCCCATGATTCTGCCAGACATGAGATTGAGTGCGGAACCACCGTCCACTAAGACTCTTGAGACGGGCCTCCCCCTTGCTCGTACCTTGAGGTAAATAGCTTCGTTGTAGTCGGAACTAAATGGTGGAAGGTCCATATCGGCAAAGGTGATGACGTTGCCGAAATGAATGTGACCGATCATTGCCGTGAGGTCCTCGGGAGTAGTATTGGGAGAAACTGATGTATCATCGAGATTGTGGATGACAAGATCTCGGTGTTTCTTTGAGGATGCAATGAGGTCCCAAATAGAGATGTTGGCTTGAGTTTTATTGAGTTGGACAAGTATAGGATCTTCGGGAGTGTCGCGAGCTTGTGGCCTTTGAGAAGAGGAGCTCGGTGCGGAGGTGGAGGGGTTGCTTGCTATGACTCGACCGGATCGAGTTAGCATGTTGACGTTCCCATCTTGCTTCCTTTTCCTATTCTCTAGTACTTCCCACATTACCTCATCGTAAGTTACAACATAGCAATAATTGCAAGTTTATTCATAACATTGGGGCCCCCATTCACAATTGGGATTGAATGGGTGGTCCCCTCGAGTTCTCCTATCTCTATTATATTGACATGTTCGCCATTAGTCACTACAAATTCTTTCTTATCTATGAGATCTTGAATGACATTGCGGAGAACGAAGCAATCCTCGATGGTGTGGCCACTATATTGGTGGTAGCCACAATATTTGTGGTGAGCATGATTGGGGTGGACCGTCTTGGGTTGGTACCCTTACACGGGTGTGAATTGACCCTTTGCCTTGAGGACTTCGAACACCTCGGTTTGAGTCATGCCTTAGAGAGGTGTGTAGACACGGTCATTTCGAGACTTCTTCCCTTGGGGTGGAGGAACCTTTTTGTAATTCCCCTTATCGATAGTGACGGCATTGACCGAGGCCTCTTTTGTGGAGTTGGAAGCGGCCTTGTAGCGGTAGCTAGGAGTGGCCTTCTTAATCTCCTTGAGCAAGTCGTCTATGCGTACCCCCGCCTCATACATTTGGGAGAAGTCGGAGTAGCAAGCCCCACTTAGGTGGGTGCGGAGATCAATCTTGAGACACTTGAGAAAGATGTCCATTTGCTCTTTTGTGTTTGGCCTCTCAATAATTTCAGAGAGTTTGTCATTCCATCTCCTTGTGAAGTCAATGAAGGACTCGTTGTCTCTTTGAGTGGTATTCTCGAGCTCTTTCCTTGTGGGCCGGTGAGTGGTGTTGCCTTGGTATTGGTTCTTGAAGGCAAGCATGGCGGAGTCCCGGTCAAGACGGACAGTGAGCGGGAGAGTAGCATACCAATCATTTGCCGCCCCCTCGAGAGTGAGAGGAAAGCATTGAGCCATCACCTTGGGGGAGACCTTATTCGGAACCATTTCCCAAATATAAGTCTCAATGTGAGCCATAGGACAAGAGTTGCCCTTGAATTTGCTTATGTCGGGCATCTTGAAGTTATCGGGAAGAGCGGCCATAGTACTCATGAGGATGGATGATTGATAAAGGCTTGTGTCGGAGCCTTTCCCCATATTGAGCCCGTTGAATTTTTGGTCGATGTAGGCCATGATAGAATCCACCATTTTGGGCTCATTGCTCTCGGAACTCGGCTCCCCCATTTTCTTGGTGCGGGTGTTGACATAAGGACTTTTGAACAAACCCTCGGTCCATTCGGATTCATCATCATTATTCTTGTTCTTTCCCTTGGCAAGATTAGTGAGCTTTTCTTTCATTAGCTCCATCTCGGCCTCGTGGGCCTCCCTTTGGCTGTCGAGGTGGGATTGCCAAATGTCTTCTTTGCTTTTTGCCTCCTTATTAAGGGTGGAGACTTGCTCTTGGAGGAGTTGGACCATGGTTGAAAGATGTTCGAGAGACATGGTGTTGCTACTGCCGGTCATGGTTGATGTTGGAGCTGTTGGAGTGATCTCTTCACGGACTAACCGATTTGCCGAATCCCGGTAGACTCTGTAAGTACCAATTGAACCTATATTGCAGAAGAGGCCCTTGTCAGTCTTGAGTAACACTTGCGGTCCACGAAGAGGCTTAGAACACACAGTTGGGCACACGACTCGAACCACATAAGAAAAGACTTTTTTTTTTTTTTTTTATAAGTCGGAGGGAATGGATCCCTTTTTGGGGTTTCTAAGGAAATAATGGAATCGTCACACTAGTATATAGACCATCTCGCGGTCCCATATACTCATCGGATTCCATCGCGCTTGTGAATCCTACATGTATCGGGATTAAACTAAATTAATGTAGTAAAGCATACATGCGGGGACGGATTTTTATTTTCGTCCAAAATAACCACTTTTGGGGACGGATTTTTATTGCGTCCGTTTCAACAAGTTGGCATGTATGATTTGAAGACATTAGTTTAGGGAAATCTCGGTACATGGAAACCGATTTGAGTCACGGAGTTTTAGACCCTAACTAGAATTGTGTGGTTTGTGCTCGGCTTGAATATGACTCTCAGAGGTCACCCCCGGCATGTAGTCTTGAACTACGCCACGGGCTGAGGTTTACCGCTTCGAAAGAGCCAAGGTCGAGTGGAGCTTGAAACTTTCTAGGACGGGCCTCGACGGGTTTGGGGTTGGACTTGTGCGACTCGATAGTGAGCAATTCATAGGAATATGTGCATGTAGTGTGAGGTCTAACAAGTGACAAAAGTTTTTTTTTTTTTTTTTTTAATTTTTTTTTAAAAGAAAGAAAAACACACAAAACACATAAGCACATAAATTACAACTCCCGAATCACCCGTGTGACCGGTAAATAAAACACAAAATTAAAATAGTCTGAGGGTTCAATTCTGTTCTGATGCAGGCAACTGTGCCCACACCCCACTGTTCTGCTCAGTCACTGAAACCTGTTTCTATTCTGGGAACCAACCCAGAAGCGTGCGCCTCTGAGTGTTGATATGAGACGCGCGCGCATGGCGCAATGCTATTAGGAGACGCGCGCTTCTGGGCACACCTGTCAGAATGTCAGATTTTGGACTCAGGGGATTGCCCTGGTCCTATGTGCATATTGTAACCCCTACAGAAATGATTAGTGCAAAATAGCAGAAGAAGAAGATGAAGAACATGAAGAAGTGGGCGCTTCTGGTCCTTGATGCGGGATGCGCGCGCTTAGGCTGAAGAGGCCAGAAGCGCGCGCCTCCCCCATCAGGAATCAGAATGCCCAGAAAAGATGTAGATTTTGATCAGATGCAAGTTTAACCCTCAAAACTCCCCAGCAGAGTCGCCACTGTAGATACCCCGGGGAAAGCCACGGCTTTAGGCTATGAGCGCGTGAGTTGTCCTAGGATGTCTAACTTGATTTTAGATTGTTTAGAGTCGCCACCTATGTTTTGAGGAACATAAGAAAAACCTATTGATAATAGCCTAAATTTGATTACGAAAACAGAGATTCTTTGTTTTGAGGTTCGGGGGTTAGATTACGAGATGGGAAGTACCGAAACACCCATCTCGCCCAACTAAAGATGGTCTTGCTTGATCAAAATCTACATGAATGAAAATGTTCATCTTCTTCTTCTTTAAATCATAAAGGGGGGTTTAAAATAGAGTTTAGAATGTAGGAGATAGCTCCTTAACCAACCTCAATGAGATGAGGTGATCATTAGAGTCATGTCCCAAAATAATTTGGGTGGTTGCACTTTGATAAAACAAAAGAAAGAGAAAAGAGATGAAGTCGAAAAGAGGGAAGAAATGGTTTTTTACCTAGTCTTCGAGAGACTTCAAACACTTCTTGATGAATGCCTTTTGAAATGCCTTGAAGGTAAGAAATTGGGCTTCTTTGTTGAAAGTGTAAGATTTTAGAGTAAAAGATCCAAGGTCTAAGGTTTTCGGTCTTCGGTTTTCGGTCCTTGAAAATGGAGGTAAAGAGAGGTTTTTATAGGTGAAAGAGAGGTGTTTTTGGTGCCAAAACTCAGTCACCAAGAAATCCTTCCCGGGCAAAATCCTGTAAATTGAGCAAGGGAGAGAATCCTGGCCAGAAATCTGTAACTGACGCCCAGAGGCGCGCGCTTCCTGCTTTGGGGGCGGGAGGCGCGCGCGCCTGGCTCCTCCTGTCGGAGGCGCGCGACTCAGAGAAGGCAATTTTGACAGAATGGACTAGAAAGTCAGCTCTGTTATTCAGTTTAGTCCCTGGACTTAACGAAGTCAGTCAGGAACTTAACGGAAGTGACAGAAACTAACGAGAAACACTTAAAATGGGGAGAAACACAAGATCAAATGTGCAATCGGGGTGAGCGGTCCAAGGAGGGGTGTCTACAGGCGCACTTCTTGACTTTCTCGATGCAGTCTCTTTCCATGGTAGTCCAATAGTAGCCAATACGAAGTATCTTCTTGGCTAACATAATCCTATTCATGTGGGGTCCACACTCGCCTTCGTGGACTTCGTGAATTATCTCTCGAGCTTCGGCCTCATTTGCACATAAGAGATTGATCCCTTGATGATTTCCCATTGCTGTTGTCAGGAAATGTGCCATTATTAAGAAAGTTCATGACATCTGTGTACCACGGGGGATTTGTTTGGACTTCATTGATCTCGATACTCATGCAATATGCCGGACTAGTCCTTCTTGAAATTTTGAAGGGCTTCACCATCTTTCCCTTGGGCATCTCAACTAGTGAGGCTATAGTAGCCAAAGCATCGAAGCGGTTCTTGTCTCTCGGCAAATAACTGAACCTGATGTCTTGGAACTGTTCAACCAATTCCTCGAGGTGTTGACCATTCTCGCGACCCCGAACCCCGCGGGCCCGAGATCGCGAGCTGGACGTCGACTTAAACAATAAACTCTAAAATAATGGAGATAAAATTTTCCTTTTATACCAAAAGAGGATAACACAAAGTTTTGGGAAAACAATTTAACAACGACAATGTACTAGTGTAAGACCCATAAGCTCACACTACACAATAAAATATACAAATCTTAGTGACGTCAAAGTGTGGTACAACTATCCCCAAAAGAGTTACACATTTATATAATGTAAACCCACCAATATACACTTGCCCCAAAAGCTCAACCCTCGCGACGTCCTGTCTCGTGATCAGCGAGTCTAATCCTTTCCACCTGTGGGGAGGGGGGTTAAGGAAAAACAAAGACAAAGGAAAAGGGGTGAGATAAATCTCAATAAGTTACTAATGCAACTACATGACATGCTATGATGCAATAATCCATAATGAATCACATAACACATAGCAATTATCATATATCAGATAGCAGCGGAAATAAACACATAACAAAGGATATAGCCAAGGTTTTCCCAAACTGATATAACCAAATAAAGGTCGCTGCGCAGCTTCAATAATCAACAAATCATCATCTTCATAATAGCATGAAAGCTGAAGAGAAATCCCCGGTACCGGAACCAATAACAAAGTAATGTGCCACAAAGGGCGGGAGCCATGCCACAAAGTCATGCTCCAAACGTCTCAACCAAGGCCGATCTGGAAGAGGAAAATAAGGGCAAAACAATGGTCGACACCATAATGGACTTGGCCGGTGCCATCACAATATCTCACATCGCCCGACACAACCACAAATACCAGCTGGGCTTTCAAATAAATGCTAAGTAATAAATACTAGCTTAATTAAACAACTTAGGGTTCCAAAGTAGGGAACCATACAAATCGATCACTAACAAGAAGAAATGAACCAACAAAACACCAGTTAAGGTGTTAAAATAAACTCAACCATGATAACACAATTCCCATATCACGTTCAATCACAAAGGATCCAGTTAGCTCAAGAACACAACCAAAACTACTCACTCATCTCGAAGAGCTCAAGGAGAGCTTTAAAACGATAATTTATACGCCTAAAACGGAGTCCGGATGAACAAGATATGGTCCTTGAAAGATTGGACAAAAAGGGAAATAAATTTCACAAGAGGGGAGAGGGTGCGCGCGCCTCCTTGATCAGAAGGAAAATCAAGTTTGGAGGAGGAGAGGGTGCGCGCGCCTCCTAGGGGAGGGTGCGCGCGCCTCCAATAAACAGAAGGTCTTTTGTTCAAGAGGGGCATAAGGGTGCGCGCGCCTCCTATGGGAGGGTGCGTGCGCCTCCTTGCCCGGAAAGGCAAATTCCGGCCAAAATCTGGGTTTCTACCATTAACAACCCCAAATCCAAAACCAACCCAATCTTCACCATTTCTAACACTACCAAGATGTGAACTAAGGTACCTACACCATTTTGAACCTAAAGGACTCCAACAACATCATCTAAGGAACCTCAATCAAGGGTGATTCAAATACCAAAATTTCACGAAATGAACAAAAAATGTAAATCATCACAAAATCATCTGAGCATAGGATGAACATTTTTAACATCAATGGGGGGAAAAGTAACTTACCCGAATTTTCTCAAAGTTGATGGATTTCAAATATTTTTGGCCTCCTACGATCCTATCGACGATCTAAAAAAGATTCATGTTATGAGAAATGAGAGATTATGAGAGGAAGATGAAGAAAATGAAGAGAGAAGGTAGAGAAGAAAACTTACCCAAATTCCATGGAAAGAGAGAGAGAGATGCTGGGAGTGAGGGAGAAGGTGAGGGTGAAAGACTAGGGAGGTGAGGGAGAAGAGAGGGAGTAGGGAGATGAATTACTTGAAATGTTGCACCTAGCCCCCTTCCCCTACTAACTAGCTCAACTATAATACTCCCACTAATTATTAAGACCCAACAATACTACACTAACACAAATGACCCAAATAATATGCTAGGCATAAATTAATATAACTCATAAAATGCACACATAAATTATTAATTAAATAATAATTTAAATAAATAAATAAGCAAATAAATAAATAATAATTATTTATTACTAATAAAATTGAGCCTAGTTTTCGGGTCGTGACATTCACTCCCCCTTAAAGAAAATTCGACCCGAATTTTAACGAGACTTACCCGAATTAAAAAGCCACGGAAATTTCCTCTCTATCTCATCACGAAGCTCCCACATCGACTCCTCGATATGATGATTCCTCCAAAGAACTCTAACCAACGCAATGCTTTTGTTTCTCAATTCTTAGACGTTGGAATCTAAAATCCGAACCGGTCGTTCCTCGTAGGTCATATCCGGCTCTATATCCTCCGGTACCCTCGGTAAAACGTGAGATGGATTATGAACATACTTCCGAAGCATAGAAACGTGGAACACGTTGTGCAACCGATCTAAAGATGGAGGCAACGCAAGTCGATACGCTAGAAGCCCAACCTTTCCCAAAATCTCAAACGGGCCAATAAACCTCGGAGCCAATTTACCCTTCTTCCCAAACCTACGAATACCCACCTTTGGAGATACTTTCAAGAACACAAAATCAACGGTCTGAAAACTAAGATCTCGCCTTCGGTTATCTGCATAGCTCTTATGTCGACTCTGGGCTGTTTTCAATCGATCCCGGATAACTCTAACCTTTTCAACTGAATCCTGAAGCAAATCAATACCCACGATCCTCGCTTCACCGACCTCATCCCAATAAATAGGCGATCTACACTTTCTTCCATACAAGGCCTCATACGGTGCCATCTCGATACTAGCCCGATAACTATTGTTGTAAGAGAACTCCACTAACGGTAAATGTCTATCCCAAGAATCGGAAAAGTCTATCGAACAAGCTCGCAACATATCCTCCAAAATCTGAATGGTCCTCTCGGATTGACCATTGGTCTGAAGGTGAAAAGTTGTGCTGAATCGCAAATCTGTACCCAAAGCTTCCTGAAACGCCTTCCAGAATTTAGAAGTAAACCTCGGGTCTCGATCTGACACAATGCTAACCGGAACCCCATGCAATCTCACAATCTCATCAATGTAAAGGGTCGCAAGCTTCCCCATCGAATATCTGATGTCAATAGGCAAGAAATGGGCACTCTTGGTCAATCTATCCACTATTACCCAAACATTGTCATACTTCTTACGGGTACGAGGTAGTCCCGTAACGAAATCCATGGTCACATGCTCCCATTTCCACTCGGGAATCTCTAACGGGTACGAGGTAGTCCCGTAACGAAATCCATGGTCTCTGATGCTCGGCATTGACCTGCTGACAAGTTAAACATTTCGAAACATACTCCGCTATTTCCTTTTTCATATTATTCCACCAAAAATGTTGCTTCATATTCTGGTACATCTTCGTACTACCCGGATGAATAGTATATCTCGATTTGTGACCCTCATCTAAAACTTGCCTCTTTATTCCACCAACGTCGGGTACGCACAAACGATCACAGAAAGTCAAAACTCCACTCGAACTCAAAGAAAAATCCTCGAAGTTCTTTTCCTTCAATTTACCCATTATCTTCACCAGCTCGGGATCTTCTTTCTGAGCTTCCTTTATCCTCTGAATTAGGGTCGGAGATACCCTAATATTCGCAAAAATAGCCCCATGTCTCGATTCACGAGGACACCAATCTCAAACACCCTCCAGCATTTTCCATTCACGGACCATCATCGAAGCCACATAAGACTTCCTACTAATCGGATCGGCGACCACATTCGCCTTTCCCGGGTGATAGGAAATCGTAAAATCATAATCCTTCAACAATTCCATCCATCGGCGCTGTCGGTTGTTCAATTCTTTCTGGGAGAAAAGGCATTTCAAACTCTTGTGATTGGTAAAAATTTCAAACTTCGCCCCATAAAGGTAGTGCTTCCATTTGTGCAACGTAAAGACTATCGCAGCCAACTCCATATCATGAGTAGGATAATTCTGTTCACTCAGGCTCAACTTCCTCGAAGCATACGCAATCACCTTCCTGTTCTGCATCAAAACACAACCCAAACCCTCTTTCGAAGCATCACTGTAAATTACTAAATCATCATTTCCATTCGGTAACGCAAGAATAGGAGCCGTAGTTAATCTCTTCTTTAATTCATCAAAGCTACTTTGACATTTTTCACTCCACACAAACGGCACATCCTTCCGGGTCAACTGAGTCATCGGAGTAGCAATCCTCGAAAACCCTTCTATAAATCTTCTGTAATACCCGGCCAACCCAGAAAGCTTCTGATCTCGGTCACTGACTCGGGTCTCTTCCAATCCACTATGGCTTCTATCTTTGAAGGATCTACAGAAATCCCGTCTTTATAAATCACATGACCCAGAAATGACACCTTCTCGAGCCAAAATTCGCATTTACTAAACTTCGCAAACAACTGCTCCCTCGCAAGAACGGATAAAACGGTCCTCAAGTGTTGCTCGTGTTCCTCTCTAGATTTAGAGTAGACGAGAATATCATCAATAAAGACCACCACGAACGAATCAAGATAAGGATGGAAAATCCGGTTCATCAAATCCATAAACACTGCAGGTGCGTTGGTCAACCCAAACGGCATAACCAAGAACTCATAATAACCATAACGGGTGCGAAAGGCAGTCTTCGGAATATCCTCAGATCGAATCTTCAATTGATGGTACCCACTCCTCAAATCAAGTTTAGAAAACACCACGGACCCTTGAAGCTGATCAAATAAATCATCAATGAGAGGTAGAGGATACTTGTTCTTCACTGTAACCTGATTCAACTTACGGTAGTCAATACACAATCTCAACGAACCATCTTTCTTCCGCACGAACAAAACCGGTGCTCCCCACGTGGAAACACTAGGGCGGATAAACCCTCGATCAAGCAACTCTTGCAGCTGAACCTTTAACTCCTTCAACTCTGTGGGAGCCAACCTATACGGTGCTTTCGAAATCGGAGCCGTACCCGGCAAAAGATCTATACAAAATTCTATCTCACGGTCTGGAGGCATATCATATTCAGAAGAGAAAACATCGGGAACTTTTCTAACTACCCGAACACTCTCTAAACTAGGGGATTGTTTCCTAGTATCAAGAACACTAGCCAAATACCCTTCACAACCACGGTGCAATAATTTTCTCGCTTTCACATAAGAAATGAAACGAAGATTTCTACCAAAAGGCATAGCCTCAAAAGTAAACTTAGGCACATCAGGGATGGAAAAATTAACGACCTTTCTACGACAGTCAACAGAAGCATGAAACTTGCTCAACCAATCCATATCCAAAATAACATCAAAGTCCTGAATAGGAAGGACTACCAAGTCCGCACGCAAGACATGACCACATATAAGCACGTCACAAGCACGGAAGACTCTATCGGTCACCAAACATTCTCCTATAGGGGTCGACACCTCTAGCACATAAGGTAAAGACTCAAATGCAGAATTTAGCATAGAAGAAAATTGTACAGAAATGTATGAATGAGATGATCCTGGATCTACTAACGCTCGTGCACTGACACTAGATATAGAAATAATACCTCCAATAACTGTGGCATCATCTGTGGCTTGTTGTTGATTCATTGCAAACACTTTCCCTTGGACCTTGGACTTTCCCGTAGCGTCCTTTTTCTGACCCTGAGGAGCCCCAGCTCCTACCCCAGTCGGTTGAATTCTATTCCTTGGACAATCCCTCACATAATGCCCCATTTGACCACAATTGGTACACCTTCCCTGTTTCTTCCAACACCGGTCCTCTGAATGGCCTTCCTTTTGACAATACGAACATAGTCTCTTGTTTTGGTTCCCTTGGTTCCCGGAAGTAGTACCCGGGTTCCTTGGAATTGGTTGCCCTCGGAACTGAGATTGTCCCCCAAAGTTACCTCGGTTATCAGAACGGGATTGTGGCTTGCTTTGCCCTCCCGCCTTGCTCGGGTTAGGTACCTCGGTCTTCCTCTTATGTTCCCCAATATCCTGCTCTATAAGATAGGCACGGTCCACCGCATCCTGGAACGTCACAATCCTCTGGGCTATGAGCTGAGTACGGATAGAAGTCTTCAAACTCCGGATGAATCTCATAGCTTTCTGTTATTCGGTCCTCACAAGATAGTCACAATACCGGGCTAATTCTGTGAACTTAGCCGAGTACTGGGCTATAGACAACGAACCTTGCTCCAAGTTGAGTAGCTCGATCTCCTTTCGGTTCTGGTCCACTACCGGGATGAAATGCTCTTTGAACTTCCGCACAAACAATTCCCATGCATAGACGGTGTGAGAGTCATCCCAACTCGCCTTAACTCCTTTCCACCAATGCTCGGCGGCACCCACAAGCTTATAAGCCGTAAATCGGACTCTATCTTCGTCCGAACACCCAAATACATCATAAATTTTCTCCATAGACTCGATCCACATCTCAGCCTTCTTTACATCCGGCTCACCGTCAAACTCTTTTGGCTTCAATTTCAGAAATAGCTCTAGCCCATATCTCGGAGGTGCCACATGCTCTTCTCGTGGCCCTTAATCATGAATGGCCTTCATAGCGGCCTCAAACATTCCTTGGAACATTGCCCGGTTCTCTTCCTTTAAGCCATTTTGATTCTGTGCTCCACTAGAGCCTTCGCCTGCTCTCCTTCTAGCCATTTCAAACAATTACCTGCATAAAACATCAACCGTTACTCACTCCGAACACAACTACCCACCTAGGTCATACTAGTCCACCTAGACTTATACTTAGAGCTAAACCGTAGCTCTGATACCAACTGTCGCGACCCCGAACCCCGCGGGCCCGAGATCGCGAGCTGGACGTCGACTTAAACAATAAACTCTAAAATAATGGATATAAAATTTTCCTTTTATACCAAAAGAGGATAACACAAAGTTTTGGGAAAACAATTTAACAACGACAATGTACTAGTGTAAGACCCATAAGCTCACACTACACAATAAAATATACAAATCTTAGTGACGTCAAAGTGTGGTACAACTATCCCCAAAAGAGTTACACATTTATATAATGTAATCCCACCAATATACACTTGCCCCAAAAGCTCAACCCTCGCGACGTCCTGTCTCGTGATCAGCGAGTCTAATCCTTTCCACCTGGGAGGGGGGGGGTTAAGGAAAAACAAAGACAAAGGAAAAGGGGTGAGATAAATCTCAATAAGTTACTAATGCCACTACATGACATGCTATGATGCAATAATCCATAATGAATCACATAACATATAGCAATTATCATATATCAGATAGAAGCGGAAATAAACACATAACAAAGGATATAGCCAAGGTTTTCCCAAATTGATATAACCAAATAAAGGTCGCTGCGCAGCTTCAATAATGGATATAGCCAAGGTTTTCCCAAACTGATATAACCAAATAAAGGTCGCTGCGCAGCTTCAATAATCAACAAATCATCATCTTCATAATATCATGAAAGCTGAAGAGAAATCCCCGGTACCGGAACCAATAACAAAGTAATGTGCCACAAAGGGCGGGGCGGGAGCCATGCCACAAAGTCATGCTCCAAACGTCTCAACCAAGGCCGATCTGGAAGAGGAAAATAAGGGCAAAACAATGGTCGACACCATAATGGACTTGGCCGGTGCCATCACAATATCTCACATCGCCCGACACAACCACAAATACCAGCTGGGCTTTCAAATAAATGCTAAGTAATAAATACTAGCTTAATTAAACAACTTAGGGTTCCAAAGTAGGGAACCATACAAAGCGATCACTAACAAGAAGAAATGAACCAACAACACACCAGTTAAGGTGTTCCAATAAACTCAACCATCATAACACAATTCCCATATCACGTTCAATCACAAAGGATCCAGTTAGCTCAAGAACACAACCAAAACTACTCACTCATCTCAAAGAGCTCAAGGATAGCTTTAAAATGATAATTTATACGCCTAAAACGGAGTCCGGATGAACAAGATATGGTCCTCGAAAGATTGGACAAAAAGGGAAATAAATTTCACAACAGGGGAGAGGGTGCGCATGCCTCCTAGGGGAGGGTGCGCGCGCCTCCTTGATCAGAAGGAAAATCAAGTTTGGAGGAGGAGAGGGTGCGCGCGCCTCCTAGGGGAGGGTGCGCGCGCCTCTAAGAAACAGAAGGTCTTTTGTTCAAGAGGGGCATAAGGGTGCGCGCGCCTCCTATGGGAGGGTACGCGCGCCTCCTATGGGAGGGTACGCGCGCCTCCTTGCCCGGAAAGGCATATTCCGGCCAAAAATCTGGGTTTCTACCATTAACAACCCCAAATCCAAAACCAACCCAATCTTCACCATTTCTAACACTACCAAGATGTGAACTAAGGTACCTACACCATTTTGAACCAAAAGGACTCCAACAACATCATCAAAGGAACCTCAATCAAGGGTGATTCAAATACCAAAATTTCACGATATGAACAAAAATGTAAATCATCACAAAATCAATCAAAGAAGCAATAAATGGAAATCAAAGTATCATCTAAGCATAGGATGAACATTTTTTAACATCAATGGGGGGAAAAGTAACTTACCCGGATTTTCTCAAAGTTGATGGATTTCAAATATTTTTGGCCTCCTACGATCCAATCGACGATCTAAACAAGATTCATGTTATGAGAAATGAGAGATTATGAGAGGAAGATGAAGAAAATGAAGAGAGAAGGTAGAGAAGAAACTTACCCAAATTCCATGGAAAGAGAGAGAGAGATGCTGGGAGTGAGGGAGAAGGTGAGGGTGAAAGAGTAGGGAGGTGAGGGAGAAGAGAGGGAGTAGGGAGATGAATTATTTGAAATGTTGCACCTAGCCCCCTTCCCCCACTAACTAGCTCAACTATAATACTCCCACTAATTATTAAGACCCAACAATACTACACTAACACAAATGACCCAAATAATATGCTAGGCATAAATTAATATAACTCATAAAATGCACACATAAATTATTAATTAAATAATAATTTAAATAAATAAATAAGCAAATAAATAAATAATAATTATTTATTACTAATAAAATTGAGCCTAGTTTTCGGGTCGTGACAACCATACTGTTGGAGGGTCGGGTCTTGGATTCGCCATTTACCCGATGTCTGATTGATAAGGAGCAGGGAGTCACTGAATACTTCTAGCTCTATAACATTTCTTTCTAGTGCTGCTTTTAGCCCCGCTATGCATGCCTCATATACAGCAATGTTGTTGGTAGCTTCGAATTCAAGTCAGATTGCGATTGGAGTGTAGATGTCTTTGGATCGACAAGCAACATTCCTATTCCATAACCGTGCTTATTGGCGGAGCCATCAAAAACACGTTGCCACGTATTTTCCTCGGTTGTAGTGCAAATCAAGTACTCGTCGGGAAATTGTAAGTCTTACCCCTTCACTTCGTCACACGGAAATTCAGCAAGCTGATCACTGAACACTTTCCCCCTGATGGATTTTAGTGTGACATAAGTGATATCATAGCCGGCGAGCATGAAATACCACTTGGCTATCCTGTTGGGTTTCGGAGTAACATGCGCAGCGGAAAATAGCATTTAAAATTTTATGAAACCCAAAGCCCATAGATCTATTCATATGATTAAATCAAATACTTGCAATATGAATACTAGAAAAACTAACCGTTGATGACTTTGAATTTGGTCTTTGATCTTGGTGGAGAAATTGAAGCTTTAATCACGAACAAGTAAGAACACGAACTTTGAAGATGATGAGCTTCACCCTCTAGCGGTATCCACACCTTAAATGAATATCAAGAACACTTGATCTTGGTTGCTAGACCAAAATTGTGAAACACGTTTTCACAATTAATATGAACTATATGGAATATTGTTTGTGTATTATTTTGTTCTTCAATCTAGGATGTCTTAGAATAAAATAAAACTCTCTCAAACTCTTTGAAGACTTGCACAAAAGCTAGGTTAAGTTCTGGCCCGAATTTGGTTGTTTATATACAAGTTATACCTATTCCAAATAGGAAACTTGTGTCAAAACCCGTCCAAAATCCTTTTCCTAATCAAATCAGGAAATCTATCCCGACTCACTGTGCGGCTGCCCAAAATCAGGTGTGCGGTAGCCCAAACATGTGCGGCCGCCCAGCCTGGTTTGTGCGGTCGCACAACAGGATCAGAGAGCCTTAATTTGCCAATATAGTCCTTTAAGGATTCGTTCTATTGTGTGTGACCCTCTAGGATTATACTAAGTTGGCAATGGGTTCAAACATGAATCCATAAGATATGATTAGGTTCTGGCAAACCGTCATACCTACCCAAATAGTATAACTAGATACAAGTTCGCATTCCTTTAGAATATGTCACAATCTCTTTGTCCAGGATCTCATTGAACACAAGTCATGGTCAAATGGTCAACTCGTTTTTGTTCAATACTTTCTCGATTCCGAATATGTTGATAATCCAAATGACATTGATCTAATCAATTCATTTGATTCCGGACGAACATTTTCATCAACATCATTCATACGAGAGGCCTAAGCTTGAGATCTCTCCGAAGAGGGACAAATCTATTTAGCTTATTATTCTTCCCTACGTGAATCCGATTATGCCAATCATACACTTTATAACTACCCGGTTAAGGTAGCGTTTGAATATGTCAAACATAATGTTCATCAAGTGGAAGACTATAATAACTTCATGTCTAAGGATTCGAATGACATCTAATATGAGATATATGTTTGACATAGACCATGACATAAATCTCATACAGCGGGTCATGTCCAGTACCTTGTTCCAAACAAGTACCTATAAATCTAACATGATCATCCCATGATCATTTAGCCTTTATACTAGTGCTTAACAAGTACTAGGGACGGAGATTATTATAAGTAACCATGAACAACAATAATAATCAAAACATCTCTTTATTGATATGAAATAAATGATAACAATTACAACGTTTATTAAACGTTCCTAGGGCACCACTACCAACAATCTCCCACTTGCCCTAGGCCCAATCTCACATGTCTCTAATACCCATGGACCTAACATGACCTTCATGTTTAGCTTGTGGAAGTCCTTTTGTTAGCGGGTCCGCGACTTTGTCATCAGTAGGTACTTTGCATATATTCACGTCACCTCTGTCAATGATTTCTCGAATGACATCGTAACGCCTAAGTATGTGTTTGGATTTTTGATGTGCCATTGGTTCCTTTGCTTGAGAAATAGCACCATTATTTTCACAATAAAGGTCTATTGGATTAGCAATACTAGGAACCACTTCTAGTTCAGTGATGAACTTCTTAATCCAAACAGCTTCCTTTGCAGCATCCGATACAGCAATATACTCAGCTTTCGTTGTAGAATCAGCGGTTGTACTCTGCTTGGAACTCTTCCAGCTTACAGCTCCACCATTTAACATAAAAACAAAGCTCGATTGTGATCGACTGTCATCTCTGTCAGTTTGGAAGCTTGCATCCGTGCAAGCATTTACAACGATATACTTAGTTTCAGTTGTAGAATTAGTGATTGTACTCTGCTTGGAACTCTTCCAATCTTACAGCTCCACCATTTAACATAAACACAAAACCCGATTGCGATCTACTATCATCTTTGTCGGTTTGGAATCTTGCATCCGTGTAACTATTCTCAACGAGATCATCTTCCATACCTTCATATATTAAAAACGAATCTTTAGTCCTTTTCAAGTACTTAAGAATCTCTTTAATAGCCATCCAGTGACTCTCACCGGGGTCGGATTGATATCTACTTGTCATGCTCAAAGCATAAGATACATCCGGCCTAGTACAAATCATGGCATACATGATGGACCCAATTGCCGAAGCATATGGAACATCATTCATTTTCTCACGCTCATCGTTTGTGTTAGGACATTGAGTCTTGCTTAGAGAAACTCCATGTAACACCGGCAAGGTACCTCTTTTAGAATTTTCCATGCGGAATCTTCTAATGACCTTGTCAATGTATGTACTTTGGCTTAAACCAAGTAGCTTCCTTGATCTATCTCTATAGATCTTAATGCCAAGTATATATGCAGCTTCACTCATATCTTTCATTGCGAAACACTTTCCCAACCAAGTCTTTATGGACTGAAGTGTAGGAATGTCGTTTCCAATGAGTAATATGTCATCCACATATAAAATCAGGAATAGCACTATGCTCCCACTAATCTTTTTGTATACACAAGGCTCATCTTCGTTCTTGATGAAACCAAACTCTTTGACCGATTCATCAAAACGGAGATTCCAACTCCTAGAAGCTTGCTTCAATCCATAAATGGATTTCTGCAATTTGCATACCTTAGAATTCTGCTCAAAACCTTCTGGTTGTGTCATATACACATCCTCTTGTAGTTTTCCATTTAGGAAAGCGGTTTTGACATCCATTTACCATATTTCATAGTCATGACATGCGGCAATGGCAAGCAAAATTCATATAGACTTGATCATTGCTACGGGTGAAAAGGTTTCATCATAGTCAATACTATGAACTTGCCTATAACCTTTCGCTACAAGTCTAGCTTTGTAAGTATGCACCTTCCCATCCATGTCAGTCTTCTTCTTGAAGACCCATTTGCATCCTATGGTTTTTACACCTTCGGGTGCATCAATCAAATTCCAAACTTGATTGTCTTGCATGGATTGCAATTCGGATTCCATGGCTCCAAGCCACTTATCCGAATTAGGAGAAGACATCGCCTCTTGGTAGGTTGTCGGTTCATCATTCTCAATGATTTCCACCTCATTACTATTCGTTATGAGAAATCCATATCTCTCGGGCTCGGATCGTAACCTACTAGATCTGCGAGTTACTTGTGTATTTTGAACAGGTTCCACAACTCCTTGTGGTTCTTGTTCTTGTTCCCCTATCGGTTCGATGTCATTTTCTGGGTCTCGAATTTCTTCAAGATTTATTTTACTCCCACTGATTTCTTTGGAGAGAAACTCTTTCTCTAGAAAGATACCAGTTCGGGCAACAAACACTTTGTTGTCCGTTTGGTTGTAAAAGTAATATCCTTTAGTTTCCTTAGGATATCCCACGAAAATACATTTATCAGATTTGTGTGCAAGTTTGTTTGAGACAAGTCTTTTGACAAAAGCTTCACAACCCCAAATCTTCATGAAAGATAGACAAGGCTTCTTTCCGCTCCACATCTCATATGGAGTCTTTTAAACAAGTTTAGTTGGAACACGATTTAGTGTGAAAGCAGCGGTTTCTAGAGCGTAACCCCAAAAGGATATTGGAAGATCAACTTGACTCATCATTGATCGAACCATGTCTAACAAATTCCGACTTCTCCTCTCGGACACACCATTCCATTGTGGTGTTCCGGGTGGTGTCAATTATGAAACTATTCCACAATTCTTTAGATGATCATCAAATTCATGACTCAAGTATTCTCCACCTCGATCTGATCGAAGTGCCTTAATACTTTTGCCAAGTTGTTTTTCTACTTCAATTTGAAATATTCTAAATATCTCAAATGCTTCACTTTTATGTTTCATTAGGTAAACATACCCAAATCTACTATAATCATCAGTGAAGGTTATGAAGTATTGAAATCCTCCCCTAGCATTGCTACTTAATGGTCCGCATACATCAGAATGTATCAACCCCAATAAGTCGCTTGCTCTTTAACCTAGCTTGGTGAAAGGTTTCTTAGTCATTTTTCCAAGAAGACACGACTCACAAGTGTCATATGACCCAAGGTCACATGAACCTAAGAGACCATCCCCATGGAGTTTTGAGATACGCTTCTCATTAATATGACCAAGACGGCAATGCCACAAATAAGAATGATTTACATCATTAGGTTTAGATTTCTTATTTATAAGATAGACATTTTCATTATTTTCATTCTTGACATCCAAGACATAAAGGCCATTAAATGAATTAGCAATACCATAAAGCACATCATTTAAATAAATAGAAAATTTCTTATTCTCAATAAGAAACTTAAAACCTTCATTATCCAAACAAGAAATTGAAATAATATTTCTACTTAAATCCGGTACATAATAGCAATTGTTCAAAACAAGTATTAAACTGGAAGGTAAAGTGACTTCATAAGTCCCTACGGCTAATGCAGCAACTCTTGCTCTATTCCCCACGCGTAGGTCTACTTCACCCTCTTTAAGTAGTCTCCTATTCTTTAGTCCCTGCACATTTAAAGAAATGTGAGAACCACTTCCGGTATCCAATACCCAAGAATCAGTGGTAGAAAGGAGAATATCTATCATATAGATACCTGAAGTCGACGCAGCCTTGCTGCCCTTCTTCTTCTTTTGCTCTTCCAAGAAAGCTTTGCAATTACGTTTCCAATGTCCAATTTCTTGACAATGGAAACAGATTGCATCCTTTTGTGAATCGGGTTTTGCCTCAGAAGCCTTGGCAACCTTTTCCTTGCTTATCTTGGGTTTGACAACTTTTGCCTTACCCTTTCCTTTGGCACCAGCCTTCTTCCCATCATGAACCAAGAGCACAGAAGAACCTTTCTCCACAATCTTCATCTCTGCAGTTTTAAGCATCCCATGCAACTCAGAGAGATTCTTATCCATTCAATGTATGTTATAATTCATCACAAACTGATTATAACTTTTAGGCAATGAATTAAGAATGAGATCCGTGGCTAGCTCCAATGGGATTGGATAGCCAAGTTTCTCAAGATGCTCCAAATAACCTTTCATTTTAAGCATGTGAGGACTCACTTGTTTCCCTTCACTCATTTTGCAAGAAGTGAATGCAACAATGGCCTTGTACCTCTCTTGCCTAGCTTGCTCTTGAAACATGGCTCTTAACTCCACGCCTATCTCATAGGCTTCCAAATGTTCCAAACTTTGTTGGAGTTTTGAGCACATAGTAGCAAGCATGAGACAACTTACATCTCTAGAATCATTACGATGTTTCTTGTAACTGTCTCTTTCTGCCCTAGGGGCAGTAGGTTCTGGTTCAGCAAGAAGAGGCCCATCGAGAATGTACAACTTATCTTCTTGCCTAAGAACAATTCTTAGGCTACGGATCCAATCCATAAAGTTAGTACCATTCTCTTGGAGCTTATCCTTCTCAAGGATCGATCGCAACAAAATTGATTGAGTGTTGTTAGTCATTATCTACAATTATGCAAAATTTCTAAAATTTAATAAGTACCAATTTTCATTAAAGAAATAAACAATGTATTTTTCCAAAAATACTCCCACTAAATTATACAACCTTCTTTATACATCCAATGTATAGTATAATTTAAATGGGTTAAGATCCCGCTTTAATTTAATTTTAAGTACGCTTTGGCGCACCGCTCAAAATAAAATTAATTAGGTAGACAACTCTTGTTAATCGTATCTCATATGACTCTCAGTTCTTTTCATGAGATTCTTTAAGAAATCCAATTTCAAAAAGCATGTTAAATCTCATCTTTTCCTTAAGCCCAAAACTGTTTTGACGCTTAATTAAGTCCAACCATTTTAAACGCATAGGAAACTCTTATTCACTCATCTTGCTCATACATGAATAAAATCAATGCACCTCGCTTTGGCGAGCCCACACAAAACTGCCCATGTATAAACAAGTGTTTTAATCATGGCATGGCAGAAGGACTTAAAACATTCTTTGAAGGTTCATCACATATAGCATATAACACATTTATGAGCACATAATATAAACATGTTACGCATCAAGTTTAGCCACTAAATTAATCTCCATTAATTTAAGCATAATATTTATGTGTCTTTAGTCTCTCTATAATTATGAGGATGAGACTATTTCAACTTTGGTTATTATCTCCAAATCAAGACAACAAGAAGTTCGGCCGAAACTAAGCCATAAGGCATCCACAATTCCGCACTAATTCAACAAACCAAGAAAGTAGTCCATGTGGCTGAAACTAAGCAATAGATGGTCTTGATGAACGTAGGCCAATTGCATCCATAATTCCACATGGATCTCCAATCTTTGAATCAAGAACTTTGTTTCTCAATTTTAGCAATTATGAACTCTTCATAATTCTAACTTCGTTTTATCTTTGAAACTTTGATTGCGATCAAGTTTGGGAAACCCAATCTCGATGAACGTAGATTAGCCATCCAAACCTTGAACCAATCTTAGAATCACAAGACTAAAACAAATAGGAAAATCAAACCCCAGGATCCACACCCAAACCAACTGCCCAAAACCCACTCCAGATCAGCAGGTCTGGCCGGTCTTGTCACTGGTATGGTCGGACCCCATCAAAATTCCAGATTCTGACTCTGACCGAAAATCAAAACCAGAATCCTGATAACTGTGCGGCCGCCCAAGAAAAAACTGTGCGGCCGCCCAAGGTTTTCTGTGCGGTCGCACAGTAGCATCAGAATGAATTTTTAAAGTTTGAAAATTTGTCTCAAAATTGTTTTCCCCGATTATTATAACTTTGATCCAATCAAAAATTAATAATCAAACAATTCAGAATCCAACATAATTTTTTTAGTGCGATTCAATAGTGTGATTAAAGTTGTAAAATAATAAACCACATAAAATCATATAACACATAAACATCATATAATCCAATCTTCATATCATGCTAGGCACATAAGCAATTTATATACACACAACATGATCTAGGTATTGAAATAATCAACATGAACGGGGCTCTGATACCACTGTTGGGTTTCGGAGTAACATGCGCAGCGGAAAATAGCATTTAAAATTTTATGAAACCCAAAGCCCATAGATCCATTCATATGATTAAATCAAATACTTGCAATATGAATACTAGAAAAACTAACCCTTGATGACTTTGTATTTGGTCTTTGATCTTGGTGGAGAAATTGAAGCTTTAATCACGAACAAGTAAGAACACGAACTTTGAAGATGATGAGCTTCACCCTCTAGAGGTATCCACACCTTGAACGAATATCAAGAACACTTGATCTTGGTTGCTAGACCAAAATTGTGAAACACGTTTTCACAATTAATATGAACTATATGGAATATTGTTTGTGTATTATTTTGTTCTTCAATCTAGGATGTCTTAGAATAAAATAAAACTCTCTCAAACTCTTTGAAGACTTGCACAAAAGCTAGGTTAAGTTCTGGCCCGAATTTGGCTGTTTATATATAAGTTAGACCTATTCCAAATAGGAAACTTGTGTCAAAACCCGTCCAAAATCATTTTCCTAATCAAATCAGGAAATCTGTCCCGACTCACTGTGCGGCCGCCCAAAATCAGATGCGCGGTCGCCCAAACATGTGCGGCCGCCCAGCCTGGTTTGTGCGGTCGCACAACAGGATCAGAGAGCCTTAAATTTCCAATATAGTCCTTTAAGGATTCGTTCTATTGTGTGTGACCCTCTAGGATTATACTAAGTTGGCAATGGGTTCAAACATGAATCCATAAAATATGATTAGGTTCTAGCAAACTGTCATACCTACCCAAATAGTATAACTAGATACAAGTTAGCATTCCTTTAGAATATGTCACAATCCCTTTGTCCACGATCTCATTGAACACAAGTCATGGTCAAACGGTCAACTTGTTTTTGTTCAATACTTTCTCGATTCCGAATATGTTGATAATCCAAATGACATTGATCTAATCAATTCATTTGAGTCCGGCCGAACATTTTCATCAACATCATTCCTACGAGAGGCCTAAGCTTGAGATCTCTCCGAAGAGGGACAAATCCATTTAGCTTATTATTCTTTCCTACGTGAATCCGATTATGCCAATCATACACTTTATAACTACCCGGTTAAGGTAGCGTTTGAATATGTCAAACATAATGTTCATCAAGTGGAAGACTATAATAACTTCATGTCTAAGGATTCGAATGACATAACTAATATGAGATATATGTATGACATAGACCATGACATAAATCTCATACAGCGGGTCATGTCCAGTGCCTTGTTCCAAACAAGTACCCATAAATCTAACATGATCATCCCATGATCATTTAGCCTTTATACTAGTGCTTAACAAGTACTAGGGACGGATATTATTATAAGTAAACATGAACAAAAATAATAATCAAAACATCTCTTTATTGATATGAAATAAATGATAACAATTACAACGTTTATTAAACGTGCCTAGGGCACCACTACCAACATATCCTTGTTGACATGAAAGGTTTCTCGAATATGTAGTGGAGCGGGTCCAATTTTGCTACTAGCTTGATCGGAAAGGCTTCCATGTAGTGTTTGAGCTTTTGAGTGACCCAAACCAGTGCTGCACATGACTTCTCTAAGACAGAGTAGTTCTTTTCGCCCCCTTGGAATCGGCGACTGGAAAAATAAATGGCATTCTCCTTTGTGGAGTCTCATTACTCTTATGCTATCATAGACCGTAGGGCTTCATCGTTCACTATGAGGTAGAGCAAGAGAGGCTTATCCTTGTGTGGTGGAACCAGAACTGGAGGGCATGTCAAGTAATGCTTCACTTGATCAAAGGCTTCTTGGCAAGCGTCAGTCCACTCTAGGGCCACATTCTTATTGAGTAGCTTGAAGAATGGCTTACACATGGAAGTAAGCTGGTGCACGAACCGACTGATGTATTGAAGTCTGACTATGAATCCTTTGATTTCTTTCTGTGTCTTTGGAGGAGGCATGTCAATGATTGCCTTGATTTTTGAGGGATTTGCTTCAATTCCCTTTTATGTGACCATGTAGCCAAGAACTTTGCCTCGGATAACCCCGAAAGTGCACTTTGCGGGATTGAGCCTCATCTTGTGTTGTCAAAGTCTTTCAAAGAACTTGCAGAGGTCGATCAAGTGTTGACCGTCGGTCCCTTTTGAATGGATGATCATGTCACCCACATAGACCTCAATTTCTTTATGAATCATGTCATGGAACAAGTCTGTCACAGCCCTTTGATAAGTAGCCCCAGCGTTCCTCAACCCAAATGGCATAACTGTGTAGCAGAAGGTGCCCCATGGTGTTATGAAAGCAGTCTTGTGTTGATTCTCTTCGGCCATGAGAATCTGATTATACCCGGTGAAACCATCCACAAATGATCGGACCTCGTAGGCAGTAGTGGAATCGACTAGCATGTCGATGTTGGGTAGTGGAAAGTCATCCTTTGGAGAAGCTTTGTTCAAGTCCCGGAAATCCACACAAACACGGACCTTGCCGTTAGCCTTTCTGACTGTCACAACATTTGCTAGCCATGTCGGATATTCGATAACTTTGATGAAGCCCACACTGAGAAGCTTCTCTATCTCTTCCTTGACTTGTAGAGACCATTCTGGCTTGATCTTTCTGAGTTTCTGTTTTGTCAGCTTAGCGTCATCTCTGATCGGAATCCTGTGCTCGGCGACCTTTCTGTCTAAACCTGGCATGTCTTTGTATGACCATGCGAAAACATCCATGAACTCTTTTAGCAGTGCATTCAATCTGTCTTTCTCTTCCGCCTTGAAGAAGCTTCCGATCGTGGTTTTTTTTGGCTCCTCATCGGTACCCAGATTAACAACATGTAATTCTTCGTCAGCCTCTGGACTATTTTTACCACGACTACGGACCTGTTGAGCAAGCTCATTTAAGTATGTTGCGTTTTCGTGGTCTATTTCATCATTATTTAAATCGTTATTAACTAGTTCATTAAATTCATTATTAGTTAATTCATCATTCATGATGTGTGCAATCTCGGGGTACTCAAAAAGATCAAATTTTTCTTTAACAGAGAAAGGGAACACACGCTCAGCTATTGCCTCCATATCCTCTTGGGTGAGGGTGTCGGAAACACTCTCGGACTCAAAAGTGAGTGTTAATAAGTACTCCTTTGTAACCTTGCGTGGAATGCAACCCATTTTCTTGATCAGGAACTCTTTGGATACCACGGGCCCCTTTGTAAAATACCAGTTGTTGATCGGCTCGGAGCTCGGCTTGATCTCGCTGATGGACTCGCTTCCCTTGTCGGTGTCATCAGAGATGGAATTTACTTGGCATTCATCCATGATGGCCAGTTCCTCGAACATGGAGGCTAGATCAGTCAATCCCTCCCCCACGGTAACCTCTGTTTCGGACTCTATGGTCACTTTCTTCCCCCACCATTCTCGGGGTGACATGGGAGTTGATTCCCCTTCGGATTTCTGAATCTCACAGTCGGCAAAGACTTCAAGACCGGGATTTCTGATGCCCTTGCTGTTAACCCATGGCTCGGGAAAGATCATGTACGGGACATCTTCCCCCTGGTGGATAAAGTAGCCATTTAGTGTCTTGCGAAATGGCCTCAAGTTGGGAATTTCATAAGAACGGCCTTCTCTGCTAGCTCGGGCCTTTTCATTCTTGACGGCTTGCTCGTATTTCAAGTCATCTTTGGAAGGCTCATATCCCAAACCGAACTTATTGGTCCGTTTCCCCCTTCTTTATCGATGGCGTTGATTGAGACGCCGGAGAGAGTAGAGTCCTCTAACCCATACGGAACTTGATGGATGGGTTCCCCATTTCTGTGAAAAGTGATGTTTTCTGCCATGACGGTCACTATTTCATAGCCATTTCTGAACTTGACACAGTGATGGAGAGTTGAAGGGACGACGTTGGAACTGTGTATCCATGGTCGGCCCAAGAGCAAATTAAATGAGGAGGGGGCATCGAGCACTTGAAATGGGACAGACATAACCATGCTCCCAAACTTAATGTCTATTTCCACCATACCCATGACTGTGCGGGCAGTGCTGTCGTAACCTCAGATCACTTGAGCAGAAGGCTTTAAATCAGAATTTTTAAGCCCCAGTATGCACATGATTCGGCCAGGCATTAAGTTGAGTGCGGAACCACCGTCAACCAAAACCCTTGAAAAAGGGCTCCCCCTTTCTCTCACTTTGAGATAGATGGCCTCGTTGTGACCAGACCCAAATGGTGGGAGGTCCATATCGGCAAAAGTGATGACATTGCCAAAATGTATGTGGCCTATCATTGCAGTATGGTCCTTGGGAGTTATATCAGGAGAGATTGATGTGTCGTTGAGATTGCTGATGACAAGATCTTGATGATTCTTTGAAGATGCAATGAGGTCCCAAATGGATATATTTTCTTGAGTCTTCTTGAGTTGAACTAGTAATGGGTCTTCGGGAGTGTCGCGGTTGCGATCTTTGAGAAGAGGTGCTTGGCGCAGAAGTAGTGGGATTTCTTGCTATGACTCGTCTGGATCAAGTTAGCATGTTGACGTTCCCATCTTGCTTCTTTTTCCTATTCTCTAGTACTTCCCTCATTACCTCATCATAAGTCACAACGTAACAAGAATTATCAATCTTATTCATCACATTGGAGCCTTCATTAACAATGGGAATTGAATGAGTGGTCTCCTCAAACTCTCCTATCTCTATTTCATTGACATCACCCTCATTGGGAACTATGAATTCCTTTTTGTCGATGAGGTCTTGGATAACATTACAGAGGACGAAGCATTCCTCGGTGAGATGGCCACTATGTTGGTGGTAGTCACAATACTTGTGGTGAGCATGGTTGGCACGTATCACATTGGGCTTGATCCCTTGGAGAGGGGTCACTTGCCCTTTGCTCTTGAGTGCTTCGAAGGCTTCGGTGATGGTCATGCCTTGAAGAGGAGTGTAGACACGATCATTTTGGAATTTCTTTCCTTGCGATGGAGGAACCCTTTTGTAATTCCCTTTGTCGGTGGTGGCGGAGTTGACTGAAGCCTCTTTTGTTGAGTTAGAGGTGGCCTTGTACCGGAAGCTAGGAGCGGTTTTATTAATCTCCTTGAGCAAGTCATCCATTCGGACACCCGCCTCATACATTTGAGAGAAGTCCGCATAGCAAGACCCACTTAGGTGGGTGCGAAGATCAATCTTTAGACACTTTAGAAAGATGTCCATTTGCTCTTTGGTGTTGGGTCTCTCGAGAATTTTGGCAAGCTTGTCATTCCACCTCCTTGTAAAATAAATAAAGGACTCATTATCCCTTTGGGTGGTCTTCTCGAGCTCTTTCTTGGTCGGGCGGTGAGTGGTGTTGCCTTGGTATTAACTTTTGAAGGCAAGCATGGCGGCATCCCTAATCAAGACGGACTATGAGCGGGAGAGTTGCATACCAATCTTTTGCCGCCCCCTCGAGAGTAAGAGGGAAGCATTGTGCCATCACTTTGGGAGAGACCTTCTTTGGAACCATAGCCCATATATAAGTCTCGATGTGTGCCATGGGACAAGAGTTGCCCTTGAATTTGCTGATGTCGGGCATCTTGAACTTGTTGGGGAGAGAAGCCATCATGTTCATGAGTATGGATGACTGATAAAGGCTTGTGTCAGAGCCTTTCCCCAATTTGAGACCGTTGAAACGTTGATCTATGTAATCCATAATTGAATCGACCATCTTGTGATCTTTTTTGTCGGTGCTTGTCTCCCCCATTTTCTTGGTTCGAGAACTAAAATAAGGGCTCTGAAACAAGCCTTTGGTCCATTTGGACTCTTCATTGTCTTCCTTGCCTTTACCACTTGAAAGCTTGGTGAGCTTGGCCTTCATTTGGTCCATCTCGGCTTCATCCCTTTGATTGTCAAGATGGGATTGCCAAAGATCATCTTTGCTTTGGGAGTCTTTGTTGAGAGTAAGATTTGTTCTTGGAGCATTTGGACCATAGCTGAGAGTTGCTCGAGGGACATGGTGTTGTTGTTGTTGGAGTCACCGGCCATTGATGCTGTCGGAGCTGCTGGAGTGATCAATTCACGAACTAGCTGGTTTGCTGAATCTCGGTAGACTCGGTAAGTACCAATTGGAACTAAATTGCAGAAGAGGCCCTTGTCAGTCTTGAGTAACACTTTCGGTCCATGAAGAGGCTTAGAACACACAGTGGGCACACGACTCAAACCACATAAAGAAAAGATTTTTTTTATAAGTCGGAGGGACGGAGTCCCTTTTGGGGTTTCTAAGAAAATAGTGGAATCGTCACACTAGTATATAGACCTTCTCGTGGTCCCATATACTCATCGGATTCCACCACGCTTGTGATTCCTACATGTGTCGAGATTAAACTAAATTAATGTAGTAAAGCATACATGCGGGGACGGATTTTTTTATTTTTGTCCATAATAACCACTTGGGGATGGAGTTTTATTTTGTCCATGATAACCACTTGTTTCTTTTAGAAACTGCATGTATGTTTTGAAGACATTAGTTTAGGAAAATCTCGACACATGAAAACCGACTTTAGTCACGGAGTGTTAGACCTTAACTAGAATTGTGTTGGCTTGTGCTCGGCAAATGAGAGGCTTAAGGTCACCCCCGGCATGTAGTCATGAACTAGGCCACGGGCTGAGGTTTACCGCTTCGAGAGAGTCAAGGTCGGGTGGAGCTTGAAACTCTCTAGGACGGGCCTCGACGGGTTTGGGGTTATGAACTTGTGCGACTCGATAGTGAGCAATTGATAAGATTTTGTGCACGTAGTGTGAGGTCCAACAAGTGACAAGATATATTTTACTTTTATTAAAAAAAACAAAAGCAAAGAAAATAAGCACATAATTTACAACTCTCGAATCACCCGTGTGACTGATAAAACAAAACACGAAAATAAAACAATCCAAAGGTCCAAATCAGGGTTTGATGCAGGCAACTGTGCCCACACCCCGATCATTCTGCTCTGTTCTGAAACTGTCCCTGTTCTGGAAAACCACCCAGATGCGCGCGCCTCTGGTTTGTGTCATGGCATGCGCGCATGGGGCGTAGAGGATATGGGAGGCATCTGCTTAAGGGCAAACCTGTCAGATTGTCAGACTTTGGATCAGGGGATTACCCTGGTCCTGAATGTCTATTGGAACCCCTGCAAAGATGATTAGTGTAGAAAAAAGAAGAAGAATAGGAAGAACATATGGGAGGCGGGCGATTCTGGTCCTTGATGTGGGACGCGCGCGCCTTAGGCCAAGAAGGCCAAAGGCGCACGCTTCCCCCATCAGAGACCAAAATTCCCAGAAAAATGTAGACTTTGATCAGAAACGCAAGTTTAACCCTCAAACTTCCCTAACGGAGTCGCCACTGTAGATACCCCAAGAGAAGCACGGCTTCGGCTAGAGCGGTGAATTATCCTAGGATGTCTATTCGTGTTTTATATTGTTAGAGTCGCCACCTATGTTTTAGAGACACATAAGAAAAACCTAATGTATAGCCTAAGTTTGATTACGAAAACAGATATTTTTGTTATGAGGTTCGGGGGTTAGGTTACGAGATGGGAAGTACTTAAACACCTATCTGGCCCAACTAATGTTGGTCTTGCTTGTTCAAAGTCTACATAATTAAAATGTTCTTCCTATTCTTATGTCACGACCCGAAATCTAGGCTCTATTTTATTAGTAATAAATAATTATTATTTATTTATTTGCTTATTTATTTATTTAAATTATTATTTATTTAATAATTTATGTGTGCATTTTATATGTTATAATAATTTATGCTTAACATTTTATTTGGGCCATTTGTGCTAGTGTAGTATTATTTGGTCTTAGTTGTTAGTAGGAAGTGTTAGAGTTAGTGTAGTTAGTGGGGAGGGTGTCTAAGTGTAAATTTTTGAGTTAATCATCTCCCTACTCTTCCTTCTCCCTCACCTCTCCTCCTCACCCTACTCCATCTCTCCCAGCAACTCCTTCTCTCTCTCTCCAAAAGGTAAAAATTTCTTCTCTACCTTCTCTCTTCAATCTAACCATCTTCCTCTTGTTATTTCTCATTTCTCATTTCTTAAAACATGAAACTTGTTTAGATAGTCGTTAGGATCGTAGAGGGCTAAAAATATTTGAGTTCCGGCAACTTTGAGAAAATTCAGGTAAGTTTACTTCCCCCCCCCCCCCATTTATGCTAAAATGGTTCCTCACTAACTCCATTGATGTTCTAGTTGTTATATATAGCTTCTTTGGTTGGTTTGGAAACCATTTGTAAATTATTCATATTTTGTGAAATTTGGGTGTTTGAGTCATTCATTGGTTTGGTTGTTCAAATGTTGCTAGATGAGTCTTTTATAAGCTTAGAAGTTGTTTTGGTTCATTATTATTCTTGTTGGGAACTTTGAGTTTGGGTTGGATTGAATTGGGTAAAGGAATTTTGAAGAACGCAGGAGTTTTGGCCAGAAATTGCCCCTCCGGGCAAGCGGGCGCGCGCACCCTTTGGGAAGGGGCGTGCGCACCCTTATGCCCTTTGTAGACAATACCTTCTGATCATCATAGGGCGCGCGCACCACATCTTTGGGGACGTGCGCTCCCTCATTGCTCCAACAACTCAAAACCTTCTGATGGCTAGGGGCGTGCGCACCCCATTCTCGCGAGCGCGCGCACTCTTCCTTTGGCCTTTTTTAAAGAACCTTCTGATCACCTAGGGCGCACGCACCCTTTCTTCTAGGGCGTGCGCCTCCTCCTCTGTACAAGCCCTGAGCTTCATCCTCTTGTACCTTTCGCAGACAATCTTCGATAATTCATAACTCTCTCATCCGGACTCCGTTTTAGGTATATAAGCTATCGTTTTAAAGCTTTACTCGAGCTTCCCGAGATGAGTGAATAATTTTGGTTGTGTGCTTGGGTTAACTGGATCCTTTGTGGTCAAGTGTGATATGGGAATTGTGTTATCATTGTTGAGATTGTTGGAACACTTTAATTGTGTGTTGTTGGTTCATTTCACTTTCTTGGTGACTCCTTGGTATGGTTACCTACTTTGGAATCAATGGTTGTTTATCGTGATAGTATTTTATTACTTAGCTTTTACTTGAAATTCCAGCTGGTATTTGTGGTTGTGTCGGGCGATGTGAGATATTGTGATGGCACCGGCCAAGTCCATTATGGTGTCGACTATTGTTTTGCCCTTATTTTCCTCTTCCAGATCGGCCTTGGTTGAGATGTTTGGAGCATGACTTTGTGGCATGGCTCCCGCCCTTTGTGGCACATTACTTTGTTATTGGTTCCGGTACCGGGGGTTTTCTCTTCAGCTTTCATGCTACTATGAAGATGTTGATTGTTGATTATTGAAGCTGCGCAGCGACCTTTATTTGGTTCTTTCAGTTGGGAAACCTTGGCTAATATCCTTAGTTAATTGTTTATTTCCGCTGCTATCTGTTAACTGATAAATGCTACGTGCTAAGTGATATTTATTATTGTTTATTGCTTATTGCATCATAGCATGTCATGTAGTTGCATTAGTGACTTATTGAGATTTATCTCACCCCATTTTCTTTTGTCTTTGTTTTTCCTTAACCCCCCCCCCCAGGTGGAAAGGATTAGACTCGCTGATCACGAGACAGGACGTCGCGAGGGTTGAGATTTTGGGGCAAGTTGTTATTGGTGGGATTATATTACATAAATGTGTAACCTGTTTTTGGGAATAGTTGTACCAAACTTGACGTCATACAGAATTGTATATTTTATTATTTTGAGTGTAAGTTTATGGAGCTTACACTAGTTTATATTTTGTTGTTAAGTTGGATTTCAAAACTTTGTGTTATCATCTTTTGGTATAAAAAGGAAATTTTTATCTTCATTATTTTAGAGTTTATTGTTTAAGTCGACGTCCAGCTCGTGATCTCGGGCCCGCGCGGTTCGGGGTCGCGACAGTTGGTATCAGAGCTTTGGTTTAGCTCTAAGTATAATTCTAGGTGGACTAGTATGACCTAGGAGGGTAGTTGTGTTCGGAGTGAGTAACGGTTGATGTTTTATGCAGGTAATTGTTCTCAATGGCTAGAAGAAGAACGGGTGAAGGTTCTAGTGGGGCTCAGAATCAGAATGATCTTCGGGAAGAGAACCGTGCCATGTTCCAAGGTATGTTTGAGGCGGCCATGAAGGCTATTCATGACCAAGGGCCAAGAGAGGAGCATGTGCCACCTCCACGTTACGGGTTGGAGCAGTTTCTGAAATTAAAACCAAGAGAGTTTGACGGTGAGCCCGATGTGAAGAAGGCCGAACTATGGATTGAGTCTATGGAGAAAATTTATGATGTGTTTGGGTGCACGGACGAGGATAGGGTCCGGTTCGCGGCTTATAAACTTGTGGGTGCCGCCGAGCATTGGTGGAAAGGAGTTAAAGCTAGTTGGGATGACACTCACACAGTGTATGCATGGGAATTGTTTGTGCGGAAGTTCAAGGAGCATTTTATTCCGGTAGTGGATCAGAACCGAAAGGAGATCGAGCTACTCAACTTGGAGCAAGGTTTGTTGTCTATAGCTCAATACTCGGCTAAGTTCACAGAATTAGCCCGGTATTGTGACTATTTTGTGAGGACCGAAGAACAGAAAGCTATGAGATTTTATTCGGGGTTTGAAGCCTTCTATCCGTACTCAGCTTATAGCCCAGAGGATTGTGACATTCCAATATGCGGTAGACCGTGCATACTTGATCGAGCAAGATATTGGGGAACATAAGAGGAAGACCGAGGTAGCTAACCCGAGCAATCCGGGAGGGCAAGGCAAGTCACAACCACGGGTTGATAACCAAGGTAACTTTGGGGGACAATCTCAGTCCCGAGGGCAACAAAACCCAAGGAACCCGGGCACTACTTCCGGGAACCAAGGGAACCAAAACAGGAGACTTTGTTCGTATTGTCAAAGGGAAGGTCATTCAGAGGACCGTTGTTGGAAGAAACAGGGCAAGTGCACCAATTGTGGTCAAATGGGGCATTATGTGAGGGATTGTCCGAGGAATAGAATTCAACCGACTGGGGTAGGAGCTGGGGCTCCTCAGGGTCAGAAAAGGGACGCTACGGGAAAGCCCAAGGTCCAAGGGAAAGTGTTTGCAATGAATCAACAACAAGCCACAGATGATCCCACAGTTATTGGAGGTATTATTTCTATATCTAGTGTGAGCGCACGAGCGTTAGTAGATCCAGGATCATCCCATTCTTACATTTCAGTGCAATTTGCTTCTCTGCTAAATGCTACATCTGAGTCATTGCCTTATGTGTTAGAAGTGTCTACTCCGATGGGAGAATGTCTGGTGACTGATAAAGTCTTTCGTGCTTGTGATGTTATTATTTGTGGTCGTGTCTTATGTGCGGACTTGGTAGTCCTTCCCATTCAAGACTTTGATGTTATTTTGGGTATGGATTGGTTGAGCAAGTTTCATGCTTCTGTTGATTGTCGTAAGAAAGTTGTTACTTTTTCTATTCCCGATGTGCCTAAATTTGTTTTTGAGGCTAGCCCTTTGAGTAGAAAAGTTCGTTTAATTTCTTATGTGAAAGCGAGAAAATTATTGCATCGTGGTTGTGAGGGGTACTTGGCTAGTGTGCTTGATACTAGGAAAGAATCCCCTGGTTTGGAGAGTGTTCGGGTAGTTAGGGAATTTCCCGATGTTTTCTCTTCTGAATATGATATGCCTCCCGATCGTGAGATAGAATTTTGTATAGATCTTTTGCCGGGTACGGCTCCGATTTCAAAGGCACCGTATAGGTTGGCTCCCGCAGAGTTGAAGGAACTAAAGGTTCAGTTGCAAGAGTTACTTGATCGAGGGTTTATCTGCCCTATTGTTTCCCCGTGGGGAGCACCGGTTTTGTTTGTGCGGAAGAAAGATGGTTCTCTGAGATTGTGTATCGATTACTGGAAGTTGAATCAGGTTACAGTGAAGAACAAGTATCCTTTACCTCACATCGATGATTTATTTGATCAGCTTCAAGGGTCCGTGGTGTTCTCTAAACTTAATTTGAGGAGTGGGTACCATCAGTTGAAGATTCGATCAGAGGATATTCCGAAGACTGCCTTTCGCACCCGTTATGGTCATTACGAGTTCTTAGTTATGCCGTTTGGGTTGACGAACGCGCCTGCCATATTTATGGATTTGATGAACCGGGTTTTCCATCCTTATCTTGATTCGTTCGTGGTGGTATTTATTGATGATATACTCGTCTACTCTAAATCTAGAGAGGAGCACGAGCAACATTTGAGAACAGTGTTATCCGTTCTTGCGAGGGAACAATTGTTTGCGAAGTTTAGTAAATGCGAATTTTGGCTCGAGAAAGTGTCATTTCTGGGCCATGTGATTTCTAAAGACGGGATTTCTGTATATCCTTCAAAGATAGAGGCAATAGTGGATTGGAAGAGACCCGAATCAGTGACAGAAATTAGAAGCTTTCTGGGGTTGGCCGGGTATTACAGAAGATTTATTGAGGGGTTTTCGAGGATCGCTACTCCGATGACTCAGTTGACCCGGAAGAATGTCCCGTTTGAGTGGACCGAGAAATTTGACAAGAGTTTCGAGGAATTGAAGAAGAGGTTGACTACCGCACCGATCTTGACCTTGCCTAATGGGAATGATGATTTAGTGATTTACAGTGATGCTTCGAAAGAGGGTTTGGGTTGTGTGTTGATGTAGAATGGGAAAGTAATTGCTTATGCTTCGAGGAAGTTGACCCCTAGTGAACAAAATTACCCTACTCATGATATGGAGTTGGCTGCGATAGTCTTTGCGTTGCATAAGTGGAAGCATTACCTATATGGAGCGAAGTTTGAGATTTTTACCGATCACAAGAGCTTGAAATACCTCTTCTCTCAAAAGGAATTGAACAACCGGCAGCGTAGGTGGATGGAGCTTTTAAAGGATTACGATTGTACAATATCTTATCACCTGGGAAAAGCAAATGTTGTTGCCGATGCGATTAGTAGGAAGTCTTATGTGGCTTCGATGATGGTCCGTGAGTGGAAGATGTTTGAGGATGTGCGAGATTGGTCTCCTCGTGAATCGAGACATGGGGCGATTTTTGCGAATATTAGGGTATCTCCGACCCTTATTCAGAGAATAAAGGAAGCGCAGAGAGAAGATCCCGAGTTGGTGAAAATAATGGGTAAATTGAAAGAGAAGAACTTCGAGGATTTTTCTGTTAGCCCGATTGGAGTTTTGACTTTCCGTGGCAGATTGTGTGTTCCGGATGTTAATGGGATTAAACAGAGAGTTCTTGATGAGGGTCACAAATTGAGGTATACCATCCATCCCGGGAGTACGAAGATGTATCAGGATTTGAAGCAACAATTTTGGTGGATTAACATGAAGAGGGAAATTGCAGATTATGTATCAAAATGTTTGACCTGTCAACAAGTTAAAGCAGAGCATCAGAGACCCGCAGGTTTACTTCAGCCTCTTGAGATATCCGAGTGGAAGTGGGAACACATGACGATGGATTTTGTAACCGGACTACCCAGGACTCGAAGGAGGTTCAATGCAGTTTGGGTGATCGTGGACAGGTTGACTAAGTCTTCTCATTTCTTACCCATTGACATTTCCTATTCGATGGAGAAACTTGCGAATTTGTATATTCATGAGATTGTCAGATTACATGGTGTTCCAGTTAGTATCGTGTCAGACAGAGATCCCAGGTTTACATCCCGATTTTGGCAAGCGTTGTAGAAGGCTTTGGGTACCGATTTGAGGTTTAGCACAGCATTTCATCCTCAGACTGACGGTCAGTCTGAAAGAACCATTCAGATTCTCGAGGATATGTTACGGGCTTGGACAGTTGACTTTCCAGATTCGTGGGATACACATTTACCGCTCGCAGAGTTCGCCTACAATAATAGTTATCAGTCGAGTATTCAGATTGCACCGTATGAGGCGTTGTATGGGAGGAAATGCCGATCGCCTATTTGTTGGGATGAGGTCGATGAAGCGAAGATCGTGGGTATTGATTTGCTTCAGGATTCAGTTGAAAAAGTTAGAGTTATCCGGGATCGATTGAAAACAGCCCAGAGTCGACAAAAGAGCTACACAGATAACCGAAGGCGAGATCTTAGTTTTCAGGCCGGAGACTTCGTGTTTTTGAAGGTATCTCCGAAGGTAGGTATCCGAAGGTTCGGGAAGAAGGGCAAATTGGCACCGAGGTTTGTTGGTCCATTTGAAATTTTGGGAAAAGTGGGACTTCTAGCATATCGCCTTGCGTTGCCGTCATCCTTAGACCGGTTGCACAACGTCTTTCACGTTTCTATGCTTCGGAAGTACGTTCATGATCCTTCTCACGTGTTATCGAGGATACCGGAGGATATTGAGCCCGATATGACGTACGAGGAAGGACCGGTTCGGATTTTAGATTCCAAAGTCCAAGAGTTGAGGAACAAAAGCATTGCGTTGGTTAGAGTCCTTTGGAAGAATCACAATATCGAGGAGTCGACGTTGGATCTCCGAGGTGAGATCGAGAGGAAATATCCGTGGCTTTTTAATTCGGGTAAGTCTCGTTAAAATTCGGGTCGAATTTTCTTTAAGGGGGAGTGAATGTCACGACCCGAAATCTAGGCTCTATTTTATTAGTAATAAATAATTATTATTTATTTATTTGCTTATTTATTTATTTAATAATTTATGTGTGCATTTTATATGTTATAATAATTTATGCTTAACATTTTATTTGGGCCATTTGTGCTAGTGTAGTATTATTTGGTCTTAGTTGTTAGTAGGAAGTGTTAGAGTTAGTGTAGTTAGTGGAGAGGGGGTCTAAGTGTAAATTTTTGAGTTAATCATCTCCCTACTCTTCCTTCTCCCTCACCTCTCCTCCTCACCCTACTCCATCTCTCCCAGCAACTCCTTCTCTCTCTCTCCAAAAGGTAAAAATTTCTTCTCTACCTTCTCTCTTCAATCTAACCATCTTCCTCTTGTTATTTCTCATTTCTTAAAACATGAAACTTGTTTAGATCGTCGTTAGGATCGTAGAAGGCTAAAAATATTTGAGTTCCGGCAACTTTGAGAAAATTCAGGTAAGTTTACTTCCCCCCCCCATTTATGCTAAAATGGTTCATCACTAACTCCATTGATGTTCTAGTTGTTATATATAGCTTCTTTGGTTGGTTTGGAAACCATTTGTAAATTATTCATATTTTGTGAAATTTGGGTGTTTGAGTCATTCATTGGTTTGGTTGTTCAAATGTTGCTAGATGAGTCTTTTATAAGCTTAGAAGTTGTTTTGGTTCATTATTATTATTGTTGGGAACTTTGAGTTTGGGTTGGATTGAATTGGGTAAAGGAATTTTGAAGAACCCAGGAGTTTTGGCCGGAAATTGCCCCTCCGGGCAAGGGGGCACGCGCACCCTTTGGGAGGGGGCGTGCGCACCCTTATGCCCTTTGTAGACAATACCTTCTGATCATCATAGGGCGCGCGCACCACATCTTTGGGGGCGTGCGCTCCCTCATTGCTCCAACAACTCAAAACCTTCTGATGGCTAGGGGCGTGCGCACCCCATTCTCGCGAGCGCGCGCACTCTTCCTTTGGCCTTTTTGAAAGAACCTTCTGATCACCTAGGGCGCGCGCACCCTTTCTTCTTGGGCGTGCGCCTCCTCCTCTGTACAAGCCCTGAGCTTCATCCTCTTGTACCTTTCGCAGACAATCTTCGATAATTCATAACTCTCTCATCCGGACTCCGTTTTAGGTATATAAGCTATCGTTTTAAAGCTTTCCTCGAGCTTCCCGAGATGAGTGAATAATTTTGGTTGTGTGCTTGGGTTAACTGGATCCTTTGTGGTCAAGTGTGATATGGGAATTGTGTTATCATTGTTGAGATTGTTGGAACACTTTAATTGTGTGTTGTTGGTTCATTTCACTTTCTTGGTGACTCCTTTCTATGGTTCCCTACTTTGGAATCAATGATTGTTTATCGTGCTAGTATTTTATTACTTAGCTTTTACTTGAAAGTCCAGCTGGTATTTGTGGTTGTGTCGGGCGATGTGAGATATTGTGATGGCACCGGCCAAGTCCATTATGGTGTCGACCATTATTTTGCCCTTATTTTCCTCTTCCAGATCGGCCTTGGTTGAGACGTTTGGAGCATGACTTTGTGGCATGGCTCCCGCCCTTTGTGGCACATTACTTTGTTATTGGTTCCGGTACCGGGGGTTTTCTCTTCAGCTTTCATGCTACTATGAAGATGTTGGTTGTTGATTATCGAAGCTGCGCAGCGACCTTTATTTGGTTCTTTCAGTTGGGAAACCTTGGCTAATATCCTTTGTTAATTGTTTATTTCCGCTGCTATCTGTTAACTGATAAATGCTATGTGCTGAGTGATATTTATTATTGTTTATTGCTTATTGCATCATAGCATGTCATGTAGTTGCATTAGTGACTTATTGAGATTTATCTCACCCCCTTTTCTTTTGTCTTTGTTTTTCCTTAACCCCCCCCCCCAGGTGGAAAGGATTAGACTCGATGATCACGAGACAGGACGTCGCGAGGGTTGAGCTTTTGGGGCAAGTTGTTATTGGTGGGTTTACATTACATAAATGTGTAACCTGTTTTTGGGAATAGTTGTACCAAACTTGACGTCATACAGAATTGTATATTTTATTATTTTGAGTGTAAGTTTATGGAGCTTACAGTAGTTTATATTTTGTTGTTAAGTTGGATTTCAAAACTTTGTGTTATCATCTTTTGGTATAAAAAGGAAATTTTTATCTTCATTATTTTAGAGTTTATTGTTTAAGTCGACGTCCAGCTCGCAATCTCGGGCCCGCGGGGTTCGGGGTCGCGACATCTTAATAATGATAAAAGGGGGTTAAAAATGGGGGTATTTCGAATGTAGGGAGATAACTCCTTAGCCAACGTCAATGGAATGCAGTGGCCTTTGGTGTCATGTCCCAAAATGGTTTTGGGGTGATTGCACGTTTGATAAAATCAAAGAGAAGTAGGGAGTTGAAGTAGAAAGGGATGAGAAAAGTAGAGTTTTTTTACCTAAGCTTCAAGTGACTTCAAACACTTGTTTGTGAATTGCCTTGAAAATGCCTTTGAAATGGTTTGTGTATAGTTTTCTTAGTCACAAAAAGTCCTCCTAAGAGTGTTCCAAAAGAGTCCTTTGAAATGGTGGATTAGAAGGGTTTATATAGGTGTATAACAAGATGTTTTTGGTGCCAAAACAAAGTCACAAAGATCAGTTTCCCGGGCAAATCATGTAAAATGAGCAAGGGAGGGATTCTTGGACATAATTTGTAACTGAGGCCCAGGTGCGCGCGCCTCCTGCCTTGGTGGCGGGACGCGCGCGCTTCTGACCCCTACGGGCGGAGGCGCGCAACTTCAAGATGGCTTTTTTGACAGAATGGACTGGAAAGTCAGCCCTGTTATTCAGTTTAGTCCCTGGACTTAACGAAGTCAGTCAGGAACTTAATGGAAGTAACATAAACTAACGAGAAACACTTAAAATAGGGAGAAACATAAGATCAACCATGCAATCAAGGTGAGCGGTCCAAGGCGGAGTGTCTACAGTCCATTTCAACTTGGAATTCGTGCCCAATTAGATGGAATTGGAACTTCTCAATCCTCTTTTGACTGCCAGAATCTCTTTGAATGTGGAGTGGTAGTTCTGTTATGATTGCTTAAACGTGCCACTCTTATATCCACATATCGACCTTACTTTATCCTTGCTTTGGACAAATAACACTGCTCCCCAGCATTCATCACTAGCGTCTGTCTGGAGTATTCATTGTTCTGATGAAATGGGAATCTTTAAAGGAGGCATCCCATTAGTCAGTTTCTTGATTGCTTTGACTACTTCTGTTTGTTTTATTGTCTAGGGAGGAGGATTCTTTTTTAGCATGGGGAACAACCAGACTGTATGACTTGACAACTTGGGTAAGAAATCAGCCATGTAATTTACTAACCCAAGGAATTGCTGGACTGCCTTTAGAGAGAATAGCTCATCAGGGAATTTATGCAATTCTTGAGCTATGTGGTGTTGGTAGTGGTGCCCTAGGCACGTTTAGTAAACGTTGTAATTGTTATCATTTATTTCATATCAATAATGAGATGTTTTGATTATTATTGTTGTTCATGTTTACTTATAATAATCTCCGTCCCTAGTACTTGTTAAACACTAGTATAAAGGCTAAATGACCATGGGATGATCATATTAGATTTATGGGTACTTGTTTGGAACAAGGTACTGGACATGACCCGCTGTATGAGATTTATGTCATGGTCTATGTCGAACATATATCTCATATTAGTTATGTCATTCGAATCCTTAGACATGAAGTTATTATAGTCTTCCACTTGATGAACATTAAGTTTGACATATTCAAACGCTACCTTTAACCGGGTAGTTATAAAGGGTATGATTGGCATAATCGGATTCACGTAGGGAAGAATAATAAGCTCAATGGATTTGTCCCTCCACGGAGAGATGTCAAGCTTGGGCCTCTCGTAGGAATGATGTTTATGAAATATTCGGCCGGACTCAAATGAATTGATTGGATCAATGTCATTTGGATTATCAACATATTCGGAATCGAGAAAGTATTCAACAAAACATGTTGACTGTTTGACCATGACTTGTGTTCAATGACATCGTGGACAAAGGGATTATGACATGTTCTAAAAGGAATGCGAACTTGTATCTAGTTATACTATTTGGGTAGGTATGACGGTTTGCTAGAACCTAATCATATCTCATGGTTTCATGTTTGAACCCATTGCCAACTTAGTGTAATCCTAGAGGGTCACACACAATAGAACGAATCTTTAAAAGGACTAAAGTGGAATTTTTCAGTGTTTCTGGGCAGGCGGTCGCCCGCCTAAAATGGACCAGGCGACCGCCTAAAGTTGTGCGACCGCACAGCCTTCTTTGGGCGGCCGCACGGTGCTGTCGGAAGGCAGATTCCTAATTTGATTAGGAAACGAATTTTGGACGGATTTTGACACAAATTTCCTATTTGGAATAGGTCCTACTTGTGTATAAATGACCAAATTCTGCCAGCACTCTTCCCCAATGATTTTGTGAGTCTCAAAAGAGTTTGAGAGAGTTTATTTTGTTCCAAGATATCTTTTGATTGAAGAACAAAATAACACACAAGAAAAATTCCATATAGTCATATTAAATTGTGAAAGTGTGTTTCATAATTTTGGTCTAGCAACCAAGATCAAGAAGCTCCTTGATATTCGTTCGTGGTGTGGATACCGCTAGAGGGTGAGGCTCATCATCTTCAAAGTTCGTGTCCTTACTTTCATTGTGATCAAGCTTCAAATCTCCACCAAGATCAAAGCTAGAATTCAAAGTCATCAAGGGTTAGTTTTTCCTCTATTCATATTGTTGTATTTGATTTAATCATATGAACGGATCTATGGGCTTTGGGTTTCAAAATTTTAAATGCTAAATTCCGCTGCGCATGTTACATCGAAACCTTACAGTGGTATCAGAGCCCCGTTCATGTTGATTATTTCAATACCTAGATCATGTTACGTGTATATAAATTGTTTGTATGCCTTGCATGATATGAATGTTGGAATATATGATGTTTATGTGTTATGTGATTTTATGTGGTTTATTGTTTTTTCAACTTTAATCGCACGATTCAATCGCAATAAATAAATTATGATGGATTCAGAATTGTTGATTATTAATTTTTGATTCGATCAAAGTTTTAATAATCGGGGAAAAACAATTTTGAGACAAAATTTTCGAATTTAAAAATTCTGCACCTTCTGATTGCACCGGGCGACCGCACAGAAGGGCCTGGGCGGCCGCACACTTTTGGGCGACCGCACAGGTCATCTTGGGCGGCCGCACAAAGGGATCAGAAAGTCTGATTTTGGTCAAAAACAGAATCTGGAATTTTTCGAAAAATTCAACAAAACCAGTAACAGAACCAGTCCAGACCTGCTGATCTAGAATGGGTTTTGGGTAGTTGGTTTGTGTGTGGATTTTGGGGTTTGATTTTCCTATTTGTTTTAGTCTTGTGATTCTAAGATTGGTTCAAGGTTTGGATGACTAATTTGCGTTCATCGAGATTGTGTTTCCCAAACTTGATCGCAATCAAAGTTTCAAAGATAAAACGAAGTTAGAATTATGAAGAGTTCATAATTACTAAAATTGAGAAACAAAGTTCTTGATTCAATGATTGGAGATCCATGTGGAATTGTGGATGCAATTGGCCTACATTCATCGAGACTATCTATTGCTTAGTTTCGGCCACATGGACTACTTTCTTGGTTTCTTGAATTAGTGCGGGATTGTGGTTGGCTAATGGCTTAGTTCGACCGCACTTCTTGTTGTCTTGATTTGGAGATAATAACCAAAGTTGAAATAGTCTCATCCTCATAATTATAGAGAAACTAATGACACATAAATATCATGCTTAAATTAATGGAGATTAA
The DNA here is from genome assembly GCA_026119855.1 of Campanula takesimana. Classification (NCBI taxonomy): domain Eukaryota; kingdom Viridiplantae; phylum Streptophyta; class Magnoliopsida; order Asterales; family Campanulaceae; genus Campanula; species Campanula takesimana. Next base: position 1,063,959 of record JAOWBW010000129.1, on the reverse strand, counting down.
TTTAGTGGCTAAACTTGATGTGTAACATGTTTATATTATGTGCTCATAAATGTGTTATATGCTATATGTGATGAACCTTCAAAGAAAGTTTTAAGTCATTCATTGCCATGCCATGATTAAAACACTTGTTTATACATGGGTGATCTTGATTTGGGTTCGCCTCCGCGAAGTGCATTAATTTTATTCATGTATGAGCAAGATGAGGTTCATTGATTTAATGTGGGCTTGCCTCCGCAAGGTGCATTAAATTGAATGGTTCCTATGCGTTTAAAATGGTTTGACTTAATTAGGCGTCAAAACAGTTTTGGGCCTAGGCAAAAGATGAGATTAAACATGCTTTTTGAAATTGGATTTCTCAAAGAATCTCATAAAAGAATCTAAGAATCATATGGTATATGATTGACATGATCGTCTACCTAATTAATTTAGTTTTTGAGCGGTCCGCCTCCGTGGACTCAAAAGTTAAATTAAAGTTGGAGCTTAGCCCAATTAAATTATATTATACATTGGATGTATATGAAGGTTATATAATTTAGTGAGAGTATTTTGTTTGAAAAATACATTATTTATTTCTTTAATGAAAAAAACGGGTACTTATTAAATTTTGGAATTTTTGCATATTTATAGATAATGACTACTAACACTCAATCAATTTCGTTGCGATCGATCCTTGAGAAGGATAAGCTCCAAGAGAATGGTACGAACTTCATGGATTGGATCCGTAGCCTAAGAATTGTTCTTAGGCAAGAAGATAAGTTGTACATTCTTGATGGGCCTCTTCCTGCTGAACCAGAACCTACTGCCCCTAGGGCAAATAGAGACAGTTACAAGAAACATCGTAATGATTCTAGAGATGTAAGCTGTCTCATGCTTGCTACTATGTGCTCAAAACTCCAACAAAGTTTAGAACATTTGGAAGCCTATGAGATAGGCGTGGAGTTAAGAGCCATGTTTCAAGAGCAATCTAGGCAAGAGAGGTACAAGACCATTGTTGCATTCACTACTTGCAAAATGAATGAAGGGCAACAAGTGAGTCCTCACATGCTGAAAATGAAAGGTTATGTAGAGCACCTTGAGAAACTTGGCTATCCAATCCCATTGGAGCTAGCCACGGATCTCATTCTTAATTCATTGCCTAAAAGTTATAATCAGTTTGTAATGAATTATAACATGCATAGAATGGATAAGAATCTCTCCAAGTTACATGGGATGCTCAAAACTGCAGAGATGAAGATTGCGGAGAAAGGTTCTCCCGTGCTCTTAGTTCATGATGGGAAGAAGGCTGGTGCCAAAGGAAAGGGTAAGAAAGTTGTCAAACCCAAGATAAGCAAGGCAAGTGTTGCCAAGGCTTCTGAGGCAAAACCCGATTCACAAAAGGATGCAATTTGTTTCCATTGTCAAGAGATTGGTCATTGGAAACGTAATTGCAAGGCTTTCTTGGAAAAGCAAAAGAAGAAGAAGGGCAGCAAGGCTGCGTCAACTTCAGGTATCTATATGATAGATATTCTCCTTTCTACCACTGATTCTTGGGTATTGGATACCGGATGTGGTTCTCACATTTGTTTAAATGTGCAGGGACTAAAGAATAGGAGACTACTTAAAGAGGGTGAAGTAGACCTACGCGTGGGGAATGGAGCAAGAGTTTCTGCATTAGCCGTAGGGACTTATGAAGTCACTTTACCTTCCGGATTAATTTTTGTTTTGAACAATTGTTATTATGTTCCGAATTTAAGTAGAAATATTATTTCAATTTCTTGTTTGGATAATGAAGGTTTTAAGTTTCTTATTGAGAATAAGAAATTTTCTATTTATTTAAATGATATGCTTTATGGTATTGCTAATTCATTTAATGGCCTTTATATCTTGGATGTCAAGAATGAAAATAATGACAATGTCTATCATGTAAATAAGAAATCTAAACCTAATGATGTAAATCATACTTATTTGTGGCATTGCCGTCTTGGTCATATTAATGAGAAGCGTATCTCAAAACTCCATGGGGACGGACTATTGGGTTCATATGACTTAGAGTCATATGATACTTGTGAGTCGTGTCTTCTTGGAAAAATGACTAAGACACCTTTTACCAAGTTGGGTGAAAGGGCAAGCGACTTATTGGGGTTGATACATTCCGATGTATGCGGACCATTAAGTAGCAATGCTAGGGGAGGATTTCAATACTTCATAACATTCACTGATGATTATAGTAGATTTGGGTATTTTTACCTAATGAACATAAAAGTGAAGCATTTGAGATATTTATAATATTTCAAAATGAAGTAGAAAAAACAACTTGGCAAAAGTATTAAGGCACTTCGATCAGATCGTGGTAGAGAATACTTGAGTCAAGAATTTGATGATCATCTAAAGAATTGTGGAATAGTCTCACAATTAACTCCACCCGGAACACCACAATGGAATGGTGTGTCCGAGAGGAGAAATCGGACTTTGTTAGACATGGTTCGATCAATGATGAGTCAAGTTGATCTTCCAATATCCTTTTGGGGTTACGCTCTAGAAACCGCTGCATTCACACTAAATCGTGTTCCAACTAAATCGGTTCAAAAGACTCCATATGAGATATGGAGCGGAAAGAAAACTTGTTTATCTTTCATGAAGATTTGGGGTTACGAAGCTTTTGTCAAAAGACTTGTCTCTGACAAACTTGCACACAAATCTGATAAATGTATTTTTGTGGGATATCCAAAGGAAACTAGAGGATATTACTTTTACAACCGAGAGGACAACAAAGTGTTTGTTGCCCGAACTGGTGTCTTTCTAGAGAAAGAGTTTCTCTCCAAAGAAATTAGTGGGAGTAAAATAAATCTTGAAGAAATTCGAGACCCAGAAAATAACATTGAACCAATAGTGGAACTAGAACAAGAACCACAAGGAGTTGTGGAACCTGTTCAAAATACACAAGCAACTCGCAGATCTAGTAGGTTACGATCCGAGCCCAAGAGATATGGATTTCTCGTAACGGATAGTAATGAGGTGGAAATCATTAAGAATGATGAACCGACAACCTACCAAGAAGCGATGTCTTCTCCTGATTCGGATAAGTGGCTTGGAGCCATGGAATCTGAATTACAATCCATGCAAGACAATCAAGTTTGGAATTTGATTGATGCGCCCGAAGGTGTAAAAACCATAGGATGCAAATGGGTCTTCAAGAAGAAGACTGACATGGATGGGAAGGTGCATACTTACAAAGCTAGACTTGTAGCGAAGGGTTATAGGCAAGTTCATGGTATTGACTATGATGAAACCTTTTCACCCGTAGCAATGATCAAATCTATAAGAATTATGCTTGCTATTGCCGCATATCATGACTATGAAATATGGCAAATGGAAGTCAAACCCGCTTTAATCCATAGATGTCAAAACCGCTTTCCTAAATGGAAAACTACAAGAGGATGTGTATATGACACAACCAGAAGGTTTTGAACAGAATTCTAAGGTATGCAAATTGCAGAGATCCATCTATGGATTAAAGCAAGCTTCAAGGAGTTGGAATCTCCGTTTTGATGAATCGGTCAAAGAGTTTGGTTTCATCAAGAACGAAGATGAACCTTGTGTATACAAGAAAATTAGTGGGAGCATAGTGCCATTCCTTATCTTATATGTGGATGACATATTACTCATTGGAAACGACATTCCTACACTTCAGTCCGTAAAGACTTGGTTAGGAAATTGTTTCGCAATGAAAGATATGGGTGAAGCCTCATATATACTTGGCATTAAGATCTATAGAGATAGATCAAGGAGGCTACTTGGTTTAAGCCAAAGTACATACATTGACAAGGTCATTAGAAGATTCCGCATGGAAAATTCTAAGAGAGGAACCTTACCAGTGTTACATGGAGTTTCTCTAAGCAAGACTCAATGTCCTAAGACAAAAGATGAGCGTGAGAAAATGAATGATGTTCCATATGCTTCGGCTATTGGGTCCATCATGTATGCCATGATTTGTACTAGGCCGGATGTATCTTATGCTTTGAGCATGACAAGTAGATACCAATCCGACCCCGGTGAAAATCACTGGGTGGCCATAAAAGCGATTCTTAAGTACTTGAAAAGGACTAAAGATTCGTTTTTGGTCTATGGAGGAATGGAAGATGATCTCGTTGTAAATGCCTACACGGATGCAAGCTTCCAAACCGACAAAGATGATAGCCGATCGCAATCGGGTTTTGTGTTTATGTTAAATGGTGGAGCTGAAGCTGGAAGAGTTCCAAGCAAAGTACAACCGCTGATTCTACAACAGAAGCTGAGTATATTGCTGCATCGGATGCTGCAAAGGAAGCTGTTTGGATTAAGAAGTTCATCACTGAACTTGAAGTGGTTCCTAGTATTGCTAATCCAATAGACCTTTATTGCGATAATAATGGTGCTATTGCTCAAGCAAAGGAACCAAGAGCACATCAGAAATCCAAACACATACTTAGGCGTTTTCATATCATTCGAGAGATCGTTGATAGGGCAGACGTAAATATATGCAGAGTACCTACTGATGACAATGTTGTGGACCCGCTAACAAAGGGACTTCCACATTCTAAACATGATGGTCATGTTAGGTCCATGGGTATTAGATGCATGGGAGATTGGGCCTAGGGCAAGTGGGAGATTGTTGGTAGTGGTGCCCTAGGCACGTTTAATAAACGTTGTAATTGTTATCATTTATATTATATCAATAAAGAGATGTTTTGATTATTATTGTTGTTCATGTTTACTTATAATAATCTCCATCCCTAGTACTTGTTAAACACTAGTATAAAGGCTAAATAATCATGGGATGATCATGTTAGATTTATGGGTACTTGTTTGGAACAAGGTACTGGACATGACCCGCTGTATGAGATTTATGTCATGGTCTATGTCGAACATATATCTCATATTAGTTATGTCATTCGAATCCTTAGACATGAAGTTATTATAGTCTTCCACTTGATGAACATTATGTTTGATATATTCAAACTCTACCTTTAACCGGGTAGTTATAAAGCGTATGATTGACATAATCGGATTCACGTAGGGAAGAATAATAAGCTCAATTGATTTGTCCCTCCATGGAGAGATGTCAAGCTTGGGCCTCTCGTAGGAATGATGTTGATGAAATGTTCGGCCGGACTCAAATGAATTGATTGGATCAATGTCATTTGGATTATCAACATATTCAGAATCGAGAAAGTATTGAACAAAACATGTTGACTGTTTGACCATGACTTGTGTTCAATGACATCGTGGACAAAGGGATTATGACATGTTCTAAAAGGAATGCGAACTTGTATCTAGTTATACTCTTTGGGTAGGTATGACGGTTTGCTAGAACCTAATCATATCTCATGGTTTCATGTTTGAACCCATTGCCAACTTAGTGTAATCCTAGAGGGTCACACACAATAGAACGAATCTTTAAAAGGACTAAAGTGGAAATTTTCAGTGTTTCTGGGCAGGCGGGCGACCGTCTAAAATGGACCAGGCGACCGCTCGAAGTTGGGCGACCGCACAGTCTTCTTTGGGCGGCCGTACGGTGCTGTCGGGAGGCAGATTCCTAATTTGATTAGGAAACGAATTTGGACGGATTTTGACACAAGTTTCCTATTTGGAATAGGTCCTACTTGTGTATAAATGACCAAATTCGGCCAGCACTCTTCCCCAATGACTTTGTGAGTCTCAAAAGAGTTTGAGAGAGTTTATTTTGTTCCAAGATATCTTTTGATTGAAGAACAAAATAACACACAAGAAAAATTCCATATAGTCATATTAAATTGTGAAAGTGTGTTTCATAATTTTGGTCTAGCAACCAAGATCAAGAAGCTTCTTGATATTCATTCGTGGTGTGGATACCGCTAGAGGGTGAAGCTCATCATCTTCAAAGTTCGTGTCCTTACTTTCATTGTGATCAAGCTTCAAATCTCCACCAAGATCAAAGCTAGAATTCAAAGTCATCAAGGGTTAGTTTTTCCTCTATTCATATTGTTGTATTTGATTTAATCATATGAACGGATCTATGGGCTTTGGGTTTCAAAATTTTAAATGCTAAATTCCGCTGCGCTTGTTACATCAAAACCCTACATGTGGGGCTGCAGTCTATACTTACCGTTAGATATATCCATGCCAAAGAAATTGATTGAGGACACGCCAATTTCCATTTTCTTTTCTAAGAGCATTATTCCATATTTTGTGGCAAGAGAATGAAATTTTGAGAGTAAGTCTATGTGAGACTCTTCATCAGCTGAGAAAAGCAAGATGTCATCAATATAAACCAGGGCATTAGAAAGGATGGGCTCAAAAATGGTAACCATAGATTTTTGAAAAGCATAGGGTGCATTTTTTAAACCAAATGGCATGACTTTCCACTGATAGTGATGATCGGGGATGCAGAAAGGTGTTTTTGGCCTATCTTCAGGAGTGATTTCTAATTGCCAAAAGCCTGAATTGAGGTCAAATTTAGAAAGAATTTTTGCATCAGTGAGGGATTGGAACAAGGAATTTTTCTGTAGGAGAGGAAATTTATCATCAGCTAAAAAATGGTTTAGTGGCTGGTAATTAATAACCAATCTCAAGTTTCCGCAAACTTGTTCACTCCTTTTGTTGACATAGAAAGCCTCGCAAGCCTACGGGAAGGATGTGGGTTCAATAATACCTTGGTCAACAAGTTTATTACACTCTTCGAGGGCGAGTTGGTAATGGTCCGGATTCATACCAGGATGGCTAGCTCTGGTAGGGTTGACATCTTCATTTTGTTTCAACGGCAAAGAAACAAAGAATGAGGGATTTAGCCACAAAGGTAAGGGCTGTTTGGAGAGAAAAACAGTATGAGAGGAATCATATGAGGTTTGGATAAACTGATGTTTCATTGACTCAATGGTATTTGAAGATGCAATGAAGAGACGTGGAATCGGGATCCATGGGTTCAAAAAGCTTTTGTAACAAAGGCCATTTTTTGTCCATCTTAAGTTTGGCAATTTATGAAGGATGTCAAAACCAATGAGGAGATCTTTACCATGAGAACTTGAGCCAAGCAATCGATGCTTTATGACACACTTGGGGAATAGGCGAATGTGAACTGGGACACTTAACTTATCAATCACAAAAATTTCTCCATTAGCTGCAAAAATGTTTGGTGGTGTGGTTTCCAAAAGCTGGGAGGAAGAATTTTGGGATTTAGTATAGAAACTGTGGATCATGTATCAAAGAAGGCGACCACCTGAATGGGCTTAGCATAAGTAGATGTGAGAATGTGGACTTTGGCTAATGGAACAGGCTGGCTCTCTTGGACTGGTAAAACTTGTGGAAGATGAGCAACAGGACTTGCCATGAGAACTTGAAGGCCAGGGTGTCCATAGGATGCATCTGAGTCAGAATCTTCCTCTGATGAGGAGTCCGGATAAGCAATCGTGCAGATAGTAGAATCACCTGGTTCATCATCCAAAGGGTACAAAGATTCTAGGTCAAAGAGGTCAACCAGCTCAACCTGGTTGAGTGCTTGGATCAAAGCTTGGGACTTTCGCTTATCTGGATAATCTATTGCAAAATGACCTTTCTTTTGACAAACATAACATTTATCAGATGTCCTGCCACATTGAGATCTCTTCTTTATGAACTTCCATTTTCTTCTGACTGCTGGATTATTCCTGGAAGCCTTCCCTTTTTGTTTGAACGATTCGAAGAAACTCGATCCTGAGAATTTCTTTGAGCTTTCCCTTTTTTTGAGTTGCAACTACAACTTGTTCTGTCACCACACTTGATTTGGAGACGTCTATCATCACATGCAGAGCCAAGATGTTTACCAGTGTTTTCAAATTCAGCTAGGAATTTTTTCTGGTTACAAAGTTTCTCCAGGGCATTGAGAATTAGTTGGTAAAGACCGCCAAGTGAGGTTTGTGCGACTGTTGCAATTTTTGATTCCAAAGCTCTATAGGTGTAGACACCCCGCCTTGGACCTCTCACCCCGATTGCATACATAGTATTTTTATTTAACTTATTTTTGTTAATTTCTGTTACTTCGGTTAAGTTCCTAACTGATTCCATTAGTTTTGGACTAAACTGCATAACAGAATTAACTTTAGAGTCATTTCTGTCATTCGGTCTTTTCCACCCGCGGGCGCTTCCGACACTGTTTTTGGGCTGCGCGCGCGTCTTGCCCTAAAGCGGGACTCGCGCGCCTCCCATTATGGCAGTAACGGATTGCACCTTATTTCCCTTCATTTTCTTATTTACAACATCTCTTCTTGATCACAAAAGAGCCTCTTTTTACCTCCACATTCATCCCCCCTAGTTTTATAACCTCCAATCCCATTATTCTAGCCATTTCTTAAATACAAAATATTTCTTTTTATTATTATTTGATTTTCTTTCATTTATTTTATTTATTATTTTATTTATCTTATTTTCTATTGGTCAATTCCATCTCACATGGATTGATCATTTTCCCTCCAACCTTTCCCTCTCTTTTCTACCTATAAAAACATCTCATTTCTACCTTAGAAAAGGACCTCAACTTTGATTCACAAACTACACTATACACAAATTCTCCCAACAAGAGTTCTTAACAACAAGACTCTAATTGTTCTACAACAATTTCCCTACAACAACACCATTTTCAAGTCCAAGTTTGAAGTCTTCTTTCTTAAGGTACTTTATTCTCCTTCTCTTATTTTATATGTCTTAGTAATGTATGCAATCCCCATCAATTGGGACATGACCAAATGACCACTTTACTACATTAAAGTTGGTTAAGGTTATCTCCCTACATTTTAATCTTTACTTTAATTTACCATTCTTTTCTTAATATAATTGTTAGAATAGTTTGACATGTAATCTTTACCATTAAATAAATAAAACAATTCTCTTTTATTTTCCTTTGTAAATTTCCCCTTTCTTTCCATTGTAATTGTTAGCACTTCTTACATTAATATTTGAAGGACTTTTCTTTTTAGTATTAGAACACCAAAAGTAGCAAGACCTGTGTAAGTGGGGCGGAGTGGGTGTTTAAGTACTTCCCACTCCGTCACCTAACCCGAACCCCTCATCTCAAGAATCTTTGGTTTCGTAATCAATAAAAAAGGCTATTTTCTTAGGTTTTCTCGCGTTCCTCTAAAACGTGGGTGGCGACTCTTAAAATCAATTAGACATCCTAGTAATTCACCGCTCTAGCCAAGCCGTGGTTCCCCGGGGTATCTACAGTGGCGACTCCGCTGGGGACAGAGAGGGTTAAACTTGTGTTTTCATCTTTTGGTGTTCTTTTATTCTGTTTTCTGGGCATTCTGGTTAAAAGGGTAGGAAGCGCGCGCCTTCGGCCGTCTTGGCCTAACGCTCGCACGTCCGACCCTTTGAACCAGAATTGCCCGCCTCCCATCTCGTCCTTCAATTCCATGTTTCTGTGCTAACAATGTCTGCAGGGGAAAAGTTCTATAATTTAGGGTCAAGGCAATCCCTTGAACCCACTGATTTGCAGGTACTGCCCAGAAGCGGGCGCCTCTGCCCTCTAGTGCCTAAGGCGCGTGCCTCCCATCCTCAAAGCCCAAAGCGTGCGCATCTGGGAAATTTTCCAGAACAGAAACAGTGAACAGAATGGACAGTCTTGACAGTGTGTGGGCACCGGGCCTACACAAAACCATCTTTTAATTCTCTGTTTTATTTTATCGGTCACATGGGTGATTCGAAAGTTGTAAATATGTGCTCATTTGTTTTTTTCTTTCTTTGAAAAGAAAAATATTTTGTCACTTGTTAGACCTCACACTACGCGCACAATTCTTATCAACTGCTCACTATCGAGTCGCACAAGTCCAACCCCAAACCCGTCGAGGCCCGTCCTAGGAAGTTTCAAGCTCCACTCGACCTTGACTCTTCCGAAGCGGTAAACCTCAGCCCGTGGGATAGTTCACGACTACATGCCGGGGGTGACCTTTAAGCCTCTCTTTAGCCGAGCACAAACCACACAACTCTAGTTAGGGTCTAAAACTCCGTGACACAAGTCGGTTTCCATGTGCCGAGATTTTCCTAAACTAATGTCTTCAAATCATACATGCCACTCGTTTTTTTGGACGAAATAAAACTCCGTCCCCAAGTGGTTATTATGGGCGAAAATAAAAATCCGTCCCCGCATGTATGCTTTACTACATTAATTTAGTTTAATCCCGACACATGTAGGATTCACAAGCGTGGTGGAATCCGATGAGTATATGGGACCACGAGAAGGTCTATATACTAGTGTGACGATTCCACTATTCTTTCTAGAAACCCCAAAAAGGACCACGTCCTTCCGACTTTTGTAAATAATTAAAAAAAAAAAGAGTCATTTCTCTTATGTGGTTGAGTCTTTTTCCTTTGTTTGTGGGTTAAATTATTTTACTCAAAATATGTTTGTGGGGCTAACCTAAGATCGACCGTGTTCTCTCAATAGGTCCAATGGCTTCCAACAGCAACAACAACAAGGGTGAGAACATTTCCGTGTCCAACGAAGGGTTACTCAACATGGTGAATCTATTGAAAGGGCAAATTGATACACTAGCCGAGGATGTTCGCCGCAAGGATGATTTATGGCGAGCCCGTTACGAGTATGTGGAAATGGCCCATAAAAGAGAAGTATCCAAACTCGAGGACCAATTGAAAGGGCTCACGAATGAAAGAAAGGTCCAAGGCATCAATACATGTTTGGTCAACACTCTCATGTCCTACATTGACCAAAGGGTTAGTAGGCTAAATTTGCACAAGGGCCCAAGCACCGATCTTCATCAAGCTTCTCTCCTCATGAACACAATGGAGGCTCTTCCCAAAAAGTTCAAGATGCCCGATATTGTCAAGTTCAACGGCAACTCTTGTCCCGACGCTCATGTCGACTCCTACATTTGGGCCATGCTACCAAAGAAAGTGTCTCCCCAAATAATGGCACAATGTTTCCCGCTTACTCTCGAGGGGGTCGCAAAATTGGTATATGGGTCTTTCAGTTTCCACCCGCCTCAATTGGAATGTCCCTATGCTTGCCTTCAAGTCACAATATCAAGGAAACTCCATATTCCACCCCACCAAGAAGGAATTGGAGAGCACCGTGCAAATGGGTAATGAATCATTTGGGGACTTCTATCGCCGTTGGAATGACAAGCTAGCCGAGATGGTTAATAGGCCTTCCAATAAGGATCAAATGGACATTTTCTTGAAGTGTTTAAAAATGGACTACCGCACTCATCTTAGTGGGGCTTTTCACTCCGATTTTTCAAGCATGTATGATGCGGGGGTTAGAATTGACAATTTGCTCCGAGAAGTGGCCGAGTCCTCCTATGACACAAGCTTCAACGACAAAGGGTTCCCAAGCAATGACATGGAAGAATGTAGTGACATGGAAGACTACAACGACAATGAGGACTACAACGACATGGGGGATGACAGCAACAATCTCCGTTTCTCTTTCTATACCTAGTAATAGGTATAAAAAAAAAAGAGTCAAAGTCCTCTTTAGTGTGCATTAAAGTTTTCTCTCGTCCCATGTTCAATGTCGAGTCTTATTATCAAATAAAAGTCGTTCTTGTCCTCATACACTCTTCCAAGTTGTTCATTTAATTCTTGGCAAAATGATGAAAAAATGTCTAAACAAGTTTTGGAATGAAGGCCATCGCTTGAACGCCTAGGGGCTAAACATGACGACATCAACAACGAAGACATCAACAACGACGAAATCAAGACGAAGAAAGGTGGAGCAACGATCATGAAGAAAAGTTTTCAAAAGGGGATAAAAAAAAAAAAAAAAAAAAAAGCTCGCTAGGTTGAACTCTTCAAATCAACCTAGGCAAAAATTAGAGCACAAAAAAATAATAAATAAATAAAAATCCCCCTTCATTCAAAGAAGTTCACGACAATATCATTCCACCAAACGAAGGACGAAGAAACATCGACAACAATCACGACGAAGCAACAATTCATCACGGCGAATGGAGCATCCACAAGAACTACGGTGACCTGAGCCTATACACTGGAGGAACGTAGGCAACCTTCGGGTCCGGTCTCATGCAATAAAGAAGATATGTTTAGCCCTAGCGCGTTATGGTGATCGGCCTTCCTCTCGAACTTGTCATGACATCTTTGTACGATTCATTTGCCAATGAATTAATCACAAAAAGATTGAACAACTTTCTTAGATTTGGATTCGCTTTTCGTTCCTTATCGAGTCTAGGGGTTTCTCTTCTTTTTGCGATACTCCCAGTTTCTTGCAATCAAACTGTGGCTTTCTTTCTCTTCTCTATTAATGACTTACTTGCCTTCGTGAGTCATTCAAAAAATATACATACATGAAGTCAATACTAGGGACACTTCCCTAGTCGAGTCAATGTCACTCATCTTTAGTTTCAAGAGGTCTTCACCGCAAAATCACATGTCTTATCTCCTCAGCCAGAGTCAATGCACACTTCCTCATTAATCGAGTAAAAAAAAAGACGCAAAAGAGATGCCCTCTAGATTGAAAACCCAAAAGGGCGGTCTAGGCAAAAAACAGGGTGCGTCATAAAAAAAATGAGAGAGTGAGAGAGAGAAGGGAAAGAGAAGTGGAGATCTCCGGCCTCTAAGGAAGACAACTACACAAGTTCTACATTAGGTCTCCTCAACAAGTCAATCCCCACCGAGCCAACTTTGGAATCGCAAAAGGCTTGACGAGATATGGCACCATCAAAGGTTGTCTTGAGTTATCGGCATCATTCTCCAGCAGTGTGCATTTTTGGGTTCATGAAAAGAAGGCCCGTAGTAACCAAGACCCATCTGAGAACGAGCCCATCATAAAAGGGCACGAGGTTGCACAAATAATCCCTAGCTAGTCAATTGGCTTGGGCAGCAAATAGCAACAACATGTGTCTCAATTTTCAAAGCTTCTGCAAGTATTGTTGGTAGTGGTGCCCTAGGCACGTTTAGTAAACGTTGTAATTGTTATCATTTATTTCATATCAATAAAGAGATGTTTTGATTATTATTGTTGTTCATGTTTACTTATAATAATCTCCGTCCCTAGTACTTGTTAAGCACTAGTATAAAGGCTAAATGATCATGGGATGATCATGTTAGATTTATGGGTACTTGTTTGGAACAAGGTACTGGACATGACCCGCAGTATGAGATTTATGTCATGGTCTATGTCGTATATATATCTCATATTAGTTATGTCATTTGAATCCTTAGACATGAAGTTATTATAGTCTTCCACTTGATGAACATTATGTTTGACATATTCAAACGCTACCTTTAACCGGGTAGTTATAAAGGGTATGATTGGCATAATCAGATTCACGTAGGGAAGAGTAATAAGCTAAATGGATTTGTCCCTCTTTGGAGAGATGTCAAGATTTGGCCTCTCGTAGGAATGATGTTGATGAAAATGTTCGGCCGGACTCAAATGAATTGATTAGATCAATGTCATTTGTATTATCAACATATTCAGAATCGAGAAAGTATTGAACAAAACAAGTTGACTTGTTGACCATGACTTGTGTTCAATGACATCGTGGACAAAGGGATTGTGACATGTTCTAAAGGAATGCGAACTTGTATCTAGTTATACTATTTTGGTAGGTATGCCGGTTTGCTAGAACCTAATCATATCTTATGGTTTCATGTTTGAACCCATTGCCAACTTAGTGTAATCCTTAAGGGTCACACACAATAGAACGAATCTTAAATAAGGACTATATTGGAATTTGGAAATTAGGGAAATCTGGGGAAAATGTGCGACCGCACATAATGGCTTGGACGGCCGTACAGTTTGGCTCAGAAAGTACCAGAAACCTTCCAGATAGATGTGCGACCGCACAAGGGTTTTGGGCGGCCGCACACCATGTCGGGACTGGTTTCCTAATTTGATTTGGAAAGGAATTTTGGACGGGTTTAGACACAAGTTTCCTATTTGGAATAGGTCTAACTTGTATATAAACAGCCAAATTCAGGTCAGAAAAGATCATAGCTTTTGGGCAAGTCTCCAAAGGGTTTGAGAGAGGTTTATTTTGTTCTAAGATATCTTAGATTGAAGAACAAAATAATACACAAATATAATTCCATATAGTTCATATTGATTGTGAAAACGTGTTTCACAATTTTGGTCTAGCAAACAAGATCAAGTGTTCTTGATATTCGTTCGGTGTGGATACCGCTAGAGGGTGAAGCTCATCATCTTCAAGTTCGTGTTCTTACTTGTTCGTGACAAAGCTTCAATTTCTCCACCAAGATCAAAGACCAAATTCAAGGTCATCATTGATTCAATCATATGAACGGATCTATGGGCATTAGGTTTCATAAATTTTGAATGCTATTTTCCGCTGCGCATGTTACTACGAAACCCAACAGTGGTATCAGTGTCACGACCCGAAATATAGGCTCTATTTTTATTAGTAATTAAATAATTATTATTTATTTATTTGCTTAATTATTTATTTAAATTATTATTTATTTAAATATTTATGTGTGCAATTTATGTGTTATAATAATTTGTGCCTAGCATTTTACTTGAGTTATTTGGGGCTAGTGTAGAAGTGTTGGGTCTTAATTGTTAGTATGGAGTAGTGTGTGTGTGTAGTGTGAGAGAGGGGGCCTAAGTGTAAGTTTTTAAAATAATTTCCCTACTCCCTCCCTATTCCCCTCATCTCCCTCACCTTCTCCCTCACTCTCTCCATTCCTCTCCCAGCATTTCTCTCTCTCTTCAAAGTAGAAAAGGGTAAGTTTCTTCCTCTTCCTTCTCTCTTCATTTACTCCTTCCTCTCATTATTGTTCATTTCTTAAAACGTGAACATTGTTTAGATCGTCGATAGGATCGTAGGAAGCCAAAAAGATTTGAAATCCATCAACTTTGAGAAAATTCAAGTAAGTTGCTTTTCCCCCATTTTAATGCTAAAATGTTCATATCATGTTTAGATATTGTTTGATGTGTTACATTTGAAGTTTGGATAAGTTTCGAATTTGTTTGGAATTTATTTGGGTTTTTGATCAAAAATGGTGAAATCTTGAATGTTGGGTTTGATTCATGATTTTGGTTGTTAAATGTTGTTTTAGGAGTCTTTTTAGACTTATAAGTTGTTTTGGTACATTAGTATGCTAGTTGGAATGTTGGATTTTGGGTGGAAATGTGTTTTGAGTATTGTAAAACTTTGGATTATCACCTTTTGGTATTAAATGAAATTTTTAACTTCGGTATTTTGGAGTTTATTGTTAGAGTCGACGTCCAGCTCGCGGTCCCGGGGCCCGCGGGGTCTGGGGTCGCGACAGTTGGTATCAGAGCTATGGCATTAGCTCTATGTATAAGTCTAGGTGGATTAGTATGACCTAGGTGGGTAGTAGTGTGCGGAGTGGTTAACGGTTGATGTCTTATGCAGGTAAGTACTCGCAATGTCTGGAAGAAGAAACAGAGGAGGTGCTAGTGGGGCACAGAATCAGAATGATACGAGGGAAGAAGCCCGTGCCATGTTTCAAGGCATGTTTGAGGCGGCCATGAAGGCCATACATGATCAAGGTCCGAGGGTAGAACAAGCACCACCCCGCTATGGATTGGAGCAATTTCTGAAGTTGAAACCGGTTGAATTCAATGGGGAACCCGATGTTCGGAAAGCTGAGTTATGGATTGAGTCTATGGAGAAGATTTATGATGTATTTGGGTGTTCGGATGAGGACAAGGTCCGGTTCGCGGCTTACAAGCTTGTGGGAGCCGCCGAGCATTGGTGGAAAGGTGTTAAAGCTACTTGGGATGATACTCACACGGTATATGCGTGGGAGTTGTTTGTACGCAAATTCAAGGAGCATTTCATTCCGGTTGTTGATCAAAACCGAAAGGAGATCGAGCTACTCAACCTAGAGCAAGGTGTGTTGTTTATAGCACAATACTCGGCTAAGTTCATAGAATTAGCCCGGTATTGCGACTATTTGGTGAGGACCGAGGAACAAAAAGCTATGAGATTTATTCGGGGATTGAAGACCTCCATCCGTACTCAACTGATTGCTCAACGGATTGTGACTTTCCAAGATGCGGTGGACCGAGCCTATCTTATAGAGCAAGATATTGGGGAGCATAAGAGGAAGACCGAGGTGGCCAACCCGAGTAAGCAAGGAGTGCAGAGCAAGTCACAACCAAGGATTGATAACCGAGGTAACTTTGGGGGACCATCTCAGTTCCGAGGGCAACCGATCTCAAGGAACCCGGGTATCACTTCCGGGAACCAAGGGAGCCAAATTAGGAGGCTTTGTTCGTATTGTCAAAAGGAAGGTCATTCTGAAGACCGTTGTTGGAAGAAGCAAGGAAGGTGCACCAATTGTGGTCAAATGGGTCACTTTGTAAAAGATTGCCCGAGAGGTAGAGTACAAGCATCCGGGTCAGGAGTTGGTAATATTCAAGGTCAGAAAAGGGATGTTACCGGGAAGCCCAAAGTTCAAGGGAAGGTTTATGCCATGAATCAACAACAAGCTACCGATGATCCATCCGTTATTGGAGGTATTATTTCTGTGTCTAATGTGAGCGCGCGAGCGTTAGTAGATCCAGGATCATCTCATTCATACATTTCTGTGCAATTTGCTTCTCTATTAAATGCTGCATTCGAGTCTTTACCGTACGTGCTAGAGGTGTCGACCCCTATAGGAGAATGCTTGATTGCTGATCGAGTCTTTCGTGCTTATGATGTGATTATTTGTGGTCGAGTCCTTTGTGCGGATTTGGTAGTTCTTCCTATCCAAGACTTTGATGTCATTTTGGGTATGGATTGGTTGAGCAAGTTTCATGCGTCCGTTGATTTCCGTAAGAAAACTGTTACTTTTTCTATTCCCGATGTGCCTAAGTTTGTTTTTGAGGCTAGTCCTCTGAGTAGAAGGGTTCGCTTAATTTCTTATTTGAAAGCGAGAAAATTATTGCATAGTGGTTGTGAGGGGTATTTGGCTAGTGTTCTTGATACTAGGAAAGAATCCCCTAGTTTTGATAGTGTTCGGGTAGTTCGGGAGTTTCCCGATGTTTTCTCTACCGAGTATGATATGCCTCCCGATCGTGAGATGAGTTTTGTATAGATCTTTGCAGGGTACGGCTCCGATTTCGAAAGCGCCTTATAGGTTAGCTCCCGCAGAGTTGAAGGAATTGAAGGTTCAGCTGCAAGAGTTGCTTGATAGAGGGTTTATCCGCCCTAGTGTTTCCCCGTGGGGAGCACCGGTTTTATTTGTGCGGAAGAAAGATGGTTCGTTGAGATTGTGTATAGATTACCGGAAGTTGAATCAGGTTACGGTGAAGAATAAGTATCCTCTTCCCCATATTGATTATTTGTTTGATCAGCTTCAAGGGTCCGTTGTGTTTCCAAGCTTGATTTGAGGAGTGGGTACCATCAGTTGAAGGTTCGATCGGAGGATGTTCCGAAGACTGCTTTTCGCACTCGTTATGGTCATTATGAATTCTTGGTTATGCCGTTTGGGTTGACTAATGCGCCGGCCGTATTTATGGATTTGATGAACCGAGTTTTCCATTCTTATCTTGACTCGTTCGTGGTAGTCTTCATCGACGACATTCTTGTTTATTCGAAATCTCGAGAGGAGCACGAGCAGCATTTGAGGACAGTTTTATCCGTTCTTGCGAGGGAGAAATTATTTGCGAAGTTGAGTAAATGCGAATTTTGGCTCGAGAAGGTGTCATTTCTGGGTCATGTGATTTCTAAAGATGGGATTTCTGTGGATCCTTCAAAGATTGAAGCTATAGTGGATTGGAAGAGACCCGAATCAGTGACAGAGATTAGATGCTTTCTTGGTTTAGCCGGGTATTACCAAAGATTATTGAAGGGTTTTCGAGGATTGCTACTCCGATGACTCAGTTGACCCGAAAAAATGTTCCGTTTGTGTGGACCAAGAAATGTGACAAGAGTTTCGAGGAATTGAAGAAGAGGTTGACTACCGCACCGATCTTGACTTTGCCTAATGGGAGCGATGGCCTAGTGATTTACAGTGATGCTTCTAAAGAAGGTTTGGGTTGTGTGTTGATGCAGAATGGGAAAGTAATTGCGTATGCTTCGAGGAAGTTGACCCCGAGTGAACAGAATTACCCGACTCATGATATGGAGTTAGCGGCCATAGTCTTTGCGTTGCACAAATGGAAGCACTACCTTCATGGGGTGAAGTTTGCGATTTTTACGGATCACAAGAGTTTGAAGTACCTATTCTCTCAGAAGGAATTGAATAATAGACAGCGCCGATGGATGGAATTGTTGAAGGATTTTGATTGTACGATTTCTTATCATCCGGGGAAGGCGAATGTGGTAGCCGATGCGATTAGTAGAAAGTCTTATGTGGCTTCGATGATGGTTCGAGAATAGAAAATGCTTGAGGATGTTCGAGATTGGTCTCCTCGTGAATCGAGAAATGGGGCTATTTTTACGAATATTAGGGTATCTCCGACCCTAGTTCAGAGGATAAAGGAAGCTCAGAAAGAGGATCCCGAGTTGGTGAAGGTAATGGGTAAATTGAAGGAAAAGAACTTCGAGGATTTTTCATTGAGTTCGAGTGGAGTTTTGACTTTCCGTGGTCGTTTGTGCGTTCCGGATGTTGATGGAATTAAACAGAGAGTTCTTGACGAGGGTCATAAATCGAGGTATACTATTCATCCGGGTAGTACGAAGATGTATCAAGATTTGAAGCAACAATTTTGGTGGATTAATATGAAGAGGGAAATAGCCAAGTACGTATCGAGGTGTTTAACTTATCAGCAGGTCAAAGCCGAGCATCAGAGACCCGCGGGATTGCTTCAGCCGTTAGAGATTCCCGAGTGGAAATGGGAGCATGTGACTATGGATTTCGTTACGGGACTGCCTCGTACCCGTAGGAAGTTTGACAGTGTTTGGGTAATAGTGGATAGATTGACCAAGAGCGCCCATTTCTTGCCTATTGATATCAGGTATTCGATGGAAAAGCTTGCGACCCTTTATATCGATGAGATCGTTAGATTGCATGGGGTTCCGGTTAGCATTGTGTCAGATCGAGACCCGAGGTTTACTTCTAGATTCTGGAAGGCGTTTCAGGAAGCTTTGGGTACAGATTTGCGATTTAGTACGGCTTTTCATCCTCAAACAGACGGTCAATCCAAGAGGACTATTCAGATTCTTGAGGATATGTTGCGAGCGTGTTCGATAGACTTTTCTGATTCTTGGGATTCGCACCTACCGTTAGTGGAGTTCTCTTACAACAACAGTTATCAGGCTAGTATCGAGATGGCACCGTTTGAGGCCTTGTATGGAAGGAAATGTAGATCGCCTATTTGTTGGGATGAGGTTGGTGAAGCGAAAGTTTTGGGTATTGATTTGCTTCAAGATTCGGTTGAGAAAGTTAAAGTTATCCGGGATAGATTGAAGACAGCCCAGAGTCGACATAAGAGCTACGCAGATAACCGAAGGCGAGATCTTAGCTTTCAGACCGGTGATTTGGTATTCTTGAAGGTATCTCCGAAGGTGGGTATTCGTCGTTTTGGAAAGAAAGGAAAATTGGCTCCGAGGTTTATTGGCCCGTTTGAGATTTTGGGAAAGGTTGGACTTCTAGCGTACCGTCTTGCGTTACCGTCATCTTTGGACCGGTTGCATAACGTCTTTCACGTTTCTATGATTCGGAAGTATGTTCATGATCCGTCTCACGTGTTACCAAGGGTACCGGAGGATATTGAGCCCGATATGTCTTATGAGGAACGACCGGTTCGGATTTTTGATTCTAAAGTCCAAGAGTTGAAGAATAAGAGCATTGCATTGGTTCGAGTTCTTTGGAGGAATCATCTTATCGAGGAGTCGACGTGGGAGCTCCGAGATGAGATCGAGAGGAAATTTCCGTGGCTTTTTGTTTAAGGTGAGTCTCGTTAAAATTCGGGTCGAATTTTCTTTAAGGGGGAGTGAATTTCACGACCCGAAATATAGGCTCTATTTTTATTAGTAATTAAATAATTATTATTTATTTATTTGCTTAATTATTTATTTAAATTATTATTTATTTAAATATTTATGTGTGCAATTTATGTGTTATAATAATTTGTGCCTAGCATTTTACTTGAGTTATTTGGGGCTAGTGTAGAAGTGTTGGGTCTTAATTGTTAGTATGGAGTAGTGTGTGTGTGTAGTATGAGAGAGGGGGCCTAAGTGTAAGTTTTTAAAATAATTTCCCTACTCCTTCCCTATTCCCCTCACCTCCCTCACCTTCTCCCTCACTCTCTCCATTCCTCTCCCAGCATTTCTCTCTCTCTTCAAAGTAGAAAAGGGTAAGTTTCTTCCTCTTCCTTCTCTCTTCATTTACTCCTTCTTCCTCTCATTATTGTTCATTTCTTAAAACGTGAACATTGTTTAGATCGTCGATAGGATCGTAGGAAGCCAAAAAGATTTGAAATCCATCAACTTTGAGAAAATTCAAGTAAGTTGCTTTTCCCCCATTTTAATGCTAAAATGTTCATATCATGTTTAGATATTGTTTGATGTGTTACATTTGAAGTTTGGATGAGTTTCGAATTTGTTTGGAATTTATTTGGGTTTTTGATCAAAAATGGTGAAATCTTGAATGTTGGGTTTGATTCATGATTTTGGTTGTTAAATGTTGTTTTAGGAGTCTTTTTAGACTTATAAGTTGTTTTGGTACATTAGTATGCTAGTTGGAATGTTGGATTTTGGGTGGAAATGTGTTTTGGGTATAAAAATGGAAGAACCCATGTTGTTCTTCCCGATTTCTGGCAATCCGGAAGGTTGGGCGGCCGCACAAAACTTCCTGGGCGACCGCGCATCTTTCTGAAAGCTTTTGTTCTTGTTTTGAGACTTTTTGGGCGACCGCACAACCCACTTTGGGCGGCCACACAGAACCCCTGAAAATTTACATTTTGTTAATTTGTGTGATTGAAGAACGTGCTTTGGTCTAAGTCTTGGTTGTCCTTTTAGTTGACCTTAGTGATCATTGTAGTACACTTTAGTGATAGAATTGGGTCCTTTGTGACCAAGTTTGTGTTTGAAATTCATTAATGGTTAATCGGGACTTTGAAGCACCTTTATTGTGTATTGTTGGTTCATTTCATCTTCTTGGTGATTACTTGGCATGAATCCCTACTTTGGAATCCTTGTTGCTTATCGTGCTAGTATTTTATTACTTAGCCTTTACGTGAAAGTCCAGCTGGTATTTTGTGTGTGTTTGGGCGATGCGAAACGTTATGATGGCAAGGCCAAGTCCATTGTGATGTTGACCATTGTTTTGCCCCATTATTACCCTCCTACAGATTGGCCTTGGATGTGAGAAGAGCTAGCTCCTTTGTGTGCATTTTAGCTTCTTGGAGCATGACTTTGTGGCATGTCTCCCGTCCTTTGTGACACTTCATTGGTTATTGGTTCCGGTACCGGGGTTTTCTCTTCGGCTTTCATGCTATTATGAAGATGATGGTTTGTTGATTATTGAAGCTGCGCAGCGATCCTTTATTTGGATGTTCCGGATTGGAAAACCTTGGCTATATCCTTTGTTATGTGTTTATTTCCGCTGCTATCTGTTATATGATAATTGCTATGTGCTATGTGATAATAATTATTGTTTATTGCTTATTGCATCATAGCATGTCATGTAGTTGCATTAGTAACTTATTGAGATTTATCTCACTCCCTTTCTTTTATCTTTGTTTTTCCTTAACACCCCCCCCCAGGTGCTAAGGATTAGTCTCGCTGATCACGAGAAAGAGGACGTCGAGTGTGGATCCATTCTTTTGGGGAGGTTGATATAGGTTGGTTTACATTATGTAAATGTGTAACCATTTTGGGGTAGTTGTACCAAACAATGACGTCACTAAGAATTGTATAATTTTATTTTGTTGGGCATAAACTTGTGGAAGTTTATGATAGTTGTATTTAGTCTTTATCAAACTTGGTTTTGTAAAACTTTGGATTATCACCTTTTGGTATTAAATGAAATTTTTAACTTCGGTATTTTGGAGTTTATTGTTAGAGTCGACGTCCAGCTCGCGGTCCCGGGGCCCGCGGGGTCCGGGGTCGCGACAATCAGAGCCTCGTTCATGTTGATTATTTCAATACTTAATTCATGTTGTGTGTATATAAATTGTTTATGTGCCTAACATGATATGAATATTGGATATATGATGTTTATGTGTTATATGATTTTATGTGGTTTATTGTTTTTTCAAACTTTAATCGCACTATTGAATCGCACTTAAAATTATGTTGGATTCCGAGTTGTTTGATTATTAATTTTTGATTGGATCAAAGTTTTAATAATCGGGGAAAACAATTCTGAGACAAATTTTCGAACTTTAAAAATTCTGTCTGATTCTACTGTGCGACCGCACAGAAAAATATGGGGCGACCGCACATGTTTGGGCGACCACACAGATTTTCGCGGGCGACCGCACAGTTAGTCAGAATCAGAATCGGATTCTAGAATTTTGATGGGGTCCAACCGAATCAGTGACAATACCGGCCAGACCTATTGATCTGGAGCGGGTTTTGGGCAGTTGGGTTTGGTGTGGATCTTGGGGTTTGATTTGCCTATTTGTTTTGATCTTGTGACTCTAAGATTGGTTCAAGGTTTGGATGGCTAATCTACGTTCATCGAGATTGTGTTTCCCAAACTTGATCGCAATCAAAGTTTCAAAGATAAAACGAAGTTAGAATTATGAAGAGTTCATAATTGCTAAAATTGAAAAACAAAGTTCTTGATTCAATGATTGGAGATCCATGTGGAATTGTGGATGCAATTGGCCTACGTTCATCGAGACCATCTATTGCTTAGTTTCGGCCACATGGACTACTTTCTTGGTTTCTTGAATTAGTGCGGAATTGTGGATGCCTGATGGCTTAGTTTCGGCCGCACTTCTTATTGTCTTGATTTGGAAGATGATAACCAAAGTTCAAAGAGACTCATCTTCATAATTATAGAGAAACTAATGACACATAAATATTATGCTTAAATTAATGGAGATTAATTTAGTGGCTAAACTTGATGCGTAACATGTTTATATTATGTGCTCATAAACGTGTTGTATGCTATATGTGATGAACCTTCAAAGAAAGTTTAAGTCCTTTAATGCCATGCCATGATTAAGACACTTGTTTATACATGGGTGATTTTGATGTGGGTTCGCCTCCGCGAGGTGCATTAATTTTATTCATGTATGAGCAAGATGAGGTTCATTAATTGAATGTGGGCTTGCCTCCGCAAGGTGCACTAAATTGAATGGTTCCTATACGTTTAAAATGGTTGGACTTAATTAGGCGTCAAAACAGTTTTGGGCCTAGGCAAAAGATGAGATTAAACATGCTTTTTGAAATTGGATTTCTCAAGGAATCTCATAAAAGGATCTAAGAGTCATATGGGATATGATTGACATGATTGTCTACCTAATTAATTTAGTTTTGAGAGGTCCGCCTCCATGGACTCAAAAGTTAAATTAAAGTTGGATCTTAGCCCAATTAAATTATATTATACATTGGATGTATATGAAGGTTATATAATTTAGTGGAAGTATTTTTGTTTGAAAAATACATTGTTTATTTCTTTAATGAAAACTGGTACTTATTAAATTTTGGAAATTTGGCATAATTGTAGATAATGACTACTAACACTCAATCAATTTCGTTGGAATCGATCCTTGAGAAGGATAAGCTCCAAGAGAATGGTACGAACTTTATGGATTGGATCCGTAGCCTAAGAATTGTTCTAAGGCAAGAAGATAAGTTGTACATTCTCGATGGGCCACTTCCTGCTGAACCAGAACCTACTGCCCCTAGGGTAGAAAGAGACAGTTACAAGAAACATCGTAATGATTCTAGAGATGTAAGTTGTCTCATGCTTGCTACCATGTGCTCAAAACTCCAACAAAGTTTGGAACATTTGGAAGCCTATGAGATAGGCGTGGAGTTAAGAGCCATGTTTCAAGAGCAAGCTAGGCAAGAGAGGTACAAGACCATTGTTTCATTCACTACTTGAAAAATGAATGAAGGGCAACAAGTGAATCCTCACATGCTGAAAATGAAAGTTTATGTAGAGCACCTTGAGAAACTTGGCTATCCAATCCCATTGGAGCTAGCCACGGATCTCATTATTAATTCATTGCCTAAAAGTTATAATCAGTTTGTGATGAATTATAACATGCATGGAATGGATAAGAATCTCTCCGAGTTGCATGGGATGCTTAAAACTGCGGAGACGAAGATTTCGGAGAAAGGTTCTCCCGTGCTCTTGGTTCATGATGGGAAGAAGGCTAATGCCAAAGGAAAGGGTAAGAAAGTTGTCAAACCCAAGATAAGCAAAGCAAAGGTTGCCAAGGCTTCTGAGGCAAAACCGGATTCACAAAAGGATGCAATCTGTTTCCATTGTCAAGAAATTGGTCATTGGAAACGTAATTGCAACGCTTTCTTAGAAGAGCAAAAGAAGAAGAAGAGCAGCAAGGCTGCGTCGACTTCAGGTATATATATGATAGATATTCTCCTTTCTACCACTGATTCTTGGGTATTGGATACCGGATGTGGTTCTCACATTTGTTTAAATGTGTAGGGTCTAAATAATAGGAGACTACTTAAAGAGGGTGAAGTAGACCTACGCGTGGGGAATGGAGCAAGAGTTGCTGCATTAGCCGTAGGGACTTATGAAGTCACTTTACCTTCCGGATTAATTCTTGTTTTGAACAATTGTTATTATGTTCCGGATTTAAGTAGAAATATTATTTCAATTTCTTGTTTGGATAATGAAGGTTTTAAGTTTCTTATTGAGAATAAGAAATTTTCTATTTATTTAAATGATGTTCTTTATGGTATTGCTAATTCATTTAATGGGCTTTTATCTCTTGAATGTCAAGAATGAAAATAATGACAATGTCTATCATATAAATAAGAAATCTAAACCTAATGATGTAAATCATACTTATTTGTGGCATTGCCGTCTTGTTCATATAAATGAGAAGCGTATCTCAAAACTCTATGGGGACGGTCTCTTGGGTTCATGTGACCTTGGGTCATATGATACTTGTGAGTCGTGTCTTCTTGGAAAAATGACTAAGACACCTTTTACCAAGATAGGTGAAAGGGCAAGCGACTTATTGGGGTTGATACATTCCGTTTTATGTAGACCATTAAGTAGCAATGCTAGGGGAGGATTTCAATACTTCATAACCTTCACGGATGATTATAGTAGATTTGGGTATGTTTACCTAATGAAACATAAAAGTGAAGCATTTGAGATATTTAGAATATTTCAAAATGAAGTAGAAAAATAACTTGGCAAAAGTATTAAGGCACTTCGATCAGATCGAGGTGGAAAATATTTGAGTCATGAATTTGATAATCATCTAAAGAATTGTGAACACCACAATGGAATGGTGTGTCCGAGAGGAGAAATCGGACTTTGTTAGACATGGTTCAATCAATGATGAGTCAAGTTGATCTTCCAATATCCTTTTGGGGTTACACTCTAGAAACCGCTGCATTCACACTAAATCGTGTTCCAACTAAATCGGTTCAAAAGACTCCATATGAGATGTGGAGCGGAAAGAAAACTTGTTTATCTTTCATGAAGATTTAGGGTTGCGAAGCCTATGTAAAAAGACTTGTCTTTGACAAACTTGCGCACAAATCTGACAAATGTATTTTCGTGGGATATCCAAAGGAAACTAGAGGATATTACTTTTACAACCGTGAGGACAACAAAGTCTTTGTTTCCCGAACTAGTGTCTTTCTAGAGAAAGAGTTTCTCTCCAAAGAAATCAGTGGGAGAAAAATAAATCTTGAAGAGATTCGAGACCCAGAAAATGACATTGAACCAATAGTGGAACAAGAACAAGAACCACAAGGAGTTGTGGAACCTGTTCAAAATACACAAGCAACTCGCAGATCTAGTAGGTTACGATCCGAGCCCGAGAGATATGGATTTCTCGTAAAGGATAGTAATGAGGTGGAAATCATTGAGAATGATGAACCTACAACCTACCAAGAGGCGATGTCTTCTCCTGATTCTGATAAATGGCTTGGAGCCATGGAATCCGAATTGCAATCCATGCAAGACAATCAAGTTTGGAATTTGATTGATGCGCCCGAAGGTGTAAAAACCATAGGATGCAAATGGGTCTTCAAGAAGAAGACTGACATGGATGGGAAGGTGTATACTTACAAAGCTAGGCTTGTAGCGAAAGGGTATAGGCAAGTTCATGGTATTGACTATGATGAGACCTTTTCACCCGTAGCAATGATCAAGTCTATAAGAATTTTGCTTTCCATTTCCGCATATCATGACTATGAAATATGGTAAATGGATGTCAAAACCGCTTTCCTAAATGGAAAACTATAAGAGGATGTGTATATGACACAACCGGAATGTTTTGAACAAAATTCTAAGGTATGAAAATTGCAAAGATCTATCTATGGATTGAAGCAAGCTTCAAGGAGTTGGAATCTCCGTTTTGATGAATCGGTCAAAGAGTTTGGTTTCATCAAGAACGAAGATGAGCCTTGTGTATACAAGAAGATTAGTGGGAGCATAGTGCTATTCCTTATTTTATACGTGGATGACATATTGCTCATTGGAAACGACATTCCTACACTTCAGTCTGTGAAGACTTGGTTAGGAAAGTGTTTTGCAATGAAAGATATGGGTGAAGCCACATATATTCTTGGCATTAAGATCTATAGAGATAGATCAAGGAGGCTACTTGGTTTAAGCCAAAGTACATACATTGACAAGGTCATTAGAAGATTCCGTATGGAAAATTCTAAGAGAGGCACCTTGCCCGTGTTACATGGAGTTTCTCTAAGCAAGACTCAATGTCATAAGACAAACGATGAGCGTGAGAAAATGAATAATGTTCCATATGCTTCGGAAATTGGGTCCATCATGTATGCCATGATTTGTACTAGGCCGGATGTATCTTATGCTTTGAGCATGACAAGTAGATACCAATGGTGGAGCTGTAAATGCTTACACGGATGCAAGCTTCCAAACCGACAAAGATGATAGCCGATCACAATCGGGTTTTGTGTTTATGTTAAATGGTGGAGCTGTAAGCTGGAAGAGTTCCAAGCAAAGTACAACCGCTGATTCTACAACAGAAGCTGAGTATATTGCTGCATCGGATGCTGCAAAGGAAGCTGTTTGGATTAAGAAGTTCATAACTGAACTTGAAGTGGTTCCTAGCATTGCTAATCCAATAGACCTTTATTGCGATAATAATGGTGCTATTGCTCAAGAAAAGGAACCAAGAGCACATCAGGAATCCAAACAAATACTTAGGCGTTTTCATATCATTCGAGAAATCATTGATAGGGGAGACGTAAATATATGCAGAGTACCTACTGATGACAATGTTGCGGACCCGCTAACAAAGGGACTTCCACAAGCTAAACATGAAGGTCATGTTAGATCCATGGGTATTAGATACATTGGAGATTGGGCCTAGGGCAAGTGGGAGATTGTTGGTAGTGGTGCCCTAGGCACGTTTAGTAAACGTTGTAATTGTTATCATTTATTTCATATCAATAAAGAGATGTTTTGATTATTATTGTTGTTCATGTTTACTTATAATAATCTCTGTCCCTAGTACTTGTTAAGCACTAGTATAAAGGCTAAATGATCATGGGATGATCATGTTAGATTTATGGGTACTTGTTTGGAACAAGGTACTGGACATGACCCGCAGTATGAGATTTATGTCATGGTCTATGTCGTATATATATCTCATATTAGTTATGTCATTTGAATCCTTAGACATGAAGTTATTATAGTCTTCCACTTGATGAACATTATGTTTGACATATTCAAACGCTACCTTTAACCGGGTAGTTATAATGGGTATGATTGGCATAATCAGATTCACGTAGGGAAGAGTAATAAGCTAAATGGATTTGTCCCTCTTTGGAGAGATGTCAACCTTTGCCCTCTCGTAGGAATGATGTTGATGAAAATGTTCGGCCAGACTCAAATGAATTGATTAGATCAATGTCATTTGTATTATCAACATATTCGGAATCGAGAAAGTATTGAACAAAACAAGTTGACTTGTTGACCATGACTTATGTTCAATGACATCGTGGACAAAGGGATTGTGACATGTTCTAAAGGATTGCGAACTTGTATTTAGTTATACTATTTGGGTAGGTATGACGGTTTGCTAGAACCTAATCATATCTTATGGTTTCATGTTTGAACCCATTGCCAACTTAGTGTAATCCTTAAGGGTCACACACAATAGAACGAATCTTAAATAAGGACTATATTGGAATTTGGAAATTAGGGAAATCTGGGGAAAATGTGCGACCGCACATTATGGCTTGGACGGCCGCACAGTTTGGCTCAGAAAGTACCAGAAACCTTCCAGATAGATGTGCGACCGCACAAGGGTTTTGGGCGGCCGCACACCATGTCGGGACTGGTTTCCTAATTTGATTTGGAAAGGAATTTTGGACAGGTTTAGACACAAGTTTCCTATTTGGAATTGGTCTAACTTGTATATAAACAGCCAAATTTGGGCCAGAAAAGATCATAGCTTTTGTGCAAGTCTCCAAAGGGTTTGAGAGAGGTTTATTTTGTTCTAAGATATCTTAGATTGAAGAACAAAATAATACACAAATATAATTCCATATAGTTCATATTGATTGTAAAAACGTGTTTCACAATTTTGGTCTAGCAACCAAGATCAAGTGTTCTTGATATTCGTTCGTGGTGTGGATACCGCTAGAGGGTGAAGCTCATCATCTTCAAGTTCGTGTTCTTACTTGTTCGTGACAAATCTTCAATTTCTCCACCAAGATCAAAGACCAAATTCAAAGTCATCAAGGGTTAGTTTTTCCTTGTATTCATATTGCAAGTATTTGATTCAATCATATGAACGGATCTATGGGCTTTGGGTTTCATAAATTTTGAATGCTATTTCCGCTGCGCATGTTACTACGAAACCCAACAAGTATGTGCTTCTAAAGTACGCCGAAAGGCTCCCGAGAAATGGAGTAGCTCTTGCCATGTCCTCTCATGTTTGTTCCCTCGCACGAGGATGAGTCACTCTTGCTTTGCTCAACAAATGGTGACTCCCTAGGGGCTATGTGACTCAAGAAAAAGGGCTTCTTTTCCTTCATTTGACAATCAATAAGCCCTAGGGGCTATGCTCGAGAAAGATGTGTGAGACTATCCTCAATGTCTCTCAAAAGGGATGTCAAAAAGCCCTCTTGTCATGTGTGCCCATGCTCGTTCCCCCAATCAAGGATGGACCTTTCTCGCAATCAATGATGGCACTCTAAGGGATACGGTCAAGTCTTAAAGGCTCCCTCGGCAAGAAGCAATCCACTTCAATGTCCCCAGCAACATTTGAAGCTTCATACCGAAAGGTCTCAAGGGGCTTCGCAATCTACAAATCTTTTGGGCCACGGCTTTACAGTAATTCAAGCAAAGGGAAATATTGGGGCTTCGTAATTAACAAGCTTTTAGGACAGTGGTACCCGAGCAATACAATTTGGGAGTAGTCTTATGGCTCCATGAAAGGGATCAAACTTCAACGGTCCCTAAACACTTCCAGTCAAAAGGCCTCTTTGTTTTAAATGAAGGTTCCGATGATATGAATGAATTTGATGATTCTTGTTAGAACTCACAGCGAGATTATGAAGGAAGTCTTAGAAAAAAGGAAAATGATTCAATATGCTAGACTCACCCGGCTGAGTTATAGCGGGCAATGCCAATATGTTAACTCTATAAGCAGAGTTACGGCCAATCCCAATGTTTCTGCAATATAGCACCCCCTTCTCCAAGATCAAAAGCACAGGCTGCATCCGAAGATCCGCCGTCGGTTCAACTCAAGAAGACTCGAGCAAACATAACGTTCGAGACTTTATCACACCAAGACCTTATCATCTGCAACAACATCACCATCTCCCACAAGACGTCTCCCGAAGACCGTACTACATTTTCAACATGGACCTTCCGACATTCGGGTATCAACCACAAAAAGGGCCATCCATCTCCAAGCAAGAGAAAGAAGGAGATCACCTTCAAGAGTTCTTCCCAATAGCGCCATCTGCTCCCAACATACTGCTATGCCGATTCCAAGAAAATTTGAGGCTTCACACCGAAAGGTCTCCACATCCCGCCATCTACAAACTTGATAAGCCCATGACATTTGAGGCTTAGCAATCTCTCAAAGCTTGGTATCAATGATCTTCTCTTGGGGCTTGCCCACGTCAACAACAAAAGACAGTTTATTTGAATGGGCTAAGAGTTGATTCATCTTGGGGCTTCATAAGCCACTCAAAGTTCAGCATTCGAGGGGCTTTATAGTCAGCAACCCCTTGGCATCTCGGCATCAATAGTCCTTTTGAAGCCCCATAAACGATAAATCTCTTGGGGCTAGACATCAATTTTCGTTAGACACCGCGGCGACAACATTCAAGCGAGGCAATACGGACTTCGATCGAACATGACTTCATCTTAGGTTGGCTTTACAAACACACAATGGTCAAAATGGTTCACCCACGAACTAAAAAAAAAAGTCTTTTTCCCACATGTGTACATATTCTATTCCTACAAAAAGACAAAAAGAATTTTCCTTTTCTTTTTTCCTTGTCCCCTTTCTTGCGCAAAATTATGTGTTCCCTTTTTTGCTTTGCTCCTAACATTGTCCCCCAGCATTCTCCATCATCCTTGAACTACGTTGGTCTGATTCTCTTAAAGGGATACGTAGGCAGTCTTTTGGCATGACCAACCCATCACTCAGAATACCATGTCACCGACACTCCATCAAAAAATGAATTCATCATCAAAGGCAGCGACACTCTCCGCCAAAGCATCTACCACAACATCACAAACCCATCCAACGGAAATGGTAAGTGAAGTTATGAACATCATTCATCTCAAGCAATATCCGCTTTCAAAAATCACCTCACACACAGAATCACTTTACTTCTCTCTCATACAAACTGCCTTCAAATCACATCACACCACAAGCACAAATTCTCTCATAACTGTCATTTCACATCTCATACATGTCACAAGCACATATACCTGCAAAGCACACACTTAACAGGTACCACCACAAGATCAACAGCATCCACAACTCAAGGCACTCCATCCCCAGCAGAATGTGATCCGCCGTCAACTATGCCTGCATCCCACAGATTCAAACAATTACAGTTCAATGACAATAACTCAGTCTATGGTGAGCCGCAAAAACACCACCTTTCTATCAAGCAACACAACAATATCACATATAGACAGACAGAGCCTTGGTTCCCGCCATCCACAAATGGATCCCGCATCAGCAAACGGATCTCGCATCAGCAAACGGATCCC
The DNA here is from genome assembly GCA_026119855.1 of Campanula takesimana. Classification (NCBI taxonomy): domain Eukaryota; kingdom Viridiplantae; phylum Streptophyta; class Magnoliopsida; order Asterales; family Campanulaceae; genus Campanula; species Campanula takesimana. The sequence goes on along the minus strand of JAOWBW010000129.1, from coordinate 1,032,696 downwards.
GCATCAGCAAACGGATCCCGCATCAGTAAACGGATCCCGCATTCAGCAAACGGATCCCGCATCAGCAAACGGATCCCCTATTCAGCAAACGGATCCCGCATTCAGTAAACGGATCCCGCATCGGCAAACGGATCCCGCTTCAGCAAACGGATCCCGCATTCAGCAAACGGATCCCGCAATCAGCAAACAGATCCCGCAATCAGTAAACGGATCCCGCTTCAGCAAATGGATCCCGCCATATCCTTTCTATATCAATAAAGCCGCTCACACAGGGAGCGCACCTCTATCCTTCGCAAATTTCGAATTCATGTTTTATCGAGTCTTTGTTTTCTATTGTTGATGTCCTCGGCGGTTGTCTTTCTTTCGTCGACGCGTTTTGCTTTGCAATCCACGTCGCCAAGGGGCTCTGTAGACACCCCGCCTTGGACCTCTCACCCCGATTGCATAAATAGTATTTTTATTTAACTTATTTTTGTTAATTTTTGTTACTTCGGTTAAGTTCCTAACTGATTCCGTTAGTTTTGGACTAAACTGCATAACAGAATTAACTTTAGTGTCATTTCTGTCATTCAGTCTTTTCCACCCGCGGGCGCTACCGACACTGTTTGTGGGCTGCGCGCGCGTCTCGTCCCTAAAGCGGGACTCACGCGCCTCCCATTATGGCAGTAACGGATTGCACCTTATTTCCCTCCCTTTTCTTATTTACAACATCTCTTCTTGATCACAAAATAGCCTCTTTTTACCTCCACATTCATCCCCCCTAGTTTTATAACCTCCAATCCCATTATTCTAACCATTTCTTAAAAACAAAATATTTCTTTTTATTATTATTTGATTTTCTTTCATTTATTTCATTTATTATTTTATTTATCTTATTTTCTATTGGTCAATTCCATCTCACATGGATTGATCATTTTCCCTCCAACCTTTCCCTCTCTTTTCTACCTATAAAAACCTCTCATTTCTACCTTAGAAAAGGACCTCAACTTTGATTCACAAACTACACTATACACAAATTCTCCCAACAAGAGTTCTTAACAACAAGACTCTAATTGTTCTACAACAATTTCCCTACAACAACACCATTTTCAAGTCCAAGTTTGAAGTCTTCTTTCTTATTCTTCTCTTATTTTACATGTCTTAGTAATGTATGCAATCCCCATCAATTGGGACATGACCAAATGACCACTTTACTACATTAAAGTTGGTTAAGTTATCTCCCTATATTTTAATCTCTACTTTAATTTACCATTCTTTTCTTAATATAATTGTTAGAATAGTTTGACATGTAATCTTTACCATTAAATAAATAAAACAATTCTCTTTTATTTTCCTTTATAAATTTCCCCTTTCTTTCCATTGTAATTGTTAGCACTTCTTACATTAATAATTGAAGAACTTTTCTTTTTAGTATTAGAACACCAAAAGTAGCAAGACCCACGTAAGCGGGGCAGAGTGGGTGTTTAAGTACTTCCCACGCCGTCACCTAACCCCCGAACCCCTCATCTCAAGAATCTTTGGTTTCGTAATCAATAAAAAAGGCTATTTTCTTAGGTTTTCTCGCGTTCCTCTAAAACGTGGGTGGCGACTCTTAAAATCAATTACACATCCTAGGTAATTCACCGCTCTAGCCAAGCCGTGGTTCCCCAGGGTATCTATAATAGGCTTCATTACTGAGAGACTCTGGAAAAGAGTTGAGGAAAACTTGTTTGAGATTGACATCATCAATCTCATGAAGGCAATAGAATCGTTGGGACATGTGATTATAATGCATTTCGAGATCCTTCTTCTGGTACGAAAAACATTTCATTTTTAAAAACTCCTCTCTGGCATGAATGGTGTGCTCAACCGGGTTTCCAATCAATTCAGTATAAATTATCTGCATGAATTCCTCCGGTGAAGGGGATTGTTGAATCTGTAGTTGTCGGTATTCCCCGAGACTAAGATACCAATCGCGAAGGCAACCTTGGATTCGAGTCAAGAACCTCTTGAGGACAATGTCTATAGAAAAGTATTGGAGTTCTACTGAGCACCATGTTAACATTTCAACGCTTCGTTCTCGCCATTTTGAGGGTGGAATATCGTCGAAAGTGAATTTCTTCGTCGTATCAGCTCGGGGAGTAGACCAAGGATCATCAACATTTCAAATTCATTTTTAAAAAAGGGTATCATCTCTTGTCCAAAGCAAGGATAAAGTAAGGTCAATATGTGGATATAAGAGTGGCACATTTAAACAATCAGAATAGCACTACCAGTCCACATTCAAAGAGATTATGGCAGTCAAAAGAGGAATTGAGAAGTTCAAATTCCATCTAATTGGGAACGAATTCCAAGTTGAAATGGACATGTCCTCCTTTCCACGTATGCTAGAATTCAAGAGAAGGTCACTTCCTCAACCACAACTTTTACGGTGGTCAAATTGGTTTTCCCAATGGAATTTTACTGTAAAGAATATCAAAGGTACGACAAATGTTCTTGATGACTTCCTTTCAAGGCCAAAGGGCTATAAAAAGGCATGCACTACCTCTATGGTTTCACACCATCTACCATAAATCTTTCCCATGGTGTTCCCTGTTATTGCAGCCCCTTCCTCTCCTGGCCCTGCTGGCCAAGCTTCCTCTTCATCCGCCCCAAACACTTCTTCCGTAGAACCTAATGAAATTTTTCCTGTTCTTTACCTCCCCAATGAAGTCTCTGAAGCTATAGCTGATTTGACTCTCAGCCAAAGGGCAATTGAAAAGTACCGAACCCTATACACTATTCTCCTTCAAAACCATGGTGTGGTCTTTGGAGGCTACAAGTTTCATCCAGATTATCCTTACCTGAACATCTTTAGTATCGATGACTTGTATAATTGCCCGAAAGAAGCACTCTGCTTTTTCTGTTATTTATTTGAGTCCAATACTATTGTCGTCACCTTTGAAGTGATCAGACTGCAATCTTACCTCCTTCAGTGTTAGTTTGATAATCTCCCACCTACATCCAAGAACTTGTTCAACATTCTTCAATGGTTTCGCCAATATCTCCAATGGATACAAATGGTTTCATCTCGCAAGCGTAAAAGTCATGTGGTGATAATGTTCCGAAGGCCGTGCTCATACCTCCCTCCGACAATGATCAAAAACCAAAATCAGGCGTTTGTCTACCATGCTCCTATTGCATTTATCCATGACTGGTTCAATATGTTCGAAAGGAAGGATCTCCAACGCAGTATGAAATATACTGACAATTATTACGGCATGCGAGTAGAAATGGCAAAAGCAAATAGTGTGGATCCAAAATCAATCCCAGAACATATCCTTATAGGAATGTTTGTTTTGAATCCAGATCATTCGGTAGTGGCAAAATGGATCTCATCCCTAGAGTCTTGGCATGCATCACACCTCGATAAGAGAGAAAGTACTAACTATCTCATTGATAGGTTTTTCATAGACCAAAGTATTTTCCTTCCATTTGATGAAGGCCAAACTCATGATCCATGTGAAGATGAACCGACCCATAATCCATGTGAAGAGGAACCGACCCATGATCCATATGAAGATGACCCATCCCATCCAGATTCCCATTGGAAATAAATTCAGCATTTATTTGATGACAAGCACCATCCATCATGATTACATCATTATCATAATGATGTAAGCGCTTAGGCCATCATGGCTGAATTTTTTTATGCCTTCTTTATGCTTTATGTTTGTTTGGTTGTAAAATAAAAGATAAGATTTTTCTTATCTCTTCACTTAAAGTTTGTTGTTTGTATCCTTCCTCATGTACTATAAATAGGGAGTAAGGTTTTCATTTGTAAATCATCTTTTGAAGAAATATAAATCTTCTTTCTAATATATCTCTGTCCTTTCCCATTTCTCTCTAGAGTCTCTTTAATATTGTTCTTGTTCTGTTCTTCATGTTCTTGTTCAATTCTTCATATTCTAGTTAAGATATCTCCGTCCCCAATAGTTATAATGATTTAATCTCCGTCCCCATACTATTGTTATAATGTCAGTTCTTACAGGTCTTCTATAGATCTGCCATACACTCCCTCCATCAGTTTGCAAACAAACTGCAAATTTCTGCAACAAGAGCCGTATGACTCATCTCTAGGCGTACGCCTAGTTTGCAGCCGTATGGTTGTTGTTTTCAGATTCTGTTTTTCTTATTCTGTAGACTTTCTGCATAATTCTCATAAAGTCTATGGTTCAAATATTTATTACTTTGATCAGATCAGAGTACACTAATACTTTTTCCATAAGGTATAGAAATCCTTTCTAGCATTGTTACTTTAATGAACTACATACATCAATATGTATTAGTTCAAAAGAGTACTTCCTTTTACTACTATTAGTAAGAGGTGTCTTAATCAATTTACAAGATTCACATATATCACATGATTCGAAATCATGCGAATTTAAAAGTCCGTCCCATGGAATTTTATATATGTTTCTTATCATTTGATATAGACATTAATGCTTTAAGAATGTAACGCTTACATCCTTAGATTCATATTTCCATTATTTATGTTATACTTATTATTTTGTTCTTCCAAGATAAGGATATAAAGTCCTATTATATGATTAGCAATACAATAAAGCATATCATATTTAATGGAGTACTTCCTTATTCAAAATAAGAAATATCCATTATCTTTCAATGAAGAAACCAAAATAATATTTCTACTTAAAGTAGGAACATAATACCATTTGTTCAAACAAACATGAACCTACTAGGTAAATACACTTCGTAAGTTCATATGATTAATGTTGCAACATTTGCATCATTATTACCACATAGGTTAATCTTTACCCTTTTAAGTAGTCTTTCTATTTCTCAAGTCTTACACATTTATACAAATGTGGGATCCATATCCGGTATCTAATACCAAAGAACTTAGCAGTAGAATTTTAACATAATTACTTGAAGTGGTTGTCCTAATACCCTTCCCTTTGATCTTTTAATTCAAATTGTAATTTCTCCAATGGTCAATCTTATTGCCATGGAAGCAATTACATCCTTTGGATTTTAGGTTTTATCCACAAATATTTCCTTTAGGCTTGACAACTCTTGTCTTGCCTTTATCTTAAATCCTTTTCTTTATTAACCTTTAGAGTTTGAGAAGCTTTCCATTTGATATTAAGACTAGTATTTTAAACATCAAATGTCTCTTATGAATTAATATCAAATCCATTCGTTAGTTCCAAACTAAATTGATAACCAAGCCATCTAAGGTAATTAATATGTCTCTTCATGTTCAAAACATGAGAACTTATCAACATACCTTTCATTCATCACATGAATGTTAGGCTTTAATCAATCTCAAGCTTTTCTTTTGCCTTTCTTACTTGTAGTGGCGCTTCCTACATAATTTCTTATCACATAAGAATCCATATGTTTTAGATACTTCTAAAGTTCCAAACATATGGTAGCAAGTCGTAGGACAATTGACATCTATAGATTCATCCACATGATTCTAATTTATGTCTATGTCCGACCTTAAGGCATTAGGTTTCTTAGGAATATGATTTATTAAGAATTCACAACTTCCGTTCTTGCTTTATAACAATTCTTAAGCTCATGACTAGGTCATGGAAGTTAATCTCATTCTCTTAAGCCAGGTCTATCGCAATAATTAATCATGATTATAGTTTAAGATATTCTACAAAATATGCAAATAAATATACACCTATATTTCATATCATTATCATTTAGAGATATATAATGTATTTCATAAATACTCCCACTATATTATACACCTTCAAATACAACTCTTTTATAATATAATTTAAATGGGCTAAGATCCATATTTCACTTGATTTGTGAGTCTGCTTTGGCATGAACCTCAAAACCAAGTTATTTAGGTAGATAACTCTTTATCAATCACATCACATGTGACTCTTAGATACTTTATGGGATTTGTGACATCTTATGTCTTACATGTTTTAATCACATCTTATGCCTTAGGCCCATAACCGTTATGATAGCCTAATTAAGTTTGACCACTTTAAACGTATAGACAACCTTTGCCTCATCTTACTTCTCAATGATATAATGATGTGCCCTGCTTTGGCAGATAAACCATACCAAAACGATCAAGGTACTTCACAAGTGTTTAAATTGTGGATGGCATAAAACTTAAAATTTTAGAAGGTTAATTAACATAGATACATACATCATATATTTAATTATGTCAAACATAATATAATATAGTCTTTGCATAAAGGATGTTAACTAATCAAATTAATTAACGGAAGCAAAATCTTGTGAGTTAAATATGAAGCAATATTATGGGGACGGAATCTAAATTATTTGTAAACAATTTACAGATTGGATATTTCATTCGCATTCCCAGAAATAAGGCGTAAGCCTGCCATTGGTCCATGCAATGAATTAATCTAAATTTAGTTTCCTTCTCTTGCAAAAAATTTGCACTTTATTATAGGGATAAATTCTGAAACCTTTTGTTTCCGTAGAACATCTATAGATTTAGAGCACAAAAAGTACGACCGAAACTAAGCGAAGAGGCATCCACATTTTCGTACTAAGATCAAGAAACCAAGTAGTTATTCCATACGGCCGAAACTAAGCCAAAAGGCATCCACATTTCCATATAGAAAAGTAACTTGTTTCAAGATTATTCATTGTCTCATCAATTTCATAGACTACAGCAATTCTAAACTCTTCAGAACTCTGATTTTTGCAATTTTCTGGATTAAATCATATTTCAGGAAACACGGTTTCGAAAATCTGCCATCTGAAACCAGATTCAGTTCCTGATTCGAATTCTGTAAACAATTTACAGAACAATCAGAAAACCAGAAAACAAAACAAAACAGCCAGGAATTCTAAGGCGGAGGCCTACGCCTCTACAGGCGCCGTACGGTGCCGGTTCCCAAATTTCCCAGATTTCCAGAATTAAAAAAATTCGATTGATCCCAATATCGTGTTCATGCATTAATCAGATTAAACCAGCACGAATTTACAGATTACGAATTTAATTAGATCTAATGAATATCATGAATAAACAATTTATAACATATACTCCCTCTGTCCCTCTTTAACTTACAAATTTTTGGTTGGGCACATTATTTAAGGAAAAAGTGAAAAAGTGAAAAAGTTGATGTGTTGTGAGTGTAGATAGTTGAGTGGGAGAGAGAAAATGGGGTAGAGAATAATAAGTGGATAGTTATTGTGAATATGACAAGTGGGTCCCATTATTTTAAAAATATTAAAACATTTCCTTTTTGGGACTATGTAGATTAAAATGAGACAACCAAAATGGAAAATTTTGTATATTAAAGAGGGACGGAGGGAGTACAAAATAGATCAAAATTATCAATACACATAATACAATTATTTATTGACAATCCTAACATGCAATTATTTATATAAATCATATTAATATAATAATTACATAATCCCCATATAATCATGCTCATATATTTTATATCTCATATAAAACTCTAATCATATATTCATCTTATCATCATGGAAAATCATATAATTGAATTAAATAATTTAAACATGATGTATTAAAATAATCAACAATGAACGGGGCTCTGATACCACTGTTGGGTTTTGATGCATCATACCTAGCGGAATAAACATATGAAATCAAACACCCTTGAGCCATGGATCCGTCCATGTCGATTAGATTAAATACAAGATGAAAGAAACTAACCGTTGAAGATCGAATCCATGAACACAGACTTTAAGATGCTAAAGCAAACACCCTCTATCAGTATCCACATGTCGAACGGACTCAAAGACACCTTCTTGATTGATTTCTAGATCCAAGGCTTGATGAAGAAATGATTTCCTCATAGGAATTACTTTGCTATTTTATTATTGAGTTTTGATGATTCTAAATCTCAAAACTAATAACCCTACCTCTCTATATTTTATTGTTTCTAAAACAATGTGTTATGATTTCTCAAATCACCATTAGAGGTTGTCAAACCCGGCTGCATATATTTATATGAGGGTCTAACCTAATTCTGTTTGGGATCGAGATTCCTTGTCACACAAAAAATCTGAACAAACTGTCCAGAGTCGGGGAAAGCAGCCGTACAGCTCACCAGGAGCCGTACGGTGGCAATCCAGCTGTACGGTGGCAATCCATAAATTCCCATATTTTTAGCCTTTTCAATCTGTTCTATTGTGTATGACCCAATAGGATTATACTAAGTTGGCAACTGTTGGGATTGGAGTCCTAAACTACGAGGAAGCAAAGGGGAGAAGGAGTCTAAGTCATGGGGAGTTGGTAGAGGTCAAGAGGAGTTCAAGGAGGAGGAAACAAGCTTCTACGGAGGGCTGAGGGGGTCACTGAGAAAGAAAAAAATGGGGAGGGACAATCTGGTGGACCGGGCGCTCGCCCGCTTTGGGACTGGGCGCTCGCCCACCAGAACCAGTTTTTTGTCATTGTTTCCTATTTTGATGTAAACTCCTCCAAACGACTTAGGGCTTCCTTGTACACCTATATAAGCATAAATTCATCCATAATATTGTGTGCTTGATAGGAGAAAGTTAGGATATCAAGGAGAGCCACAAAATAGTGTCTAGGAGGGGGCCGGGGGCCTAAGAGAGTCATGGGGGGCGATCCTACAACCCGGCCATGGTCATCTTGTTTGTGTGTTCTTGGGGGAGGTGAGATAATAATATATTGGTGAGAGAGATTGTTCTTAGAGAGTAGCCATGCTAGATCTATTTGAGCGCATGTGCTAAAGTTGTAATCTTTATATATATTATTAGAATGATATACTGGCTAAGTGCCCCAAGATGTAGTCATGCGTTGATGACCTGGGTTATCAAACATCGGTGTTTATGTTCTTTCATATTACTTTATTCATGTGTTGAATTTCTTTCTCCATATTGATGACTGCTAGTATGGGCTAGTGGATGCGGAGATCCCCTCAATTCCACAATAGTAACGAGTCCGAACCATTCAGAACCCGTAAGTCATAAGCGGACTGTAGCAAGCCATTATGACTACCCAATTAGTATAACTTTGAAAGTACAAATTTACCTCATAGAACATATCAAAATCCCTTTGTCACGCGATATCATATTGGTCATAAGTCATGATCCACGTCAACTTATGTTGTCTAATGCTTTCTCGATCCCGAGTAGATTGATATGAGCAAATGACATTGATCACATAAATTCATTTGGGTATGGACATACACTATCATCAATCTCACTCATCGAGTGGACAAGCAGATATCTCTCTTGAGAGAGGGACAAATCCCATCTTGACTTATCATTCTTCCCTATAAGAATCCGATCATGCCAATCATAGCCTTTATAACTACCCGGTTAAAGGTAGCATTTGACTATGTCAAACATAATGTTCATCATGTGTAAGACCATGATAATCTCAGGTCTAAGGATTCAAATGGTATTACTATTATGAGATTTAATTATGACATTTGACCATGACATAAATCTTATAACCGGTCTATCTAGTACTTTGTTCTCCAACAAGTACCCACAATTTTAATCAACATCCTATGCACCATAATCATCATATGATTATCCATTAAACTCATGCTAGCTCTTCATAAGTTCTAGGGACAATGATTATTATAATAAACATGCAAAACATATAATAATCGGGTTTGTTATCTCTATAACAATGAAGCTATGATGTAACGTATAAGCCTTTCTCAAGGGCCTAGGGCATAATATCCAACATGCATCATATGGGTGTTTATGTTTTTCATTGGATCAGCACCCAAGCGGTTAAGCTTGTAAAAACAAGTTTTTGGTGGATATGCTCTGATACCACTTGTTGGTCCCAGAGGGCAACAAGGGTATAGAACCTCTAGAGGGGGGTGAATAGCGGTTACAAATTTTTCGAAAATACCCTTAAAATTCAACCGAGTACTTATAAGTTTGGCCAACTGCGGTTCAAAGCAATAGAACAAAACTGATAAAATGTACAGCGGAGGTTTGCGGTTTGGCAAAGAGGATAGATAAAGAGTTGGGCGGTTTGACTGGGTTGAAAAACACAATGATGCACAAGATAATCCGAACTTAAAGATCAAAGGAAAACAGAATTCATTTTTCAAGTCATTTTATAGATGAACTAAGTGAGAAACCACAAACATGAAAAATAAAGAACAAAGCAGAAAATAAAGATCAAACACACAAATTTGAAGAGGTTCATTCTTGAATGAACTACGTCCTCTACCTAGATGGTTAGTCTAGGATTTTCTAATAGATACTAGACATGTATTAATTTAGAGGAGCTTTTACAAGAGTACAATGAAGAATCTAAACTCTAAATAAACAATATAACCTATCAAAGCTATTATAACAACCAGTGTATTCGAAGTTTATAATCTATATGATCATACAAATCGAGTGTGTGTGTGGAAATGAATTAAATACTCTAAGGATCTAAATGATGTTGAGGAAGTGAAAACTTTCGGTGTACAAGGCTGAGTATGAATGGATAAATAACTGAAGCTTTGATGAAGACTTATGGGTTTGCTAAGGAGATCTTTGAATGTTTGAATATCTGGGTAAAATATTCAAAGCAAACTTTGAAAACTTAGGAAATTTCTCTCTTGAAGCTCAGCAACCTTCATTGTTGAAAAATGAAGGCTATTTATAGGCAGTGCACCCTTGTGACCGTTGGACAAAGATTTGAATCAAATCTTGATGGTACAACTGCTGTCAAAATCCCACTGGTTGAGCTGTCATTTTCGTCCTTGGTTTTGTCTTGTAGTCCTAGGTAGTTGTAGCACCACTACCTAACTTTGTCCTTTGTTGAAGAGAAAGGACTAACGGTAAACATTTGAAATTACTGGACAAAACCGACATTCCTTGCAGAGACTCCAAGTTAACTCGAAGTCATTTGTCAAGTCATAAATCATTCCTTTATAGTTGTAAAGGGAATGTTTGTCTCAAAGAATAAATGACATACTTGAATTCTTCATTCAATGATCTGCTGTTCCACCAAGGTAGCACAAGCGGTTCCATGAATGAACTTGAAGTGCGGTTTCATCAAAACTGCAGCACACGGTTTTGATGAGGACTTGCTGCTCCATGCTGGCGGTTTGAGTATGGCAACGAGTGCGGTTTGAAGAACCAAACCGCTGAGGTCAAACCGATCATAACTCAGCCTAAGACAAATAAAAATCTAGAAATGAACTTATCTAAAAATTGAAGTATAACTTCATTACATGATTCCTAAAGTTCATAAAAAGACACGTGGCATGGATCAATCAAATCAAGAGGGTGTACTCACTAGTACAAATTAGAGCTTGCATAGCGCTTATTTTTGCACTTAAATAGCGCATATAAGCGCTATGCAAGCTACCGCCATGCAAGTTTAGATAGCGTTTAATTAAACGCTATGTAAGACAATATACTTAGATAGCGCATAAATAATCGCTATGTAAATGTAAGATGATCTTTTAATTTCCATAAATTACCTTAGGTAATCACACTTAGATAGCATATAATAAAACGCTATGTTAGTATCTCTCTTAGATAGCGCATGTTAAGCGCTATGTTAGGCTATTCTCATTATCCGCTATCTAAGTAGGTAAGATTACTATTTTATGTATATAACTTAGATAGCGCATAAAAAGCGCTATCTAAGACAGTTTTTGATATTTTTTTAGCTTTATAATTTTTATTTTTTCCCTACTAAACTGGCTGCAAATTATATAAATTATGAATCAAATAAATAAAAATTAATATAATACAAACATCTCATTCAACAATTATAATCAACCTTTCATTACAACAACAATAATTCTTACATTAATCATTCAGAAGAGTTATAAACTAACAAGACTTAAATATTTTTTGATATTTTTCTCCTAATACAACATATAGACACTTATCCTGCGCTAGTCAATACAAGTGACCAACTTGAGAAGAATTCTGTATGACCTTATCACGTGATGGCTGACTTCATAACATCTGAAAATAAACAGGTTGATCCATCACCAAATGAACGAAGATCTGCTGGTTTAACCAAGGCTCTACATAACGGGCATGTCCTCTCCCTCTCAAACCTGAAACATCAATTCTTCTTGGCCATCATGACACAGAAATGATTATAACAATGTTATGTATAAAAGAATCTCAAAGAAGCAACAAAGTGTGAGACTGCTAATTCAAGAAAGAAAGAAAAAAAGAAAGGGGGCAGACATTCTAGAGAAGGTAGAATGATTAAGATGGATAGATAACTAACCATTCTGATACTTTGTTGCTTCTTTGACTTGTATTACATTAAACAACATTCACATTCACTTATAAGTTCATTTTCTCTTTTTTCCTTCTAAACAAATTTTGCCATCCAATTGGCAGTGGACTTAATTTACTGTAAGGCTAGCTTCAATATAAGGATTAGAAAGCGCTTCTGTCAAAAGCATATCTCAATCCTACAGTCAAACTTTCATTTATGTAAAAAAAAAAAAAAAAAAAATCTTCTTTTTTCATTCTCAAGGCTAACCAAAAACATGAAGCATCATATATATTGCCTGACCTGCTTACGGTAATTTCGGCCCCTGATGTTCTTGTAATGCATGAGAAGGAAACACTTCAGAGCCATTGCAGCTTGACGAACCAGTGTATCTATAACAAAGGAAGCTGTAAGAAATTCTCCAAGACACACAGACATGGCTTTGTTCACTTGGTAGAATGTGAAGTGTAACCCAGTGAAAAGTGGGAGGTTTTATGAACAAAAGATGTGGATGAGTTACATTTATGCATTTTCTGTATAAATACAATGGTATTAGAAAAAAATGTGAAATATTAAGTACTGTCATGCACTGGTCAAGAATATAAGCTCATTTGATAAAGGATAGAACTAGGATATTATAACTCACCATTCACCACGATAATAAAAATAGCATGCGAAAACGGTGGTATGGCTTTTGGAGGGAGCATCATCAATGGATGCCAAAAACCTTAAAACTTGCCCAAATATACCCCTCACATTCTTCCTCGACCCATAATAAGTGTCGTCGCAGTTGACTTGTCAACCTTTTACTTGATTGCTTTATGTGTTTGTACTTTGCTTGTACCTTTATAAATTTGAACAAAAATTGTTTCATGCTGTGTACCCTAACTCTGTCTTCACTACTATAACTTCCATAACTAAAGTTACATTATTTTTCAATCTTGATCAACATTAATCCCAAAACTTATTAAGTTAATTAATCTTGTCTTAACTATTTCAGGCCATCTAACCTATCTCCATCTCCCTCATGAGTATCACAAGTGCAAATATCCTCACAAAAAAATCACAAAGTGAACTATTATTCGAATGCTGAGAATAAAATTACAAAATTTAAGAGTTTAGAGGAATATATACAAGGAAAAAGACTAATCAGGCCTCTTTGCTACAATAAGAATTAAATTCAGCTTCCAGAATTGAAAGCAGAGATAGTAAAAAGGTTCGCAATCTACGTCCCCTGGCGCCGCTAAGGTTCTATTAGCAACTCATAGGAAAATCAGTTGTAGCAGAAGGTTTATCTTGTATGAACTAGTGCAAGTGTCAAAAGGCTTCAAAACATGTATTTCAAATACACAAACTCTCATCGAATCACTACAGAAAAATGATGCGGATAAGTTTGAAAGATTCTGATATCCGTGATATCTATGTTCAAGCCAGGAAACCGGCAATAAAACAACACTAAAAGAGGACGTCGATAAACTTAACAAGAATGGAAAAAACCTCCACTCATGGTTCACCTTTCCCTCCACATCCTATCCACATATGAATGAGCAAAAACAGGGTTTAAGACATCTCTCATCAAAAAACAATACTATATAAGAAAAAAAAACTGGAGCACAACATAGTCCCCCTCCCCAAATTCTTTCTTAACCACATTTCAAATAAAATTTCAGAAATGAAATGATGGAGGTGTTTCTTCCACAATCTGTCCTAGCCTAAAAAAAATATATATCACCAGCCATTGAAAAGAAAATTAATCGAGACTGTTTTGTTTTTAAGAGCAATCAAGGAACACCAGGAAAATTAAGAAAAATAGAAAAAAAAAACTTTAAGATGTAAATGTCTTCAAAGAGCAATCAACGAACACCAAGAAAAAAATCTGCTTTTCTTTAATCGTACAAATTGGTAACCTAGCTGGTGTGTGTCATAGGTATAAAACATTATCAAAACAACATCTGTTTTAAAAGATCAAAACACCTTTCAATTAACTAATATAGCAGATTCGCTTAACTAAATTCAAAACTTCCATCTACGAAAATTTAGAAATTAACTGAAAGTTAGATACTAAGCAGAAGGTAAAAAAGATACTCACAATGATTTAAGAACTCATTCTCCGATTGACATTCAGTGCTTCTTATCGGTTTGTGAGGATGGAGGGGTGAGAGAGCGAGAGAGCGAGTGAGAGAGAGAGAATCAGCTTGTTCAGGAGTTGAATGTAGGAGCGTAGCCACCAGGGAAATATATTGAGAAACGAAGCCCGTCGATCGCCGGAACGACGAACGCCATAGAGGCCTAGGAATTAAAGATACTCACAATGTTTATAACAATTCAGTTAGATACAATAGGCAAACACCTATTGTATCCAACAGCAATGTTGACACATTGCTGTTAGATACAATAGCTAAATAGCCATTTGTATCCAATACAATGTTCATAACAATGCAGTTAGATACAATAGGCAAACACATATTGTATCTAAGCGTATTTTAAAAATTAGACGTTGTTCAATATTATTTTTTCAAAACCCTATCTTCAGGGATGTAGTTTGATTCGTCTCGTCGAGACAAAAAAATCAGTGTTCTCAGATTATTTTTTCGATTTGTAGTTAATGAGATATTTGATTTTGAAAATTTAGGGAAATTTTGGGTGATGACGTGGCAAATTATAGAACACACATGGTATTTTGCCCTTCCCTTTGTATGTCAACCTAATTACAAGAATGCCACCGAATTTTTAAACTACAAAAGTAATCTAAACCCTTGATTTGTGTCTAATCCAATGGCTATCCTTGGTTCTCATGGTTCTCATGATATTTAGGTTCTCATTTGAGCACCGTATATATATATATATATATATATATATATATATATAAGATTTAACCTTTAAAAGAAGTAATAATAATGCTTTGAACGACATGAACCGATCGAGATGTTGGGCCGCGAAATATAAAGCCCCAAACCCATGAATTAAGGACCAGGATATAGTCCGGTTAAGCATATGCCGAGATGTGATCCGTGTGCCGACTTGTGCCGGTTTAATAGGGATAAGGATGGCACGCCCAATATAACGTCGTATCAACAAGCAGACTCCAAGCTCTATGCAAATGCGGGGAATCCTTATCTAAACAAGGAGACCTCTTCTACAAGATAACTGGGATAACAATCATCCTTATCAGGATTCTATCTTCCGAGAATACGAGTCCAATATAAACGCGGGCTCTGTGGCTTACTTGACAAGTCATGACTCATTTCACCTACACTATATAAACAGGCTCTCAACACAATTAACAAGTAATGAAATTCTTGGATTTTACTCTAGTCAATTGATTTCCTTTTGTTTTATCACATACTAAACATATTCTTACTCTCACGCCGGAGGGCCTTCGCCGGTGAAGCCCCAGCTACTTCACTTTTTATTGTTTCGTGTGTGTAGATCCGTTCGAGGAGTTCTCTTTGCTAGATTTATCCGAACCGTTAGACGAAAGGATGATCTGGTACAATTTTGGCAGCATCAGTTTGGTTCCATTGCCGGGAAACATCCGATCGGAAAACTTTTTGTTCGGATAACCACAATCTCCTCATGGCTGAAATTCCGGCCGATGGTCAACAGGATAGTGTCACGCCTAAAGACAATCTCAACCCGCCACCACCTAACGTGGCAAATAACACTGCTCTGAATCAAGGGCTCTCTCCCCCACCTCAAACTCAAGGGATCGGCATGCATACCCGTTCAAGAGGGCCTCCACCTGAAGTTACTCAACTTTATGGAAGGAGGAGGAGAACAACTGCGCGCCCTCAGAATGATGAAGTAGGACCTTTGAGACCGCAGCCTCTAGATCGGAGGACATTACTTTAACAAAACCTCTCGACTCTCCAGCAATTGGTTGACGCCTAAAGGGATTTCTTGGAGTATGATCCTGAGAACTCAATGGCACATCTCCTCCAGCCCTCCAGTACTAGAGGAGCCCATGAGGAAGATAGGAGTAACCTCACGGAGATCCCAGGTACTGGCGGCCGACGCCACTAAGATCCACGTGATGCTCCCTAGGAGAACCGAGCAAGTCGTCTTGAAGGTCGACTGGGCCCAATAAATCGAGAAGGAAGGGATTTGAGACATCAAATAAATCAGCGGAGGGAAGAAGAAGCCGAATCCCCCGATGTGAGATTTTTAGGGGAGAGGCGCAGAAAAGATGATCGACGCCGGTCTCCGCAGAGACCTGCTACGACCCATCGTACTCTACCTAAATGATCTATTCCTGACCCGGAAGTAAGCCGAGTTGCTGGTAAAAGCTGAGATAAAGGAAGGAGCAGACAGAAGAGCTCTCATCGTAGTTCGCAAATCTCGTACCCTAATGGATTTGGAAAAGAGGCTCGAGAATGTGGAGATAAACCAGGGGCAGAGAAGGCCTAGCAATAACTACGACGCAATGCGTCCTTTTTCACCGTGGATACGGGATTCTCCACCTAATCCACAACTGAAGATCCCCAGCCTAGACAAGTATTCTGGTAGCTCCCACGCTTTGGACCATCTTCAAGCGTTTGAGGCCGTGATGGCGCTGGTGTCCAATCAAGACGATATCCTTTACAAAGCCTTTGCTAGTACTCTGACTAAATCAGCTAGGTCTTGGTTCATGGATCTAGGAAAGGGAAGCATTAACTCTTTCCCGAGGTTGAAAAGTAAATTTCTGGAATACTTCTCCACTGCAGGGGCAAGAAAGAAAAGGCTCTCTGATTTGGCTATCATGGTGCAAGGTAAAAAAGAATCTACCATGGATTTCTTTCAAAGGTTCAGAAGCCTAGCCGACTCTATTGAAGAAAGGCTGACCGACAGAGAAATAATAGTGTGCTTCACCAACGGGCAAAGATCCGAAGCCCTAACTTATGAGTTATCGGTAAGAGAGCCTCTCACTAAGTCAGAACTATACCATGTGGCATATGCAATAGCCATTATTGAGAAGAAAAAGAAATTGAAATTCGGAGATAGGGACTGAGATCACGAAAGCAAGCCGCCCACTGGTGACTCGGCTCAAGGTTCTAATGGAGGTGGAAACAGGGGAAAGAATAGAACGAGAGGAACTGAAATCTTCACCCCCCTCACAAAGCCCATCTCGGAGATAATGAACTTCGTGGATCTTCCTAATCCCAGGCCCATTAAAGAAAACCCTAAGTACGCGAGAGACACTAGCAAATAATGTGCCTACCATAAAGACCATGGGCACGAGACAGAGAATTGCTATGCTTTGAACAAGATAGTACAGATGTGGGTTGACTAGGGACTGGTAGACCGATATGTCGCAAAGAAAGACAACAAGCGCCCTAGGGAGGAAGAAAAACAGGAAGGACGAGAAGATAGGCCTCCTAGAGCAAAATTGATCAGAGTCATACGAGAAGAAATCCCCTCAAAAACCAGGTTGAAGGAATAGATTCATGAGCTGAGCAAGGTATATCACATACCCCTTGGATTCATAAAGGGGAAGAAGTGATCAGTTTTTCCCCGAACGAGCTGGCCGGGAACAGAGCAATTAGGGAACAGTCGCTTGTAATCAAAGGAATGATAGACAATTGTGAGTCTGAAAAAACTTCTAATTGACTTAGGGGCTGCTAAGGATGTGCTGTACTAAAAAACCTTCAAAGGGATGGAGCTACCAGACAGCATGTTGATTCCCTACAATGGAAGATTGGACGGGTTAACAAACCACAAGGCAGAGGCAAAAGGAACCGTGGACCTGCTGCTAGAAGTCAAAGAATATCCTTACAGAGCCTCGGCTGCAGTTACGTTCATTGTCATGGACCTGGCAAGTGACTATCATGCTATTCTAGGCTCCCCCAGCCAAGGAAAGTTAGGAATGGTTGCGTCCCTCCCTCACCAAAGGGTGAAGTTTCCCACCCCGGGCGGAGTAGGATGTGTGCCGGGTGCTTCTAAGCATTTTTAGGAGCACGTAATGAGGTCTAGGAAGACTAAGAACAGAATAGAAATTGATACTCCAGAGAACAATGTCACTCTCTCTGAATCGACCACGGTTACCACAACCTCAAACATCAGCATGATACTGGAAGCAGTGGAGGACATGCCTAAAAAATGGGTGATACTAGATGAAGACGACACTGTAACAGATGCCGAGATGATCTATGGGTTAGATGGTTTTGGCTCTATCTCCTTGAATACAGCTTCAGACGAGCCGAGTGACTTGACCCTCGCTCTCTTCCCAAGCTCGGGGGCCACAGAACCTACCCACGTCGAGGCCGAGGTCGACCGACTCCTAGACATGGAAAACTTGAGCCTGGAAGGTGAAGACAAGGAAAAGGTCAAGAAGATCGTCATATAAACCATGTAATTCAGGGATGGACCATAGCTTAAACCGGTCGATCAATTGGAAGAGGTCGAGATCAACCCAGATTACCGTGAACAAAAGATAAAAATTGGAAGACAACTCTCACCAGAAGAGAGAGAAAAAATTATCTCCCTACTCAAAAGCAATCTGGATGTATTTGCATGGAGGGTAGAAGACATGGTCGGGGTCAAGGAGGCCATTTCTGTTCACAAACTTGAAGTAGACAAATTCTTTAAGCGGTTAAGCAGGCACAGAGGGTCTTCTCCAAAGATAAAGAAAAGGCCATCGAGGTAAAAGTTGAGAAACTAATGAAAGCCGGCATCATAAGGGAAGCAACCTACCCCGACTAGTTGGCCAATGTCGTCATGGTCAAGAAGCAGAATGGCAAATGGAGGATGTGTGTGGACTTCACAGATATCAACAAGGCCTGCCCCAAAGACAGCTACCCGCTCCCAAGGATTAATAAGTTGGTAGACTCCATTGCTGGACACCAGACACTTAGCTTCCTTGATGCTTACTCGAGCTATCCCCAAGTCAAAATGTCAGAGGGAGACATAGAGAAGATGGCATTCCAAGCAGCAGGGGGGATTTACTGTTACGTGATGATGCCTTTCGGATTGAAGAATGCTGGTGCAACCTACCAAAGGATGGTCAACAAGGTTTTCAAGTCGCAGATTGGAAGGAATATGGAGGCCTATATCGACGACATGGTGATAAAGACTAAGTCAGGAAGCCATATCCCAGACTTGAAGAGACTATTAAGAATTTGAAGGCCAACGATATGAAGCTTAACCCTAGTAAGTGTGTTTTTGGGGTCACGGCAGGGAAATTCTTAGGCTTCATGGTTTCACAGAGGGGTATTGAAGCAAATCCAGAAAAAATTCAGGAACTCGTCGATATGAGGGAGCCGACATGTATAAAGGAGGTCTAAAGGTTGAATGGAAGGGTGGCCGCCTTGGGAAGGTTCATTGCCAAATCAGTAGAAAAGTCACTCCCCTTCTTCAAAGCTCTGATAGGAATTAAAGACTTTGCCTGGACGCCCGAGTGCTCAACCTCGTTCCAGCAGCTGAAAGGATACTTGGGATCTCTACCCTTACTTAGTAGTCCAATCGTGGGAGAAACACTGATGTGTTTCTAGCAGCCACAGACTGTGCCGTAGCAGCTATACTTGTCCGAGAGGATAACAAGGTTCAGAAGCCGGTTTATTATGTGAGCAAGGCATTATCAGAGACTGAGGCCAGATACTTCAATGCCAAGAAGATATCATTTTCCTTGGTGATAGCAGTAAGAAAATTGCGGGCCTACTTCTATGCTCATTCCATTACGGTCTATACCGATGCGCCCCTCAGAAAAATACTCCACAAGATGGACAGTTCTGGGAGGCTACTCAACTGGTCCATTGAGTTGACCGAGTTCGACATAACATACAAGCCTAGAACGACCTTGCTGGCATAGCTACTTGCAGATTTCCTGGTAGACACCGCGCTTTCTCAAGCGAACACGTGCTGATAGCTCGAAAAAGAAAGTTCCCTATGGATAGAGAGCCCCTTAGTGAATTACCAAAAGATTGTTGGATCTTGTACACGGACGAGTCAACTACACAAGGAAGAAGTGGAGCAGGAGTATACTTGACAAGCCCAGGTGGTGAGCACATTGCATAGGACTTCATCAATTTAAATTTCCTGCTTCTAACAACCAGGCCTAGTATGAGGCCTTGATCTTGGGAATAGAAAATACAAAGTATCTCGGCGCATCAAAGTTGGCGGCTTACAGTGACTCCCAGTTAGTAGTGAACCAAGTGAAGGGAGAATACAATACTGAGAATCACATGCTGACTAAATACAGAGACCTCATCCTCAACATGATCAAAGACCTGGAGTTCTGGGAGATAAGGTTAGTAGGACGAGAACATAACCAAGAAGCCGACCTGCTCTCCAAAATGGCCATAGCCAAAGAGATCAATCCCTTAATCATCTATGCCGACCAACCAGCTTATTAAAGGATGGAGATCTTGGTAATCAGTGACATGGAAAGGACTTGGATCGATGATTACAAGGACTACATTGAAGAGGGTAAGCTACCTGAGGACGAGTTGGCAGCTAAGACGATCAAGAAAAAGATGGATAGATTCATCGTGTGTAACGGGATTCTCTACAGAAGATCTTTCTCCAAGCCTCTCCTCAGATGTGTTTCACTCAACGACACTGAGAACCTACTCGCCAAGGTACACAATAGAGTTTGTGGGGGACACCTGGGGGCCAGAACCCTAACTGACAAGGTGATAACACTTGGGTATTACTGGCCAAACCTGAGAGAAGAAGCCCAAGCCTATGTAAGGAAGTGTGACAAATGCCAGCGCTTCTCAGATTTGCCAAAGGTGCTACTAGTAGTGTCGCGACCCCGAACCCCGCTGGCCCGAGACCGCGAGCTGGACGTCGACTTAAACAATAAACTCTAAAATAATGGAGATAAAAATTTCCTTTTATACCCAAAAGATGATAACACAAGGTTTTGTAAATCAACTTGAACAACAAAGTAAAACTAGTATAAACTCCATAAGCTTATACACCAAAGTTACAAAATACACAAATCCTAGTGACGTCAATGTTTGGTACAAATATCCCCAAAAGGTTACACATTGATATAATGTAAACCAACCTATAACAACTTTCCCCAAAAGAATGTATCCACACTCGACGTCCTCTTTCTCGTGATCAGCGAGACTAATCCTTAGCACCTGGGGGGGTTAAGGAAAAACAAAGATAAAAGGAAGGGGGTGAGATAAATCTCAATAAGTTACTAATGCAACGACATGACATTCTATGATGCAATATACAGTAATAAATCATAGCTAGCACATAGCATTTATCACATAACAGATAGCAGGGGAAATAAACACAAAACAAAGGATATTAGCCAAGGTTTCCAAACCGGTACATCCAAATAAAGGATCGCTGCGCAGCTTCAATAATCAACAAATCATCATCTTCATAATAGCATGAAAGCTGAAGAGAAATCCCCGGTACCGGAAAAATAACCATAAGAGTGTCACAAAGGACAAGAGCCTTGCCACAAAGTCATGCTCGGTAGCTAGATACATTCACAAAGGAAGCTAACTTATCTTTTCCAAGGCCAATCTGGAAAAGGGGTATAGTATGGGCAAAACAATGGTCAACATTATAATGGACTTGGCTTTGCCATTATAATCTCTCCCATCGCCCGATGCAACAATTATGCCAGCTGGGCTTCCAAATAAATGCTAAGTAATAATATTTTAGCACGATAAACAACAAAGGATTCCAAAGTAGGGAATCATACCAAATGATCATCACAAAGATAAATCAAACCAACAATACCTCAATAAGATGTTCCAAAATCCCAATTAACACTTAATTGATTCAAACACAAACTTGATCACAAAGGACCCAATTCTATCACTAGAGTGTACTACAATGTTCACTAAGGTCAACTAGAAGGACACCCAAGATTAGACCAAAACGCATTCTTCAATCACACGAAATAACAAATGAAAACTTTCAGAGGTTCTGTGCGGCCGCCCACAAGGGACTGTGTGGTCGCCCAAAAAGCCCTCAAACAAGAACAAAAGCTTTCAGATAGATGTGCGGTCGCCCAGACATTTTTGGGCGGTCGCCCAATCTTCTGAACTGCCGGAATTCGGGAAGGAAGAAATGGGTTCTTCATTTTCTTACCCAATTCGCACAAATACTCAAAATCAAACACAACCAACAAGTTTGCTAAGGTGGCCAACCAACATTTAGGTTTAAGGGAACCTAACTAACACCATTTATCAACCCAAAACCAAGATTGAATCATGACATTCATCAAATCACCATTTTAGCCAAAAACTCAAATAAATTCCAAATCAATTCCAAACTCAACCAAACTTCAAAGATAACAATTAAAGCATTGTAGAAACATGTTATGAACATTTTAGCATAAAAATGGGGGAAAAGTAACTTACTTGAAAATAATGAAAGTTGACGGAATTCGAATATTTTTGATTCTACGCGATCCTATCGACGATCTAAACAAGATTCACGTTTTAAGAAATGAGAGATAACAAGAGGAAGATGAAGAAAATGAAGAGAGAAGATAGAGAAAACTTACCCCTTTCATTGGCTAGGAAGAGAGAGAGAGAAAAATGAGCTGGGAGAGAGGTGGAGTGAGTGAGGGAGAAGATAAGGAGTAGGGAGGGAGTAGGAGAAATGATTTAAAGAATTTACACTTAGGCCCCCTCCTCTACACTACCCACAAATACTTGCACTCCCTACAACAATTAAGACTCAACAAAACAATACAACACTAACCCAAATAAAATGCTAGGCACAATCATTATGAAACATAAAATGCACACATAATTATTTAAATAAATAATAATTTAAATAAATAAATAAGCAATTAAATAAATAATAATTATTTATTACTAATAAAATAGAGCCTAGATTTCGGGTCGTGACATTCACTCCCCCTTAAAGAAAATTGGACCCGAATTTTAACGAGACTTACCCGAATTAAAAAGCCACGGAAATTTCCTCTCGATCTCATCTCGGAGCTCCCACTTCGACTCCTCGATATTATGATTCCTCTAAAGAACTCTAACCAACGCAATGCTTTTGCTCCTCAACTCTTGGACTTTAGAATCTAAAATCCGAACCGGTCGTTCCTCGTAAGTCATATCGGGCTCAATATCCTCCGGTACCCTCGGTAACACGTGAGATGGATCATGAACATACTTTCGAAGCATAGAAACGTGAAAAACATTATGCAACCGGTCCAAAGATGGCAGTAACGCAAGAAGATACGCTAAAAGTCCAACCTTTCCCAAAATCTCAAACGGGCCAATAAACCTCGGAGCCAATTTACCCTTCTTCCCGAACCTTCGGATACCCACCTTCGGAGATACGTTCAAGAACACAAAATCACCGGTCTGAAAACTAAGATCTCGCCTTCGGTTATCTGCATAGCTCTTATGTCAACTCTGGGCTGTTTTCAATCTATCCCGGATAACTCTAACCTTTTCAACTGAATCCTGAAGCAAATCAATACCCACAATCTTCGCTTCACCAACCTCATCCCAACAAATAGGCGATCTACATTTCCTCCCATACAAAGCCTCATACGGTGCCATCTCGATACTAGTCTGATAACTGTTGTTGTAGGAGAACTCCACTAACGGTAGGTGCGAATCCCAAGAATCAGAGAAGTCTATCGAACAAGCTCGCAACATATCCTCCAAAATCTGAATGGTCATCTCGGATTGACCGTCGGTCTGAGGATGAAAAGCTGTACTGAATCGCAAATCTGTACCCAAAGCTTCCTGAAACGCCTTCCAGAACCTAGAAGTAAACCTCGGGTCTTGATCCGAAAAAATACTAACCGGAACCCCATGCAATCTCACAATCTCATCAATGTAAAGGGTCGCAAGCTTTTCCATCGAGTATCTGATGTCAATAGGCAAGAAATGGGCACTCTTGGTCAATCTATCCACTATTACCCAAACACTGTCATACTTCCTACGGGTACAAGGTAGTCCCGTAACGAAATCCATAGTCACATGCTCCCATTTCCACTCGGGAATCTCTAACGGCTGAAGTAGACCTGCGGGTCTCTGATGCTCGGCTTTGACCTGCTGACAAGTTAAACATTTCGAAACATACTCGGCTATTTCTCTTTTCATATTATTCCACCAAAAATGTTGCTTCAGATTCTGGTACATCTTCGTACCACCCGGATGAATAGTATACCTCGATTTGTGACCCTCATCTAAAACTTGCCTCTTTATTCCACCAACATCAGGTACGCACAAACTACCACGGAAAGTCAACACTCCACTCGAGCTAACAGAAAAATCCTCGAAATTCTTTTCCTTCAATTTACCCATTATCTTCACCAACTCGGGATCTTCTTTCTGAGCTTCCTTTATCCTCTGAATTAGGGTCGGAGATACCCTAATATTCGCAAAAATAGCCCCATGTCTCGAATCATGAGGAGACCAATCTCGAACATCCTCAAGCATTTTCCACTCACGGACCATCATCGAAGCCACATAAGATTCTCTACTAATCGCATCGGCTACCACATTCGCCTTTCCCGGGTGATAAGAAATCGTACAATCATAATCCTTTAACAATTCCATCCATCGGCGCTGTCGGTTGTTCAATTCCTTCTGAGAGAAAAGGTACTTCAAACTCTTGTGATCGGTAAAAATTTCAAACTTCGCTCCATAAAGGTAATGCTTCCATTTGTGCAATGCAAATACTATCGCAGCCAACTCCATATCATGAGTGGGGTAATTCTGTTCACTAGGGGTCAACTTCCTCGAAGCATAAGCAATTACTTTCCCATTCTGCATCAACACACAACCCAAACCCTCTTTCGAAGCATCACTGTAAATCACTAAATCATCATTCCCATTAGGCAAGGTCAAGATCGGTGCAGTAGTCAACCTCTGCTTCAATTCCTCGAAACTCTTGTCACATTTCTCAGTCCATACAAACGGGACATTCTTCCGGGTCAACTGAGTCATCGGAGTAGCGATCCTCGAAAACCCCTCAATAAATCTTCCGTAATACCCGGCTAAACCAAGAAAGCTTCTAATCTCTGTCACTGATTCGGGTCTCTTCCAATCCACTATTGCCTCTATCTTTGAAGGATCCACAGAAATCCCGTCTTTCGAAATCACATGGCCCAGAAAAGAAACCTTCTCGAGCCAAAATTCGCATTTACTGAACTTCGCAAATAATTTCTCCCTCGCAAGAACGGATAAAACTGTCCTCAATTGTTGCTCGTGCTCCTCTCGGGATTTCGAATAAACAAGAATGTCGTCGATGAAGACTACCACGAACGAATCAAGATACGGATGGAAAACTCGGTTCATCAAATCCATAAATACTGCAGGCGCATTGGTCAACCCAAACGGCATAACCAAGAACTCATAATGACCATAGCGAGTGCGAAAGGCAGTCTTCGGAATATCCTCAGATCGAATCTTCAACTGATGGTACCCACTCGTCAAGTCAAGTTTAGAGAAAACCACGGACCCTTGAAGCTGATCAAATAAATCGTAAATATGAGGTAGAGGATACTTATTCTTCACCGTAACCTGATTCAACTTTCTGTAATCGATGCACAATCTCAAGGAACCGTCTTTCTTCCGCACAAATAAAACCGGTGCTCCCCAAGGGGAAACACTAGGGCGGATAAACCCTCGATCAAGCAACTCTTGCAACTGAACCTTTAACTCCTTCAACTCTGCGGGAGACAACCTATAAGGTGCTTTCGAAATTGGAGCCGTACCCGGCAAAAGGTCTATACAAAATTCTATCTCACGATCGGGAGGCATATCATACTCGGTAGAGAAAACATCGGGAAATTCCCTAACTACCCGAACACTATCCGAACTAGGGGATTCCTTCCTAGTATCAAGAACACTAGCCAAATACCCCTCACAACCACTATGCAATAATTTTCTCGCTTTCATAAAAGAAATTAAGCGAACCTTTCTACTCAGAGGACTAGCCTCAAACACAAATTTAGGCACATCGGGAATAGAAAAAGTAACAGTTTTCTTACGGCAATCAACGGAAGCATGAAACTTGCTCAACCAATCCATACCCAAAATGACATCAAAGTCTTGGATAGGAAGAACTACCAAATCCGCACAAAGGACACGGCCACAAATAACCACATCACAAGCACGAAAGACTCGATCAGAAATCAAGCATTCTCCTATAGGGGTCGACACCTCTAGCACGTACGGTAACGACTCAAATGCAGCATTTAACAGAGAAGCAAATTGCACATAAATGTATGAATGAGATGATCTTGGATCTACTAACGCTCGTGCGCTCACACTAGATATAGAAATAATACCTCCAATAACTGTAGGATCATCGGTCGCCTGTTGTTGATTCATGGCATAAACATTCCCTTGAACTTTGGGCTTCCCAGCGGCATCCCTTTTCTGACCCTGATTAGTACCAACCCCTGACCCGGATGACTGACCTCGGTACCTCGTGCAATCTCTCGCAAAGTGCCCCATTTCACCACAATTGGTACACTTGCCTTGCTTTTTCCAACACCTATCCTCCGAATGGCCTACCTTCTGACAAAAGGTACAAGGCTTCCTATTCTGAATCCCCGGAGTAGTACTCGGATTCCTCGGTGTGGTTTGCCCCTTAAACTGAGATGATGCTCCTGGGTTACCTCGGTTGTCGGAACGGTGTTGAGGTTGAGATTTAGAATGGCTTCCCGGTTTACCCGTACCCGCAACCTCCGTTTTCCTTTTGTGCTCCCCAATATCTTGCTCTATCAAGTAGGCTCGGTCTACCGCATCTTGGAAGGTCACAATCCGTTGGGCAATAAGTTGAGTACGGATGGAGGTCTTCAATCCCCGAATGAATCTCATAGCTTTTTGTTCCTCGGTCCTCACCAAATAGTCACAATACCGGGCTAATTCTGTGAACTTAGCCGAGTACTGGGCTATAGACAACAAACCTTGCTCCAAGTTGAGAAGCTCAATCTCCTTTCGGTTTTGTAAATCATAGCACGTGCTTCTTCCCTTGTATCATTCTGATTTGCATTACCGGTACTACCTTCACCACTCCTTCTACGAACCATTGTAACCAAGTACCTGCATAAAACATCAACCGTTAATCACTCCGCACACTACTACCCTCCTAGGTCATACTAGTCCACCTAGACTTATACTTAGAGCCAAACCATGGCTCTGATACCAATTGTCGTGACCCCGAACCCCGCTGGCCCGAGACCGCGAGCTGGACGTCGACTTAAACAATAAACTCTAAAATAATGGAGATAAAAATTTCCTTTTATACCCAAAAGATGATAACACAAGGTTTTGTAAATCAACTTGAACAACAAAGTAAAACTAGTATAAACTCCATAAGCTTATACACCAAAGTTACAAAATACACAAATCCTAGTGACGTCAATGTTTGGTACAAATATCCCCAAAAGGTTACACATTGATATAATGTAAACCAACCTATAACAACTTTCCCCAAAAGAATGTATCCACACTGACGTCCTCTTTCTCGTGATCAGCGAGACTAATCCTTAGCACCTGGGGGGGTTAAGGAAAAACAAAGATAAAAGGAAAGGGGTGAGATAAATCTCAATAAGTTACTAATGCAACGACATGACATTCTATGATGCAATATACAGTAATAAATCATAGCTAGCACATAGCATTTATCACATAACAGATAGCAGCGGAAATAAACACATAACAAAGGATATTAGCCAAGGTTTCCAAACCGGTACATCCAAATAAAGGATCGTTGCGCAGCTTCAATAATCAACGAATCATCATCTTCAT
This sequence comes from Campanula takesimana, assembly GCA_026119855.1. NCBI lineage: Eukaryota > Viridiplantae > Streptophyta > Magnoliopsida > Asterales > Campanulaceae > Campanula > Campanula takesimana. The sequence continues at coordinate 1,004,817 of JAOWBW010000129.1, read as the reverse complement.
AATAGCATGAAAGCTGAAGAGAAATCCCCGGTACCGGAACAATAACCATAAGAGTGTCACAAAGGACAAGAGCCATGCCACAAAGTCATGCTCGGTAGCTAGATACATTCACAAAGGAAGCTAACTTATCTTTTCCAAGGCCAATCTGGAAAAGGGGTATAGTATGGGAAAAACAATGGTCAACATTATAATGGACTTGGCTTTGCCATTATAATCTCTACCATCGCCCGATGCAACAATTATGCCAGCTGGGCTTCCAAATAAATGCTAAGTAATAATATTTTAGCACGATAAACAACAAAGGATTCCAAAGTAGGGAATCATACCAAATGATCATCACAAAGATAAGTCAAACCAACAATACCTCAATAAGATGTTCCAAAATCCCAATTAACACTTAATTGATTCAAACACAAACTTGATCACAAAGGACCCAATTCTATCACTAGAGTGTACTACAATGTTCACTAAGGTCAACTCGAAGGACACCCAAGACTTAGACCAAAACGCATTCTTCAATCACACGAAATAACAAATGAAAACTTTCAGAGGTTCTGTGCGGCCGCCCACAAGGGACTGTGCGGTCGCCCAAAAAGCCCTCAAACAAGAACAAAAGCTTTCAGATAGATGTGCGGTCGCCCAGACATTTTTGGGCGGTCGCCCAATCTTCTGAACTGCCGGAATTCGGGAAGGAAGAAATGGGTTCTTCATTTTCTTACCCAATTCACACAAATACTCAAAATCAAACACAACCAACAAGTTTGCTAAGGTGCCCAAACAACATTTAGGTTTAAGGGAACCTAACTAACACCATTTATCAACCCAAAACCAAGATTGAATCATGACATTCATCAAATCACCATTTTAGCCAAAAACTCAAATAAATTCCAAATCAATTCCAAACTCAACCAAACTTCAAAGATAACAATTAAAGCATTGTAGAAACATGTTATGAGCATTTTAGCATAAAAATGGGGGAAAAGTAACGTACTTGAAAATAATAAAAGTTGACGGAATTTGAATATTTTTTATTCTACGCGATCCTATCGACGATCTAAACAAGATTCACGTTTTAAGAAATGAGAGATAACAAGAGGAAGATGAAGAAAATGAAGAGAGAAGATAGAGAAAACTTACCCCTTTCATTGGCTAGGAAGAGAGAGAGAAAAAAAAATGAGCTGGGAGAGAGGTGGAGTGAGTGAGGGAGAAGAGAAGGAGTAGGGAGGGAGTAGGGGAATTGATTTAAAGAATTTACACTTAGGCCCCCTCCTCTACACTACCCACAAATACTTGCACTCCCTACAACAATTAAGACTCAACAAAACAATACAACACTAACCCAAATAAAATGCTAAGCACAATTATTATGAAACATAAAATGCACACATAATTATTTAAATAAATAAATAAGCAATTAAATAAATAATAATTATTTATTACTAATAAAATAGAGCCTAGATTTCGGGTCGTGACAAGTAGAACAAACACTTGTCATACCGACCTCGCCTTTCGACATGTGGGGAGTCGACATCATTCGCCATTTTCCCTTGGCCATAAGAAGCAACAAGTTCGTAATAGTGGTAGTAGATTACTTTACCACGTGGGTTGAGGCCAGAGCATTGGCAATGATTACAGAGGAGAACGCCATCAATTTCATTCATGACTACATTTGGTGTCGTTTTGGGGTACCTCATACTATTGTGACCAACAACGAGCTACAGTTCTCAGACGCATTCACTGAGGAACTTAACAGGCTTGGAGTAAGGCATAGAAAGTCATCGGCCAGTCATCCACAGGGTAATGGCCAGGCAGAAGTAGCAAACAAACTCATCCTGAAAGCACTTACCAAAAGTCTAGAAGGAAGTGAAGGAAAGTGGCTGGACGACCTCCCCCTAGCTCTATGGGCAATTCGTACAACTACTCGGGAGCCGACTGGGGAGACACCCTTCGCATTAACTTATGGATCGGAAGAAATGGCACCGGCCGAGATGGCACTACCTACCTTCAGAGTGACCAATTATGACGAGGTCCTCAACGAATACAATCGACTGCTGGATCTGGACCTGGTTGATGAAAAAAGACTGGTAGCTCAGCTCAGAATGGTCAATTACAAGCAGAATACCAAGGCCTACCAGGATAGTAAAGTAAAGAAAAGGGTTTTTGAGGTCGGTGACTGGGTGCTCAGAAAAATTGAGTCGACACACAGGAAAGCTCAACAGAATAAGCTCTCTCCGAATTAGGAAGGGCCCTACATTATTACCCATGTTATCCGGGACGGGACCTACATGCTAAAAACTCCAGAAGGAAAAGAGCTTAAGCACCCATGGCATTCGGAACACTTGAGGAAATTCTATCAGTAACATCTCAGCACCCTACCTATCTTTTTATTGCTTCTATAGTTAGATTTTTTGGTCTTTAGCTTTTTAGTTATTCCTAGTTCAGATATTTCTAGTTTGATTTTATCAATAAAAGTTCTTTTCCTTCACATTGTTGAATTTACATACTAGATCCCGGTTTGAGCATTACTTGACAATGCCTATATTGTTATTTAATGTCTGTAGCACTTAACGCCTGACTTCCTAAACATTTGAGCCACTCAAATAAAATCCTAGTTCCAATAACTAGCCCGGCCACAGCATACTTGACATGCAGGGTCCTCATTTGAGCTAAGATTATGACATCTAGCTCCCTCGACAATTTGAGCCCAGTTCTGACAACTAGTTCACTCGATTTTAGCAAACCGAGCACATGACGCTCGTGCCGACTTCTAACGGGTGTACCAGCATCCAACTATAACTAGCTATGCACAATACACCCAACAAGTTGAGGTATACATCTCCGAACCAAGGTCAAGCAAACACTTATTTACATAACAGTTAAAGTGCAGGCAAAAAGATAAACACCTCAAACTGAGGTAAGATCTATATAAAGGCAACAATTCTAAAGTGTTTATGGCCCTCAGATAACGCTGGGTCAAAGCATTGAAATACATAGAATAGTAGAAAGTAAATTGTATCGAACAGCCACACCGGCTTTACACAACAAATAAAGCTTATGAAGGTTCACGGCACCTGCTCCTCCTCATCATCTTCTTCCTCACCGGGACTCAATTCTTCCCGAATCCGCTCGACCAATGCATGAAAATTATTGGGATCTACTAGAGGAACGTTCCAATCCGGTCTTTCTTCAGCCTCGTCATCACGAGCTATCAGTCTCAGAGTTTGGTCGGAATAGGGGATTAGCGAATGGGCAGCACGGGCTTTAACATTGTAGGCATCATTCAATAGAAGGCGAGCCCATTTCTCAATTGGAATATCCACTTCGGGATCAATGTGGATTTGGGGAGCTGCGTGTGTATAGCCGTCAATATAAGTGGGCTTTACCTGATCATCAATGATCGAGGGCATCTCCGTTCATTTAAAGTTCAACACAGCGGCCTTCTCCTTTGTCGGAATGCTTTCCTCCAGCTGATGCAACCTCATCTCCATTACCACCTTTTCCTTGGCTAGCAGGGCGGCATTCTCCCTCTCCTTCTCAATCTCCTCCCGAAGTGCCCTGACCTCCTCCTCATACTACCTCACAGTCGCCTTCTGCTTCTCGGTCTCTGCCGCCGCTTCTTCAACAACCTTGGCCTTCTCGGAAAGAGCAAGTTTGGCGCTTTCAGGAGCCTTATTGGCCAAATCAACATCCTAACCGCATCTTACCTGGGCTCGCGTCACCTTACTCTCGAGACCATCCATTTTCTTTGAAACTCCCGACTATTGCCTCGCTTCATGCTCAGCAATGGTGGCAAGCTGCAGAAAGAAAATAGCATAAGTAAGCAAAACAAAGGAGAAAACTTGGGATAACTACTTAATCAGTCACCTCAAAAATGATCAGGCCTTTGCGTTCGGCCAAGTGTGCATAAGTATGAGGAGTAGAAGTCAATTCTTCCAGAAGTTCGGCATCAAGAGATCGGTGGAGAACTAGCCTACCTAACCGCATCATTGGACCGGACCTTGCAGTGTGAGCCAATTTTCTCATCGGGGTCACTTCAGAAAATTCTATAATCAAGGCGTCAATGTCCTTAAAGGAATGAGTAGAAGTAATATCAGCAGGAGGAACAGTAGAGGAATGTCATTTGGGGGACGGCTCTTCAGAGAACTCTTCATCCCCATCTCTAGCTCGTTTTTTACCGAGGGGCTCGTCAACGGTTGTCGCCCCGACCTCCTCAACAACAGTCCCTTTAGTCTGGTTTGGGATAGAATCCATCACCGTTGGCTCTGTGCTTCCTACATTCACCTCATCTCGGTCTCCACCAGCCACACCAGTAGTAGGAAGAGGGCCAGCCTCCTTACCGGCTAGGACCTCTTGCCGTGCTCCCATGTCGGCGTGCCTTTTGGAGAGACCAGAAGCTTTTGACTTCAGCCTCCTTTTGTTTAGAATTTTGTTAGGGTCAGAAGCATACACCTGTTCCAATTCTCCTTCCTCCTCCATAGTCAAATCTGTCAAAACAAAGACAAGAGTCAAATATTCAAATACGGGATAGTCACAAGATAGACAGGGAGGCAAGGGTCAGAATTTTACATCCAACAACTTTTTTTACTTTCAAGCACGCCTCGTTCTGAGTATGGCAAACCTCGCAATCCCGAAAGAAAACAAAAGTGGGATGAACAACCCAGTCAGGATACCGGTTGCCTCTGGATACGGGTGCCATCACATTTACATCATTCTAGGGCCCCGGCATGATGCCCGCCTGGACATAATAACCGTGATTGGTCTTTAAAGATGACCAGTTAAGTTTCTGAATAGCAGCGAAGTCTTTTAATCTCTGGATCAATTCATCGCTTCAGGGGGCTTTATAACATGTCTCAGGGGCCTTTGGAGTGTTTGTTGCAACCGGGAATTCCCAGCCAAGTCGGCTCTCGACCTTGATAACATGGTTATTCCACCCCGATACCTTGCTCACAGAACTAGAGATTGGAGCAATGATTTTAGGCCTCCTTTGCCTACTCCTTATTGTCAGAACCTGGATTTTATCGTTAAAACTTCCCTCAAAGAAATGGTAGAAGGCCATCGGGCACGGTTCAAAATACAAACTACGGCACAAGACAATAAAAGAAGTCAGGTACCTAACAGAATTGGCACCCAACATAGCAGGAACGGCCTGCCAGTCTTCTAAAAACTCTCAGATGAATGGGTCTAAAGGTAATCGAAGCCCTAGCTGAACTTTTTGAAGAAAAAGGCTACCTCGATGTTGTTCCAGTAAAAAGAGGCCATCTCTTCACCGGTAGTCAGTGTTAGTGTTGGTTCCCTAGGCACATTTGTAAAATGTTGTATGTTATCATTTTATTCATATTAATAAAGAGATGTTTTGATTATTATTATTGTTCATGTTTACTTATAATAATCTCTGTCCCTAGTACTAGTTTGGTACTAGTATAAAGGCTAAATGATCATGGGATGATCATATTAGATTTATGGGTACTTGTTTGGAACAAGGTACTGGACATGACCCGCTCTATGAGATTTATATCATGGTCTACATCATATATATATATATATATATATATATATATATATATATATCTCATATTAGTTATGTCATTTGAATCCTTAGACATCAAGTTATTATAGTCTTCCACTTGATGAACATTATGTTTGACATATTCAAATGCTACCTTTAACCATGTAGTTATAAAGGGTATGATTGGTATAATCGGATTCATATAGGGAAGAATAATAAGCTAAGTTGGATTTGTCCTTCTTCGGAAAGATGTCAAGCTTGGGCCCCTCGTAGGAATGATGTTGATGAAATGTTCGGCCGGACTCAAATGAATTGATTTGATCAATGTCATTTGGATTGTCAACATATTCGGAATCGAGAAAGTATTGAACGATAAAAGCTGACTTGTTTACCATGACTTGTGTTCAATGACATCGTGGACAAAGGGATTGTGACATGTTTTAAAAAGAATGCGAACTTGTATCTAATTATACTATTTGGGTAGGTATGACGGTTTGCTAGAACCTAATCATATCTTATATGAATTTGACTGTACGCGTGTGGTGGTTTAGTTTTTACAGATCTGCGTTTTTCAATTTTCGAATTTGGGTTTGAATGTTTGTGTGTGGGTGCAGTGATTCACTGATCTGCGTTTTGAATTTCAATTTTTTTTCTTTTGAAAGCAATCCAAAAAATTTACTTTTTCATTTTTTTTTTAATATTTTAGAATTCCTTTCAAAAAACCAAAAAATATTTCGAGTTATACTAATATATAATATTTACACTTCCCCCCTTGCAATTGAAATTTTATCAATGTAGGGTGCCGGATAATCAAAAAACGGTGATGTCATTGTGCCACGTCAACACATTTAACGGATAAATTAACGGTCAACTGACGGAAGGACCACATGGTCCTACAAATTCATACGTTATGGACGAAATCGGGAAAAAAATAGCTTGAGGACGAAAAGGTAAAAAGTTGAATAAGTTAGGGACTAAAAGAGTATTTAACTCGATAAAGTTGTGCTCTATCCCTTTCAAAAAAATGAATGACTTAAAATATAATATGGGTTAATTTCAGCGCCCACCCCTGAGATTTGAATAAGTCTCACGGCCCCCTTTGAAATTTAGATTAGTCTCACTGACCACCCTTTTATCAATCAATTGACTATTTTACCCTTATTTAATTAAATAACTCTTATTAACTACATTTAGATCACTAAAACATAATTAAAAAAATGAACACAAGTTGTATTTAAAATTTATTCTCTATTTTCAATAAATATTATTTTTATGTATAAATAATTGTAAATGAATTATACTTTTGTTTATTCATCTTTTGATTCAAAATAAATATAGAGAAGCATGCATATTTTTATATTGACAATTAGAAAGACTTGAGAGGTGGATAAATTTAAAGACATCACTTATGTTTTAAAATATTTTTTCGGTATTATTTGAGATTTTGTAATGATTTAACTAAATTTTAATTATTACAAAATTTCACATAATACCAACAACATATATCTTTAAGCATAATTGTTGTATTAAATTTATTTTCCATTATAATCATAAAATCAAAAAAATAAACGTAGAAAATAAAATATATAAGCATGCATATCTTTTATACTCCATCTGTCCCAGAGTATATGTCCACCTTTTCTTTTTAGTCTGTCTCAGAGTATATGTTCACTTCCTAAAATGGCAAAAAATCTTTACTAATCCTCCCGCTCATTCTCTCTCATACTTTATTTTTATACTCACAACATCAATCAAATTACTACTCTCTACCCCCACATTCTCTCTCCTACTTTACTTTTCCTACTCACAATACATACAACACTTCAACCATTTGTTAATCTCCCTGTAAATGTGAGGGTGGACATATACTCTGGGACGGAATGAGTATTAATTTTGACTAAGTTTTTACCATACTCTCATTTAATGAGTATCTAATGATTTAGATTGCATATTTTTCTACCTCTCGTTTCTAAAATCCATAACATGTTATCTCTAACTCAAAATAAGTAAATATGCAAGCTTTGAAACATTTAATTTTTATATTTTTTTTTATGTTTTTATAATTATCAAGTTTAAAAATATTCATATGTGCACTCTTCTCTATATTTATTTTGATTAAAAAATGAAAAAAAAAAAAAGTATAATTCATAGACATCATTTATTAATAAAAATGATATTTATTTGAAATAGAGAATAAATTTAAGCATGACAATTACGATCAATTTTTTTTTTATACTGTGAGACTATGTAGTGATTTAAATTAAGTTGTAAGAGGTATATAATAAAGTAAGGGTAAAATATTCAATTGATTGAGAAAAGGGTGGTCACTGAGACAAATCTAAACTATAAGGGGGACAGTGAGACTTGTGCAAACCTCAGGGGTGGGCACTGAAATTAACCCCTTAAAATATTCATAAAAATATTCAAAGTACTTTCGATTTGGATGTTGATCAAGAACAATTTTAAAATACAATTTTGTTATTTATTTTGAGCCGGAGTGAAAGTAAATGACACTTTTGACCCTTTGAAAAGAATTTTTATATTTTCATATTAAAAAACCCCATTCAATTAAAATTATGGCTCAACCATCAGTTATGTAGTCAATCGATAATTATTGGAAAGTTTTGCTTACCATTATTTTATTGCAATCCCTGTAACTTCCAAAAACCTCCGTCTCCTTCATTTTTGCCTCACGATCTCTCCTAACAATTCTTCATCAATTTTAGGAAATTTGGTGTTCTCTCCTCCCGATTTCTTTCGCGCTTGTCATTGAATTTATCAAAAAAGAAGGTTTTTTCATTTTGTTTTCCTAGATCTTGTAATTTAATCATTAATCACTGATGGTATCAGTGATTAATGTTTAAATTATGAGATTTTTTTCTTTTTAATTTCTAAATTTGGTGTTTTTGTAGTTTTTTTATTGTTATTTTGTTGAATAAATGTCTTACTTCTCGTTCTATTATAATATGTTATCTCCCCTTTGTTGGGAGCTTTTGTCTTCTCCCCTTTGTTGGGAGCCTTTGTCTTCTCTCCTTTGTTGGGAACCTTTGCCTTCTCTCCTTTGTGAGAGTCTTACAATGATTTTCATATTTGTTGTTGGTACTATGCTTGCGAAGTTTGGTTGCGCATTTAACGCCGACTCAAATGCATTATTTTCTCGTGTTTTCAAAGTCAAATTCTTACCGTTCAGGGGGTTTATTAAAGGCCAGTGTTGAGCCGTGTCCAAATTTTATTTGGAGAAACATTTGGATATCACATGTTATAGTTTCCTAGGACATTCACTGGAAATTTGGCTGGAGATTTGGTTCAAGGTTGGCGATCATTATTCGAGATATGTTAGGCTATTTATGTGTAAATCTTAATTGTAATTATTACATTTTGGACGAGCTTCCGTCATTTGTGTAACGCCGTCTTCTTTAATTTTATTAATGCAATTATGTGTTATTTGACTTCAATTTTTATTTTTATTTTATTGCAATCGTTTTTTTCACAATAGATAGAAATAAATAAGTGTAAGTGATAACTTTATGCAGTTTATTGTTTATTGTGTATAACAATTCTTTTCTTCTCAATATAATCATTTCGCTTTTTTTTCATCATTAATACAAATAAATTGAGAGTAATAATTGTAAATTAATTTAATTATCTTAATAAAACTTTGAAAGATATTATTGATAGTATTGTTGATGATGTATCATTGACAACTATTATCATTTAGACTAGGAAAAACCCCGTGCTACGCACGGAAATTTGTTTACAATTTATCGTTTGTTTAGTTATTCAAGTGGAGTATATTTTATTATGATTAAAGAAAAATAATTTTTAAGTATCTCAAAACTACAACTAAAAAAGAAGACAAGTAAATAATCAATTTTCTTTTTATTTCGGGGGGATAAATTAAAGAGTAAATTATTTTATAATTTTGGATTTAAAATCAAGATTAATGTTTTTGTGACTTTTCCTTTGTTTGCATGATTAGAGTTGCATCAACATAAACTTTTTAATTTCTTAGTTGAACAAAATAAATTGTTTGAAGACTTTTTATTTGTTGTAAGTAACAAATCAAAAATTTATTTTTTGTGACTTTACATTTCAAATTATGACTTTTCATTTCTTATACCGGAGAAGTTAAAGTCACTTTATCATAATTATTTTAAATATTTTAAATTTTATTGAGACTCTTCATATTTTAGTAACCGTTGCACTTAAATGAATGCTTATAATGATATATGGAAAAAATCTTAGGTACAAAATTATTTGAATGTAAAATTTCAAAAAATCATTCATTTTTTTATAAACAGGACATTCAATTTGGAATGAAGAAAGTAACTATTATGATTTACTAATATTATTAATAGTAATAGTTAATTTCTTTTAAAAAATAATTATTAACTTATATAATAACTATTATAATTAACTGATACGGTTAATTGTACAAGTTAATATATATAGTAACTATTGTAATTAACTATTATTGTCAAAATAGTAAAAGTTAACCTATATAGTAACTATTATGGTTAACTAATACTATTAATATAGTAACTATTAACGTTAACTAATACTATTAATAGTAATAAGTAACTTATATAACTATTATAGTTAACTAATATAATTCATAGTAATAGTTAACTTATATAGTAACTATTATAGTTAACTAATACTATTAATAGTAATAGTTAACTTATACAATAACTATTATAGTTAACTAATACTATTAATAGGAATAGTTAACTTAAACAATAATTATTATAGTTAACTAATACTATTAATAGGAATAGTTAACTTATATAGTAAGTATTAACGTTAACCTATACTATTAATAGTAATATTTAACTTATATAGTAACTATTAACGTTAACTAATACTATTAATAGTAATAGTTAACTTATATAGTAACTATTATAGTTAACTAATACTATACATAGTAATGGTTAACTTATATAGTAACTATTATAGTTAACTAATACTATTAATAGTAATAGTTAACTTATATAATAACTATTATAGTTAATTAATACTATTAATAGTAATAGTTAACATATATAATAACTAATATTATTAGCTAATTAGCTAATAATAAGAATATCAAGAGCCACTTATAAATAAGAATGGTGATGATGTGGCATCACCAAAAACAAGTACTCCATCCGTTCCGCGTAAGTTGCAACATGGAAGGTGAAGCACAAAAATTAAGAAATTAGAATAATGAGTGGTTGGGAGGAAGAGAGAGAATGAGTGGAGGATTATAAAAATAATAACGAGTTTCCTTATTTGGCATTGTTGCAACTTAAGTGGAATGCCCAAAATGGCAAATTGTTGCAACTTACCAGGAACGGAGGGAGTATTAGCCAAGACATGTCCACGTGGCGAATCCATAGCCCCCCGCCTCGACTTCTAATATATATAGATTTTTATATTGTAATCAAATCAATTTAAGAGATAAAAAAAGTAAAACAACTTTACCCAAAAAAGAAAAAAAATCATGAGTAGTTAAGATGTGTTTGAAGGCCAATTCAGTCAAGAAATTAAATTATAAAGATGAATTTAGTGAATAAATAAAAGATGTAATGACATAATTGTTTATGCCTGATAGATAAAGTGACTAAGGTTGTAATTGAGCTGACTTGAATTTACATGTGTACTCGACTTCTTCTAATTTATTCTTGGGGCAATGGCTATTTTAAATATCTACAATTCACTGGTTACTGGGAAGCTAATTGCAATCTTGTTTACGACCCACGAAATCAATTGGGGCCTTGTCTACTTGAACAATTTATCAATGATTATCAAATTAGTTTGTATCTAAATGTTTAAAATTATGTTTTCGTAATTTTAATATTGTTCCTTGCACTATCATGCCTTTCTCCTAACGTTTAATCTTATCTCATTTAAAAATATTCGATTGAATCAAGTCACACAAATCAAATTAGACCTCATTTATCCACAATCTGGAGCAAGATCGTGTGCATAGGACTAAATAGCTAAAGAAAAAAAAAAAAAAAAAAAAAAAAAGGATTTCAAGGAGGATTGCCAATCAGGTCGGATGACCAAAGAACAAGATTGCGATCTCTTGCAATCTCACTTGGACAATTTAGTGGGACATATGCCAACCATTTATGTGAACATTTTTCATAAATAGATGTTCGGTTTTTCTAACATGTGCCCTAAGATTTTAAAAAAAGCAATTGATATATTTATTAAACTTACTTTAACCTCTTCATTTCCATAATTATGATTTTTTTTTATGTATATATGTAAACTTACATAATTATGAAAGCATATAAATATATTGATTGTTTTATTTAAGAAAATAAATATGTTAACGTAATTTTAATAAATACATCAATTGCCTTATTTAAAATCTTAACATATGCCCTTAGTGCACATGTTAGAAAAACCGGTAGAAGTTTTATCATACAACTTTCTTCATATTTAAATTTTAGTAAAATAAAAAAACAAAAATTCATATTTTTTTATTCTCTATAAATAGAGTATAATATTTACTCCATATAGTTTGATACACAATCAAAAACATTCTTCTTTCCTCTATCAACATAACATATCATTTTAGTCGTAATTTTTTTTTTACATAAAGCTATTACAAGATAAAATAATAATAAAAATTGAGGTTGAAAATACATGTCATTAAAAAAATAAAGAAAAATGAGAGATAATTTGGGTTGGGGTTTGGATTGTCAATAAGTGATGAAAATAAAAAAAAGTTGGTTGGGGTTGTAGATTGTGTATATGGAAGAGAGAGAAATAGTATTTTTATTGAAAGATTGGGTTGGATTGGATTGTGGATAAAGAAGGTTTTAAACGAGTTAAGTGTGAGCCATTTCGTTACAAGTTACTCACTCCGTCTTAAGAGCGACTTAGAGTCCGACTTTCTATTTTGTTCTTCTAATGTTTCTACAATTACAAATAAATCAACAATTACTTACTTTTTGCCACATGCACTACTATGAACAGTGTTTTAAACAATTATACTCTCAAATCACTTACAATATCTACTTTTTTTTTTCTTTAATAAGCATGCACAATCAAAATCAAACTCCAGAGATGGAGGGAGTATTAATTAAGTTTTATTTCTTGAGCATGAGCCTAACTGCACCAACATGCTTTTTCTAATGTTGGATATTGCCTCGTTTAAATATAAATTAGATTCAATCATAAGCTTTATGCAATTATCCCCATTGTTTCTTCTTTTGTTAGAGTACTAATTGAATAATTTGTAATAATTATACATGATTATTTCTTTTCACAACCAAATAAGAAATAGAAAAACGTAAATCTAAATCAAATCGAGTGAAAATTTGTGTGGTCACTGAATCTACTGAATTTTGCGTGCGCTATTATTATATTGCACACATTGAATAGTTTGTAATAATTTTTATTGATATAAATTTTCACTTTTCCTTTGCCCCAAATAGAAAATGAAAATACTCAAACTGATAATTTTTGACGGAAATGTTGTGAGGTTGATTAAATAATCTCATTTCCAAATATATGTTCAAACTAGGATGAATTTGCACTTTTTTTTTTAATGTACATTAATTTTTTTAGCATTTAAATAATATATTTACTTTGTTATCACTTATATTTATTACATATTGTTCTTTTATTTATTTTAATGCATGATGAGTTTGCCTCTTCATTATTTTGTTATTTAAGTTCTATTAATTAAATTAAAATATGAGCCTTTTGATAATCTCAAACTTATTCAACTTAAAGTCATATTCTTTTAGTATGTATAACATGAACACTTTAAAAATAAAATGAAGTAAATTCATGATGAATCTATCATTAAATTCATATCATACTATATTCAATCAATTTAATTAAATTTAAATAGGAGAATTTTGCTAATCACAAATCTTTTTTATCCAATGCTCCATCTTCTAGGACTTTTTATATTTAGATGTTTTAATTTTTAGTTTAGCTTGATTCATGATTAAGAGACTTTTTATAACCAAAATATTAATTCGTCTACTCAGTCATCTCCCTTTAAGACTTATAACATTAAAAAAATATTATATAATTCATAATGAATCTATCTTTTGATTTCATATGACTTTTCATATTCTGTTCATTTAAATTAAGTTACATTTCTAATGTTTCATCTTTTTAGACTTATTATATTCATATATGTTTATTAGATGTTTTAATTTTAATTTAATTCATAATGTAAAGACTTTTGATAATCCTAATATTAAGTCATCTAATTATTCATGTCCTTTAAAGACTTGTTGCATAAATAAAGTAGAATTAATTCATGATAAATTTAACATTTTATTTCAAAAGACTTATCATATTCAATTAATCATTAAAATTAGACATCTTTTAGGACATATTATATGAACATATATTTATTAGATTTTTTGAAATTCCCATGTAAAATAGCAAATTGTAAAAGTTAACAAATGATAAACTTACCTCCCACCTCTCACAAATTAAAAACAATCATTTCTCATTGAATTGTAAGTGTTTTATACATAAAAATCAATTTTCCCATATCCAAATATTTCTTTTCTTGATCATCCTCAAAATACTTAACTTTAAAAATAATAACACCATATAGAAAATTATATTGCAATCAAGGAAAAAGAAAAAAAATGAAATACCATATTTGTGACAATAGTGATGAATAATTAATATAAACATAATGACAAAAACTATATTATATAAAAGTATATTTGAGAGAAAAAAATCAAAGAAAACTCACCAAGAAGCTTGTTTTCTCCATTTGACAATCACCAAAATACTAATCTTCAATGAGAGTAAATTTGAGTGTGTTTCATACCCACTACAGGTAGTCATAGTGGGATCCTCCATTAACATGTCAGACACCATAGCTTCAATGGTCGTCGATAATGTTTTCTTCCTCGTCCAAATTTTTCCAAGAAAATTCTTCCCAAACCTACTTAAAAAAACATGTGAGGGAAAATAGTCAAAACTAAAACCATCAAAACAAAAAAAGTACAATTTTAACTGAGAAAATAAATATAAAAAATATATAGCATAGAAAAATGTACTAAGAAATCCGAAAGGGCAAATTTAATCAAAACAAAAAAAAAAGCAATAAACAAAAGTAATCAAAATTGACAAAAATAATAAATAAAATCAAACCAAATATGAAAGTGGTAAATGAAAATGAAGACTAAAACTAAAGTCAATATGAAATCATAAAACATAAATAAAACAAAAAATAAAGTAAAAATAAATAACAAAAATAAATCTCACCTAAAAGAAAACACAATGAAAAAAGAAAATAAGATTTGAATTTCTAATATGTATCAAACTGTGTAAGAAATAAGAAAATGAAAAACAAAATAAATGTAAATGTAAATTAGATAGAACTAATTAAAAGAAAAAAAGATGAAAAATGAAGTATGAGATATGGAAGATAATTAACAATGTTACTTAGATGGAGTGATAAGCAATATCAAATAAGGCAAAATAATCATATCTTCCAACCTACTTGAGAGAAAACACAATTTTGAAAGAATAAAAATGAGATGCATTGGAGAGAGTAGAGAGAGAGAGAGAGAGAGCGAGAGAGAAAAGAAAAAAAGAAAGTATAAAATCTGATAATGGTGATTAGTTTACTAAAGATTTTTTGTGTGACTTCCCAACTATTAAGTCTCTAATGCTTATTAAACAAACATATTCTTGCCTCTTGAAGTACTAAACTATTCCGTTTCATGCATGTTAACTAAAATTCTTTATCTACTAACAAAACACTATGTATTTCCAAGAGAGATTTAATTTGACTTGCAAAACTCTATGTATTGTTACTGTTGATGCCCTAGGCACGTTTATTTAAATGTTCTGTATGTTATCATTTTATTGATATTAATAAAGAGATGTTTAGATTATTATTGTTGTTCATGTTTACTTATAATAATCTATGTCCATAGTACTTGTGAACCACTAGTATAAGTATAAATGTTCATGGGATGATCATGTTAAACTTATGGGTACTTGTTGGAGAACAAGGTACTGTACATGACCCGCTTTATGAGATTTATGTCATGGTCAATGACATATATAGATATCATATTAGTTATGTCATTTGAATCCTTAGACATGAAGTTATTATAGTCTCCCACTTGATGAACATTATGTTTGACATATTCAAACACTACCTTTAACCAGGAAGTTATAAAGGGTATGATTGGCATAATCGGATTCACGTAGGAAAGAATAATAAGCTAAATGGATTTGTCCCTCTTCGGAGAGATGTCAAGCTTGGGCCTCTCGTAGAATGATGTTGATGAAATGTTTGGCCAAACTCAAATGAATTGATTGGATCATTGTCATTTGAATTATCAACATATTTTGGATCGAGAAAGTATTGAACAAATACAAGTTGACTTGTGGAACATGACTTGTGTTCAATGACATCGTGGACAAAGGGATTGTAACATGTTCTATAAAGGAATGCGAACTTGTATATAGTTACAATATTTGGGTAGGTATGATGGTTTGCTAGAACTTAATCATATCTTATGGGTTTATGTTTGAACTTATTGCCAATTTAGTGTAATCCTATAGGGTCACACACAAATAGAACGAATCATAAAGGACTTAATTGGAATTTGGGTCGAAGGACCTTTAAGGGATTTTAGGACTTTAGAGGAGAAAAGAAGAAAACTGGAAAAGAGGAGGGTCCGGGTGGACTATCTATAGGACCCGGTCGGACCTTGGAAGGATCCGGCCATACCTCCTGATAGACCCGGTCGGACCATGTTTGGATCCGGTCGGACCCCTTTGTATACCCGGGCGGACCTAGTCGGTTTCGGCCGAGGACTTTCCTGTTCCGTTTTCTTGCGGGTTTGGTCACTTGTTACCTATTTGGAATAGGTGAAACAAGTATAAAAAACCCCTCTAGTTGCCCTAATCAGAACATAGCTTTGTGAGAGCCTCCAAAGAGTTTGAAGGGTTATTTTCTTGTTCTAAGGTCTCTTAAGTGAAGAACAAGAACATCAAAAATAAATTCCATATAGTTCTAAATATATTGTGAAAGCGTGTTTCACAATTTGGTCTAGCAACCAATATCAAGAAGCTACTTGATATTCGTTCGTGGTGTGGATACCAATAGAGGGTGAAACTTATCATCTTCAAAGTTCGTGTTCCTGCTGTTGTTCGTGATCAAGTTTCGAATCTCCACCAAGAATCAAGGTTGATTAAACAAATGCATCAAGGGTTAGTATTCTAGTATTCATTATGCATGTATTTGACTTAATCATATGAATGGATCTATGGGCTTTGGGTTTCATGAAAATTTAAATGCTTTAATTCCGCTGCGCATGTTATGAGGAAACCCAACATGTACTGAAACCCAACATGTATTCTATCATAAAACAATGTATTTCCAAGCAAAACTCTTTATATCCCATCATAAAACAATGCATTTTATTATATGAAAAGTTAAATTTGGATGATCAATGTATAAGGAGCCGAAAAGTTGGATAATTATGCATCAATTTATTGACGTTTTTAAATGCTAGGCTACCAAGTCTATACTTCTTGTATATATATATAAGAGTATGTCTATTAGGTATAACATATTCTTCAAGAATTATTGAGTTTTTACTTTAGTTTTTTATCAACTATGTGGAGGATGCCTTTTCGCTAGAGGTGAAAGCTTAAAAGTACTATTTAATGAATAATTGTTTAACTTTCATAATTTTGTAGTACCATATAAAGGTGAAGGTTCTACTAACTTGTGAGACTACTGATAATCTACCATTTATTTTAGTTCATGAACCATTTCATTTCGAGAAATCAATTGCTACTTAAAACTTTACGTATTCCATCATAATTCAATGGCTTTGGATAATACTCCCTCCGTCTCAAAATAGATGTCATTTTGAAGTGTTTCACACGTATTCTGCTTCTGTTGTTGACAACGTCACTGTCGCCTGCAATGTAGCCTTCCATCTGACAACTGAGAAACCTTTGACTGCACATTCTGTCCCATCTCCATAGACGAGTCTGATGTTGCTGGTGCACACTGTAGCATATATCAAACTACCAACTGCACTAGCATAGGATAATCGAGTCATATACTCTTTCTCCTCAACCGATTTGGGCCCAAACGCGACTGTCTGTGCATTCACTGCACCCAGAGTGTCTATAGCCTTAGCTGTTGACCTACCAAACCTCTCTAAAACTTTCTTGATGTATCTTTTCTGGGATAAGAACAGTTTTCGTTTGCCTCTGTCTCTATAGATCTCCATACCCAGAATTCTCTTCGCGTTACCCAAACCCTTCATCTCTGCGACCAATAAGCCTTTCAGCTTCTGAATCTTTAACTTCTTGACTGCTGCTATCACATAGCTGTCAAATCTCTTGTACCACTGCCTAGGCGATTGCTTCATCCTATAAACTTGATCTTCCTTAGCAGGAACTTAGAATCCTTCCGACTCGTCATGTATATCTCTCCCTCTATTGCTAGCAACACTCTGATTGAAGTGTGTCTGACCACTGGTGAGAAGATCCCATAGTAGTCCACCTCCTCTCTCCGTGTGAAACCCCTTGAAAGAACGCAAGATTTATACTTAACCTCTTCTGCCGGTGATATCCCTTCCTTTTTCTCTAAGATCCACTTGAAAGTCACAATCTTTCTGCCTTCTGGCCTTGTGGTCAACTTCCAAGTCTGATTCCTATAAAGAGACTCCATCTCATCACCCATAGTCGCATACCACTAAGATAACTCTGAACATGTATCTGCTTCCTTGAAAGTAGAAGGTTCCGTAAGAACGGGCTTTACTTCCTCAGCAACCTGCAGTGCATAAGACACCAAGTCTTCAAATCCATACCTCTCTGGAGGCTTCCCAAAATTATCTCTTCTAGACCTTCCTTTTGCTAACCCATGTTCCTCGTGAACTGAACTTGAACTTTCTGGTGCTTCAGTCTTTGTCACTGTTGGTGGATCTTGATTAACATCTGACTGTGGGACAACTAACTCTTCAGTATCTTGTTGCTCCACCTGTTTATCAACACCGCCAACACTTGAAACAATCGTGGATTTACCAGTACATACATCATAGGGAACTTTGAGGCCAATACCGGCATGAAGTCCATGATTAATCAAGTAACATGTTGTACTAAGCGCTTCTGCCCAAAAACGTTTAGACAACTCTGCATTGGAGAGCATGCACAACGCTCCCATAATCCATGTCTGATTCATCCGTTCTGCTATACCATTCTGCTGTGGCGTGCCTCTGCTGGTGAGATGTCTAGAAATCTCCACCTCTCTGCAAAACGAATCGAACTTAGTACTGCAGAACTCCAAACCATTATCTGTCTGAAGCTTCTTGATCTTCTTCTCTGTCTGGTTCTCCACTACCGTCTTCCAGTCCTTGAAATTCCTTAGAGCCCCATTCTCGTGCTTCATGATAACCACCCAAGTCCTCCTCGAATAATCATCAACCATAAACAAGAAATATATGTGCCCCCTTAGAAATTCCTGACGTGAAGGTCCCCAACTCTCTGAGTGGATGTAATCCAGAATGCCTTTAAGATCCTTGATCTTATGGCCATAAAGAAGATCTTTGTTAGTCAACTCATGCATCTCTCGAGTGCTCATGTGACCGAGCCTGATGTGCCACAGCTTAGACATATCTCCCTCGTTCACCTCTTCTGATGCAGCCATAGTTGACTCTGCAAGCGTCTTTCCTTAGAGGAAATACAAGGAGCCCCGCTTAAGGCCTTTCAGCATCACTTCTGAACCGTTACAGACACTAACTGCTCTACCTTTACCTTTGAAACTGAACCCTTTGCTGTCTAACTGACTAAGAGAAATCAGATTCTTCGTCATAAGCGGAACGTGTCGAACCTCGTTCAAAGTGACAACCCTACCATCATGAGTACTGACCTTGATCGAACCAATACCGACAACCCTGCAGACTGTACTGTTGGCTATGCTTATATCACCTCCAACTATCTGCCTCTAACCGGTAAACCATTCTCTCCTAGGACTGATATGGTAAGAAGCTCCTGAATCAAGAATCCACACATCAAATGCGCATGCTGATTCTGATGTTATTAGAGCATAATCCTCATCTGAACTGCAATCCCTGGCCGTCATGGCCTCTGCTGTGACTGGTGCCTTGCCTTGCTTCTTTCTGGGACAATCGAACTTCCAATGCCCCTTTTCCTTGCAGAAATTACAGATATCCCCAGGCTTCGGACCCTTCTTATGTGAAGAATTACCTTGATTGTTTTTCTTCCCACTAGAACCCCTGTTACTACTAGCAACCAAACCTGATGACTGGATACCTGCCTCATTCCCACTCGCCTTTCGGCGTAAATCCCTCGTCTTGAGAGAAGTTTTCACTTCCTCTAGAGAGATACCATCTTTACGATTTATGTACGAATCGACATAATGTTCATAAGACATATGTAAATACACTAAAAGCTGCAAGGCTGCATCCTCGTCATCCACAACAACTCCTATATTACGCAGTTCAAGTAATGCAGAAGTAAATCTATCAAGATGATCATTTATGGGCGTACCTTCTGTCATGCGACAATCATACAGCTTCTTCTTTAGGTATAACTTGTTGGTCAATGAACGTGTCATGTACATATCTTCCAACTTTAACCAAAGATCGCTTCCGGAGTCTGTTCCTGCAACATTGGTTAGGATCTCATCATCCAACTGTCTGATGATCTTGGCGTGAGCCTTCTGATCTAACTTCTTCAACGCTGCTTCCTCCTTGGCGGCTGCTTGTTTGTCCTTCTCTGACCCTTCTGCGGTGATTGCCTTACCCTTGGGATCCTTAGGATCCTTACGATCCCTGATTGCAATCTCCTTCATCTTGATCTACCAGAGAGAAAAACTATTCTTTCCATTGAACTTGTCGATCGAATCTGCTCCTTGACCCATCTTCTTGTTCTCTGCAGCGGAATCCCTGAACCTCCAACCACGAACCAAAGCTCTGGAACAACCAGAGCTCTGATACCACTTGTTAGAGAAATTGAACAAGACTTGATGAGAAAATAAAGTAATCACAAGAACACAGATTTACGTGGTTCACCAACTTGGCTACGTCCACGGGGAGGAGAGAGAATATTATTATCACTGGAGAAACAATTACACAAGATCACACTAATCTACTTTGCACGAATTTTGATCACAAAATTCCTGACTGTGCAAACCCTAGATCTAGAATTATTGATCTCTCTGTATAAACTGAGCAAGCTGAGCTACTTAAGACGGAGGGAGTATAATATATTTATACTATACGTGCACCATCTAATTTCCTAAACTAATTCGGAAACTTGCCTACTAGGAGACGTCATTGTCAAACTATAATACTTAGACTAACTAGAGTACTATTCTTGTTTGCATTCTCCTTGGAGTAGTATACCAGCCAGCCGCCACACATTAAGGCACAAACCAACCCACTCGATCAAACTTGGCTCATGCACCTAAAACTGCTGTTTTTATGGCTTTGGCTTTAAGCCTTAGCCAAAAAACATTTTTACTCCTTCTGTCTCGGAATTATGAACTTGTTAATTTAACTCATTTAAATTTAGGCGTCCCAAAATTCAAAGGCATTAATCCTAACAAAAAATAAATAGAAAAAGTTAAATTTTTGATAATTCATGAATCTTTAAACATTTCTGTTGATACACTATTATTAATATTTGTTCATGATTTCATAAAATTATTAAAATTTATTAAAAGTATGATTAAAGTTTAATCATATTAAATCATCAATAAAATATTTATTATAGGATGGAAATATCTCACTCATATTTTCTTTGCCAAACTAACAAACTAGTCGCTAAACTAAACTATTGGCCAATTTCAAATACATCAGTTACTTTTTTTTTTTTCCAAAATCTATCACTTTAGTGCACAAATCTATCATTAATTTTGTAAATACGTAACAAAAGTTAATTACGTGCAACATGTAACTAGCCTTTTTTTTATTTATTTAAAAAAAAACAAATTTTTAGTCTTCGTTAGCCCAAAGTTTAAATTGAAACCAAATCACATCTTTATCATTCTATCAACTCAGAAACACGTCTACTTGTCACTTCAATTTCTCTCTCTAAACAAACAACCCACATGCAGCTCCTCCGTTTGCAGTCCCAGAGCTCTCCCACTGTGTTCCTAACACCCCCTCATCTCCCCTTTGCCACACCCATGGCCCCTCTTCCACCACCACCAACCCGTGCTCTATCTACACCCACCCCATAATCTTTATTCAGCATCCAAGTCACCTTCTTCAAAAGAATCCATATACACCGATGTCTCATCCGACATATCGATATTCGAACAATCCCAACTTTTGATTCCAAACTTTTTGTTATGGATGATCACCCGCGTAGGTTAGACAAGTTTAGAGATTCGGTTAATGGTCTGAATGAGTTGACCCAACATCTTTTCAAACAGATGTTGATCTGTGGTGGCTTACTGAGTTCTACATTTGAGTTTTCGGTGATGACTGTAATTATTGTTAAGTTTAATGCCTTTGAATTTTGGGACGTAAGTTTAAATGGATTAAATTAACAAGTTCGTAATTCCGAGACAGAAGGAGTATGGCTAAAGCTTTGAGCCTTGGCCATAAAAGCCGAGAGTTTCTACTTGTCGGCTATAGGAATCCAAGGTGGGCTTGTTTGACTATGACATCTCTGGCGTGTATTTTGAAGACCAAATTCAATAAGGACTTCACTACATCTACTTCGAATTTAATTAGGAGTATTAGAGTATATTTATACTCCCTCCATCCTAAATTAATTCAGTACCTTATTCAGAGAAAGAGAGATCAATAATTCTAGATCTAGGGTTTGTATAGCTAAGAACTTTGTGATCAAAGTTCATGCAAACATAGATTAGTGTGATCATATTCTTGTAATTGTTTCTCCGCCATAATAATATCTGTTTCCCTTTGCCCGTGGAGGTAGCCAATAGAGATTGGTGAACCACGTAAATTCTGTCTTGTTATTTCTTGTGTTCATTATTGTTGCTATCTCTTGGGTCTGATTTACTAACAAGTGGCACCAGAGCCTGGTTAGTCAAGAAAGATCAGGGCATTCCGCTGCGATAGAAAGAGATGGATTCCGGGATGGATCAGAAAATCGACAAGTTTGATGGGAAGAACAGTTTCAGTTTATGGCAGATCAAGATGAGAGCCATGTTGCGAAGACAAAGTTTGTGGGCTCCAGTGGCTACTGCAATCAGGGATCACAAGGATCCAGAAGGTAAGGCAGAGGTCGTTCCCACAGCAGAGGATTCGAAGAAGGCTGCAGACATGGTAGTATTGGATGAGAAAGCTCATTCAATGATTATCATGAGTCTTGATGATGAGATCTTAGCGGAAGTAGCGGATCAGGAAACAGCGGGAGGCTTGTGGCTGACGTTAGAGAAGATGTATTTGACGAAGTCTCTAACCAACAAGCTCTATATGAAGAAGAAGTTATTCACTTTCCATATGACTGAAGGTATGCCTATTAAGGATCATCTAGATCGATTTTCCGCTTTATTACTTGAATTGCATAATATAGAGGTGAAAATTGATGATGAGGATGCTGCTCTAATTCTGTTGATATCTCTACCGTTGTCATATGAATCATATGTTGATTCATGCTTGAACAAAGAGACAATTACTCTGGAGCAAGTAAAGTCTGGTCTGAAGACTAGAGAACTCCGCCGAAAGGCGAGTGGTACTAGTACAGAATCTCAGTCATCAGGTTTGACTGCGGAAGGCAGCAAAGGGCATGGTCGAAGGAGTGGAGGTTCTAGACGGGGTCCGAGACCTAGAGATATCTGTAGTTATTGCAAGGAGAAGGGGCATTGGAAGACCGACTGTCCCAAGAAGAAGAGAGAGCAGCAGAAATCTGAGTCGACTGCTGCGGTGGCAAGCAGTGACAATTTTGATGAGGATTGTGATTATGCCCTGGTGACCGAAGAAGAAACAAGCAAGGAAGTTGCATGGGTTCTAGATTCGGGAGCATCTTATCACATGTGTTCGCGCAAGGAGCGGTTTACAACATACGAGCAAAAAGATGGAGACCGTATTTATATGGCTAATGGATAGGACTGCGAGGTAGTTGGCATGGGCTCTGTAAGGGTGAGAACTTCTGGTGATAAAACTCTCACATTGAACAAGGTAAGACACGTTCCACAAGTAGAAAAGAATCTGATATCACTTAGTCGTTTGGACAAGAAGGGGTACAGTTTCAAGGGTGAAGGTGGAGTTCTGAATGTCTACAAAGGTTCAGATGTGATTCTGAAGGGTGAAAGAAAAGGTTCCTTGTTCATCCTCCAAGGTTCTGAGATTGATGAGGGTGTTGACAAGCAGGTGGAGCATCATTTTACTCTAGGCCGGAGTGAACTGGGCAAGCCACAACTAGAAGATCAACACACACCGGTGTTGTCAGTCATGGTTGGCAAGATCCAATGTCGACTGGATGGGCCACAATTAAATGACTGTTAGTTTCCCGTTGGGGTGATTCTGAGTGTCCGTAGGATACATTGCATGCAGAAAATCTTATTGTCCAGAGGACAAGGTTGTTTGTCTGGTGAGGCAAATTCTGGGTGTCTTGAAGATACATGGTGCACAAAATCTAGTGTCTTTGACGAAAGACAGAACTGAGGCAAAGGTTGAAAAATCTGGTACGAGGGATGTGGCTCAAGGTGGAGGCTATGTCGGAAAGCTAGTGCATCTGAATTATTAAGGGAGATTCAAAGTCAAGGTGGAGATTGTTAAGTTTAATGCCTTTGAATTTTGGGACGTAAGTTTAAATGGATTAAATTAACAAGTTCGTAATTCGGAGACAGAAGGAGTATGGCTAAAGCTTTGAGCCTTGGCCATAAAAGCCGAGAGTTTCTACTTGTCGGCTATAGGAATCCAAGGTGGGCTTGTTTGACTATGACATCTCTGGCGTGTATTTTGAAGACCAAATTCAATAAGGACTTCACTACATCTACTTCGAATTTAATTAGGAGTATTAGAGTATATTTATACTCCCTCCATCCTAAATTAATTCAGTACCTTATTCAGAGAAAGAGAGATCAATAATTCTAGATCTAGGGTTTGTATAGCTAAGAACTTTGTGATCAAAGTTCATGCAAACATAGATTAGTGTGATCATATTCTTGTAATTGTTTCTCCGCCATAATAATATCTGTTTCCCTTTGCCCGTGGAGGTAGCCAATAGAGATTGGTGAACCACGTAAATTCTGTCTTGTTATTTCTTGTGTTCATTATTGTTGCTATCTCTTGGGTCTGATTTACTAACAATTATTATATTTCAGTTTTGCTTTTGTTGTTCCTCAAGAAATAAAGATCTGACTTGTTCCTTATCTTAAACATCAATCTCACTACATAAAGACAATTCTCACTTCACTTTCTGTCTCTTACTAGTGAATTAATTGAGATTTGGTTTCTGGTTTTTGTATGAGGGAAGAATAAGATAAATGGGTACATTGAAATACCTCTCAATGAATTGACATGGACTTGCTAAAGACTTTTGCTTGTGTTATGTATTAACCGTATATTTGTATATATTATATATAGATAGGTATAGATATATTGGGACATATCATGTATAGGGGGAAACCCAATCACAGTCCAAGGAAGAATTCCAACCTTCCTCAAACTCTTTAGTCTGCTTGTGTATATATGTAATCCGTTCATTATGTATTCAATAACAAGAAGGAATTCTTAAACTTAATTATGTTCATTATGTATTCAATAACAAGAAGGAATTCTTAAACTTAATTATGCTGTGTCTTCTAACCCTAGTTTACATGGTATCAGCCTAAATATATTGATCCAGTCTAGGCTTCCGCACATCTTCCCTCTCTTGTTTATCAGCGTTCTCTACCTTTCACCATGCCTGGTACAGATTTCTCAATGTCCTCCGATCTCTCGGGTGGTTCTTCTTCCTCCTCTCCGTTTTCCCTTCCCGTGTTCTACAATCCTAATGCTATCATGGGCCAAATGTTTCTTACCCGAGAAAATTATGTTAACTGGAGCACATTATTCAAAACCCTCTTTCGTACCCACAAAATTTCTTTCATCATTGATCCGGAACAACCCCCAGCCAAACTGGCCGACGGCTCTGTCAACCCTCAGCATGAGTTATGGTCGTCTGGTACAGATCTCGTCTGTGGGTGGATCAAAGGCACCGTTACGGCGGCGGTTCAGCCTTATTTAAACTCCTGTGACACCGCTCCCAAAGCTTGGGCTGCTCTTTCCAAGCGTTTTGGGGCTAAGTCGGCTCTCCAGATTCAGAACCTCAAGGATAAGCTTCACGATTTGAAGAAAGCATCTGACATGTCCGTGTCAGATTATCTTCTTCATGCCTCCACAATCTCCGATGCTCTTGCCGCTGCTGGTGCGCACGTGGAAGATGATGAGATTATTCAACGCATTCTGGGTGGCCTTGGCCATGAATTTATGGAGTTCCTCACCTCAACTGCAGCCCTTCATTCTCGCCAGTCGATTACCCTTGATGATTTGACCGAACTTCTGCTTAAAGAAGAAATGTTACAACAAAAATTTTCGGTTCCAGTGCAGCACGCAGCAGCACTTCTTGGTGAGAAGCAGCAGTCCGTGACCCCGCATAATCGTGGTGGTTCAAATGGGGGAAATCGAAACCGCGGGTGTCATCGGAATTCAGGTAATCACGGTGGTGGTCAATGGTATTCCGGACGGAGAGGTGGTAACGGTGGTCACAATGGCAACAGGCAGTCTCATGGTCGTGGGAATAATTCTAACAGGGGCCGTGGTAATGGAGGGCAGCGAGGCGGATCTTCTGGACAACCTGGTAACTATGGTCGTGGGTTGCTGCCTACTCCTCAGTCTCACAACCAAGCCTTTGATTCTGATGTCATTTGCCAACTGTGCTTTCAACTAGGTCATAGTGCTCGAACATGTCAGGACTCCTCTAATGCTGCCTATTTTGCACATCATAACTCAGTTGTACTTGACTCCGGTGCCACGAATCACATGACCGACGATCCTTCTTCCTTTTCTAATTATCAGCCTTACTTAGGTAAAAATACTGTTGTATTTGGTAATGGCTCACGTTTACACATTGCACGTGTTGGTACTACTTCTTTGCATCTTAATAATCGTTCTTTTCATTTGCATAATATTCTCTATGTTCCGCAACTTCATAAACCATTATTATCTATTCGCCAGTTTTCTAAAGATAATAATTGTTATTTTGAACTTGATGTATGTGGTTTTCGTGTTAAGGACAATCAGACTCGGGAGACCCTTATCTCTGGCAGTAATTCCGGGGGACTTTATAAGCTTTCATTCGATTCAGAGTCGTCTCATTCTCCTATTTCTCTTCTTGGAGAACGGTCAAGTCAAGCAACGTGGCATGCTCGCTTGGGTCATCCATCCACTCCCATTCTTAAGGTTTTGTGTCAACAGTCGCATCTACCGCTAACTAGTACTGTTAGTGATAAACACTTTTGTCATGTATGCCATCTTGGCAAATCTAGCAAACTTTCTTTTTCCCATAGGTCTTTTAATGCGTTGCACCCTTTGGATTTGCTTCATTTGGATGTTTGGGGTCCAGCCCCAGTTAATTCCTTGAATGGACATCGTTTTCATCTATCTATAGTTGATGATTATTCTCGTTATGTGTGGCTATTCCCGTTATATCATAAATCTGTTGTGACACAAATTTTTGCCAATTTTGAAACACATATTGAAAATCAACTATCTAGACGCATTTCTGCTATTCATACTGTTAAAACCATTCAAACAGATGGTGGGGGTGAATTCACTAGTCGGGTATTTACTTCATTTCTGGCAAAATTTGGTATTAAACATCAACTCACCTGTCCTTATACACCTCAACAAAATGGTGTGGTTGAACGTAAGCACCGACATATTATTGAAATCGGTTTATGTCTTTTATCCAACGCTAATCTTCTATATAAGTTTTGGTTAGAAGCATTCAACACAGCAGTGTACCTTATTAACCGGTTGCCCATGCTTCAACTTTATTATGTCTCTCCTCATGAACGTTTACTCCTGCGTACCCCTGATTATCGTTTTCTTAAAGTTTTTGGTTGTTCTTGCTTTCCGCATGTTGTACCTATACCAACACTCATAAACTGATGCCAAAATCTTTACACTATGTTTTTCTTGGTTATGATAACTTGCGTAAAGGATATCGTTGTATGGATCTTGTTACTAACAAAATCTATATTTCTCGTCATGTGATATTTGATGAGTCCCATTTTCCTTTCCAACATAGCAGTCCAGATTCTAACATCACAGGTCCAGATTTTCAGCCTACTGTTCGCCCCAATACAGTGGCTCACATGACTAGTCCAGCTGCTGCAGCTGCTCCCTTTGTTTCTCGGACCAGCCCACCTGCACCACCTCTAGATCAGGTTCGTGGGTCTTCTTCTCCTGCACATCAAGTTTGGCAGCCCAGATTTCACAACAGCCCAGTGCCTTTCGGCCTGCCTTCTGCGGCCATTAGTCCAGAGCACTCTACTGGGTTACCTACTTCTGCGCCCAGCCCAGCAAGTCCACCAGGTACCCTCTCAGGCCAGTCATCAGGAGAGCATACCTGTGAGACCCCATCTGCTGCCTCTCTTCCTGCCCACTCCGACCATCCTTCAGACTCATCTATGGGTCCCACGGCAGAATCTTCCAGCACTCCTCTTCGCTATAGATCCGTTACTGGACTTTTGTGGGATACTTCTCCCTACACCCTGCCACAGAGTCTGGTGGCTATTCAAAAAGACTCGCTCACCTATGAACCGCGTACCTTCAAACAGGATTCTGTCTTTCCTCATTGCCAATCAGCGATGCGTGAAGAGATTTATGCATTACATAAAAATCACACTTGGTCACTCGTTCCATCCCATCCCAACATGAATGTCGTTGATTTCCGTTGAATTTTTAAGGTGAAGCGCAAGGTGTAGACACCCCGCCTTGGACCGCTCACCCCGATTGCACACTTGGTTTTGTGTTTCTCCCTCTTTTAAGTGTTTTCTGTTAGTTTCTGTTACTTTGGTTAAGTTCCAGACGGACTCCGTTAAGTCCCGGGACTAAAATGAATAACAGTTCTAACTTTCTAGTCCATTCTGTCAAAAATTGCTTCTCAGAGTCGCGCGCCTCCGCCCCTTGAGGCCAGACGCGCTCCGCCGCCTAGGTGGGATGCGCGCGCTTCTGGGGTGTGTCAGTTACAGACTCTGCCCAAGAATCTCTCCCTTACTCATTATACATGATTTTTCCCGGGAAAGATTTCTTGGAGACTCCGTTTGGCTCCAAAAACAGTCCTTTTTTCAACTATAAAAGCCCCTCCAATCCATCATTGGAGGGGGACCTTGGAAATCATTATTTTTAGACCTTTTACTCACTTCTTTCCTAGACTTTCCCTTGGGATTTCTTCAACAAAGTATTCAACCTCTTCTTCAAGGCTTTACAAGAGGTTCTCTTTTGAAGGATACTATAGGTAAATGTCTTAAGCATTTCTCTTCTTCTCCTTCTTGTTCTTCTTCTTCAATCAAATGTGCAATCACCCAAAACCATTTGGGACAAGACACCAACGGTCCTTTCATTACATTGAATTGGCCTAGGAGTCATCTCCCTACATTTTAACTCTAAAACCCCTTTTTATCATCATTTTAATAGGAAGAACACATTTATCTTTAAAAGTGAATTATGAACAAACAAGACCGACTTTGCTCGGGCGAAATGGGTGTTTAAGTACTTCCCATTTCGTAACCTAACCCCCGAACCCCTCATCCCAAAGAATCTCTGTTTTCAAAAATCAAACTTAGGCTCATAAACATTAGGTTTTCTTACGTTCCTAAAAAACGTGGGTGGCGACTCTAAAACACAATTAGACATCCTAGGGTAATCCACGCGCTCTAGCCAAGCCGTGGCCCCGCCCCGGGGTATCTACAGTGGATACTCTGCTGGGGACGCTTGAGGGTTAAACTTGTGTTTCTGTTCATAATTTACTTTTCTGGGCATTCTGGAAATTGACATGGGAAGCGCGCGCCTCGGGCCTTCATGGTCCAAAGCGCGCGCGTCCCGCGTCAAATTCTAGAATCGCCCGCCTTCCATCTGTTCTTCCTATTCTTCCTATTATTTCATGCTAACAAACATTGCAGGGGCTCCATCACACAATCAAGACCAGGGCAATCCCCTGAGTCCATAAGTTTCTGATAATCTGACAGGTGAGCCCAGAAGCGGGCGCCTCCCAGGTACAATGCGCCAGGCGCGCGCTTCCCACAACACTAGCCAAAGGCGCGCGTTTCTGGGCCAATTTCCAGGGCAAGAACATGTTTCAGTGACTGAACAGAACAGTGGGGTGTGGGCACAGTTGCCTGCATCAGGACATAATTGAACCCTTGGACTGTTTAAATTTATGTTTTATTTACCGATCACACGGGTGATTCGGGAGTTGTAATTTGCGTGCTTCTGTGTTTTTATATTTTCTTTTCAAAAAAAAAATAAAATTTTTGTCACGTGATAGACCTCACACTACATGCACATTACTCCTATAAATTGCTCACTATCGAGTCGCACAAGTCCAACCCCAAACCCGTCGAGGCCCGTCATAGAAAGTTTCAAGCTCCACTCGACCTTGGCTCTTTCGAAGCGGTAAACCTCAGCCCGTGGCGTAGTTCATGACTACATGCCGGGGGTGACCTTTAAGCCTCTCTTTAGCCGAGCACAAACCACACAATTCTAGTTAGGGTCTAACACTCCGTGACCAAGTCGGTTTCCATGTACCGAGATTTCCCTAAACTAATGTTTTCAAATCATACATGCCAACTTGTTGAAACGGACGCAATAAAAATCCGTCCCCAAAAGTGGTTATCTTGGACGAAAAAAAAAATAAAAATATGTCCCCGCATGTATGCTTTACTACATTAATTTAGTTTAATCCCGACACATGTAGGATTCACAAACGCGATGGAATCCGATGAGTATATGGGACCGCGAGATGGTCTTGTAGATACCCCGGGGAACCACGGCTTGGCTAGAGCGGTGAATTACCTAGGATGTCTACTTGATTTTAAGAGTCGCCACCCACGTTTTTAGAGGAACGCGAGAAAACCTAAAGAAAGCCAATTTTATATACAAAACCAGAGATTCGGGAAAAGATTGGTTCGGGGGTTAGGTGACGGAGTGGGAAGTACTTAAATACCCACTCCGCCCCGCTTACGCGGGTCTTGCTACTTTTGGTGTTCTAATCTTAAATGTCCTTCAATTTAATAATAAGAGAAATGTGCTAACAATTATAATGAAAAGAAAGGAGAAATAAAAAGAATGATTTTATTAATTAATTTATGCTAAAAGATTACATGTTGAATATGCTAAACAATTACATAAGAAATGAGATGGAATTTAATTAGTGTTTGGAATGCTGGAATGTAACCTTGACCAAACTTCAATAGTGAAGTGGCCATTTGGTTGTATTCCTTTTATGGAGATTGCATACTAGTAAGACATAAATAAAAGAGAAAGAGAAAAGTTGTACCTTTAGAAAAGAGAACTTGAAACCTTGACTTGAAAGTGGAGTTGTTGTAGAGAAATGGTTGTGTAGAACTTTGTGTAGAGTTTTGTTGTTAAAACTCTTGTTGGGAGAATTTGTGTAGAGTTTGTGTAAAGAGAAAGTGTTCAAGGTCCCTTTCTAAGGTAGAAGAAGATGGCTTTTATAGGTAAAAATAGGAGGGAAAGTTTGGAGGGAAATTGGTCAATCCATGTGAGATGGAATTGACCAATCACAAATAAGATAAATAAAATAATAAATAAATAATAAAGAGAAAATCAAATAATAATAAAAAAGAATATTTTGTTTTTATGAAGAATGGCTAGAATAAAAGATTTGGGAGTTATGAAATAAGGGGGAATGAATGTGGATGTAAAAAGGAGGTGTTTGTGATCAAGAAGATATGTTGTAAATAAGAAAAGGGAGGGAAATAAGGTACAATCCGTTACTGCCATAATGGGAGGCGCGCGAGTCCCGCTTTAGGGGCGAGACGCGCGCGCAGCCCACAAACAGTGTCGGAAGCACCCGCGGGTGGAAAAGACAGAATGACAGAAATGACTCTAGTTAATTCTGTTATGCAGTATAGTCAAAAACTAACGGAATCAGTTAGGAACTTAACGGAAGTAACAGAAATTAACAAAATCAAGTTAAATAAAAATACTATGTATGCAATCGGGGTGAGAGGTCCAAGGCGGGGTGTCTACAGAGCCCTTCGACGACGTGGATTGCAAAGCAAAACGCGTCGACGAAAGAAAGACAACCACCGAGGACATCGACAAAAGAAAACAAAGACTCGATAAAACATGAATTTGAAATTTGCGAAGGATAGGGGTGCGCTCCCTGTGTGAGCGGCTTTATTGATATAGAAAGGATATGGCGAGATCCATTTTATTGAAGCGGGATCCGTTTGCTGAAGCGGGATCCGTTTGCTGAGGCGGGATCCGTTTGCTGGAGGCGGGATCCGTTTGCTAATACGGCCCGTTTTCTGATGCGGGATCCGTTTGCTGAAGTGGGATCCGTTTGCTGATGCGAGATCCGTTTGCTAGAGGCGGGATCCGTTTGCTAAGGCAGGATCCGTTTGCTGATGGCGGGATCCGTTTGCTAGAGGCGGGATCCGTTTGCTGAAGGTGGGATCCGTTTGCTGAAGCGGGATCCGTTTGCTAAGGCGGGACCCGTTTGCTGGTGCGGGATCTGTTTCCTGAAGGCGAGATCCGTTTGCTGGTACGGGATCCGTTTGCTGGTGCGGGATCCGTTTGCTGGAGGCGGGATCCGTTTGCTAAGGCGGGATCCGTTTACTGGTGCGGGATCCGTTTGCTGGAGCGAGCGGGATCCATTTGGTGGAGGCGGGATCCGTTTGCTAAGGCGGGATCCGTTTGCTGATGCGGGATCCGTTTGCTGATGCGGGATCCGTTTGCTGAAGCGGGATCCGTTTGCTGAAGCGGGATCCATTTGCTGATGCGGGATCCGTTTGTTGATGCGGGATCTGTTTGCTGAAGCGGGATCCGTTTGCTGATGCGAGATCCGTTTGTTGATGCTGGATCTGTTTGTTGGTACGGGATCCGTTTGCTGATTGCGGGATCCGTTTTCTAATTGCGGGATCACCGTGGACCAAATTGCTGTCTAGAGCTGCAGTTACTGTTGGCTTTATCGTGGGGATGCGGGCATGGTTGACTGTGGACCATTTTCTGCTGGGGATGAAGTGCCTTGAGTAGCGTATGCTGTTGACTTCGTAGTGGTACCTGTTATGTGTGTGCTTGGCAGGTATATGTGTTTGTGCAAGAAGATGCATGAAGTGTGAAATGAAGAGAGAAATTGTGCTCGTGGTGCAATGTGATTTAAAAGCAGTTTTGCATGAGAGAGAGTTTTTGTAAGAATGGAGAAAGTGATTTTGTGTGCGGTGTGATTTGAGGAAAGCCTCGGATGTATTCATACCTTTACTTACCATTGTCGCTTGATTGGAGATGGATTGCTGAAGGATGTTGATGCTTTTGATGAAGAATGTCCATGCTTTGGATGGAGGATGATGATGTTGGTGATGATGAATTGTTTTTGCCTTTGATGGAGTGTCGGTGGGACAATATTCCGGATGATGGGTTGGTCGTGCCAAAAGGCTGCCTACGTATCCCTTTAAGAGAATCAGACCAGCGTAGTTCAAGGATGATGGAGAACGCTGGAGGAGAAGCTAGGAGCAAAGCAAAGTAGAGCACATACTTTTGCACATAGAAAAAGAAAAAGAAAAATCTCTCTTTTTTTTTTAATATTAGAAGGGAAAGAATATGCACACGTGTGAGAAAAAAAAAAGATTCTTTTTTTTTTAGTTCGTGGGTGAACCATTTTAACCATTGTGTGTTTGTAAAGCCAACCCAAGATCAAGTCATGTTCAATCGAAGTCCGGATTGGCTTGTTGAATTCTGTCATTGTTGCCGTGGTGTCCAACGAAATTGATGTCTAGCCCCAAGATATTTGTCGATTATGGGGCTCCAAAAGGGACTATTGATGCCGAGATGCCAAGGGGTTGCTGATTGTAAAGCCCCTCGAATGCTGAACTTTGATTGTCTTATGAAGCCCCAAGATGAATCAACTCTTAGCCCATTCAAATAAACTGTCTTTTGTTGTCGACGTGGGCAAGCCCCAAGATAAGATCATTGATACCAAGCTTTGAGAGATTGCTAAGCCCCAAATGTCATGGGCTTATCAAGTTTGTAGATGGCGGGATGTGGAGACCTTTCGGTGTGAAGCCTCAAATTTTCTTGGAATCGGCTTAGCATTATGTTGGGAGCGGATGGCGCTATTGGGAAGAACTCTTAAAGGCGATCTCCTTCTTTCTCTTGTTTGGAGATGGATGGCCCTTTTTGTGGTTGATACCCAAATGGCGGAAGGTCCATGTTGAAAATGTAGTACGGTCTTCGGGAGACGTCTCGTGGGAGATGGTGATGTTGTTGCAGATGATAAGGTCTTGGTATGATAAAGTCTCGAACGGTATGTTTGCTCGAGTATTCTTGAGTTGAACCGACGGCGGATCTTCGGATGCAGCCTGTGCTTTTGATCTTGGAGAAGGGGGTGCTGTATTGCAGAAACATTGGGATTGGCAGTAACTCTGCTTATAGAGTTAACATATTGGCATTGCCCGCTATAACTCAGCCGGGTGAGTCTAGCATATTGAATCTTTTTCCTTTTCTCTAAGACTTCCTTCATAATCTCGCTGTGAGTTCTAACAAGAATCATCAAATTCATTCATATCATCGGAACCTTCATTTAAAACCAAGAGGCCTTTTGACTGGAAGTGTTGAGGGATCATTGAAGTTTGATCCCTTTCATGGAGCTATAAGACTACTCCCAAATTGCATTGCTCGGGTACCACTGCCCAAAAGTTTGCTAATTGCGAAGCCCCAATATTGCCCTTTGCTTGGATTGTTGTAATGCCGTAGCCTAAAGGATTGTAGATTGCGAAGCCCCTTGAGACCTTCCCGTATGAAGCTTCAAATGTTGCTGGGGACATTGAAGTAAATTGCTTCTTGCCGAGGGAGCCTTTAAGACTTGACCGTAGCCCCTAAGTGTCAAGATCACAAATGGGGACGAGATAGTCACCATCATGGCCGAGAATGTCACCATCCACAGAAATGGGGGACAACCCATTAACCAAGTCCAACACGGGATAGAAGATGCCACTCTCTCCGGCGTCAACACCATCGACAAAGAAGGGGGAACCAGACAATGGACCCTCGGCAATCCTAAAATCCTCCGCATGATGAGGAACATGAATCACTTTCCCGGTCTTGGCCTAGGGAAGCATCAACAAGGGATATTACACCCCGTAAAAATTCCTTTTTTCAAGAATAAGTTTGGTTTGGGGTACGAGCCTACCGAAAATGACTTAAAGTACGAGCAAGCAGTCAAGAGTCAAAAGACCCAAGCTCGCAAAGAAGGTCGACAATATGAAATCCCTAACTTGAGGCCTTACCGCAACACACTAAACGGTTATTTTGTTCGCCAAGGGGAAGATGTTCCATACATGATCTTTCCCGAACCATGGGTTAACGACAAAGGCGTCAGAAAGCCCAGTCTCGAGATCTTCGCTGATTGTGAAATACCGACACAAGAAAGGGAACCTACTCCAATGTCACCCCGAGAGTGGTGGGGCAAGAAAGTGACTATAGAGTCCGAGGTAGAGATTACCATGGGGGAAGAAATATCCGATCTAGCCTCCATGTTCGAAGAATTTGCCATCATGGACGATTGTCAAGTCAACGCCATCTACGACACCATTGTCAGAAAGGAAACCATCAGTAAGATCCCGCCAAGCTCCGAACCAATCAACAACTGGTATTCAACGAAGGGGCCCTTAGTATCCGAGGATTTCTTGGTCCGAGAAATGGGTTGCATACCCCGTACAGCAACAAAGGAAGAGCGGCTCACACTTACTTTCGAGTCCGAGAGTGTTTCTAATGCCCTCACCCAAGAGGATATGGAGGCAATAGCCGAGCGTGTGTTTCCTTTCTTTGCTAATGAAAAATTTGATATTTCTGAGTACCTCAAGATTGCAAACATCATAAATGATGAATTAACTAATAACGAACTTAATGAACAAGTTTATAACGATTCAAATTATGATGAAATAGACCACGAAAACATAACATACCTAAATGAACTAGCTCAACAGGTTCGTTGTCGTGGTGAAAATGGTCCAGGGGCTGATGAGGAATTGCATGTTGTTAATCTGGGTACCGACGAAGAGCCGAAAGAAACAAAGATTGGCAGCTTCTTCAAGGGGGAAGACAAAGACAGATTGACTGCACTGCTCAAACAATTCGTGGATGTATTCGCATGGTCGTACAAAGACATGCCGGGTTTGGACAGAAAGGTCGCGGAGCACAGAATTCCGATCAGAGAGGACGCCAAGCCAGTAAAGCAGAAGCTCAGAAAGATCAAGCCAGAGTGGTCTCTACAAGTCAAAGAAGAGATTGAAAAGCTCCTCAGTGTGGGTTTCATCAAAGTCATTGAGTATCCGACTTGGCTAGCCAACATTGTGACAGTCAGAAAGGCAAACGGCAAGGTTCGAGTTTGTGTGGACTTCCGGGATTTGAACAAAGCTTCCCCGAAAGATGATTTTCCGCTACCAAACATCGACATGCTCGTCGATTCAACTGCCAACTATGAAGTCCGCTCATTTGTGGACGGTTTTACCGGTTACAATCAGATTCTCATGTCCGAAGAGGATCAACACAAGACAGCTTTCACAAATCCGTGGGGCACTTTCTGCTACACAGTCATGCCGTTCGGACTAAGGAACGCTGGGGCTACTTACCAGAGGGCTGTTACGGATCTATTCCATAACATGATTCATAAAGAGATCGAGGTCTATGTAGACGACATGATCATCCATTCGAAGGGAACCAATGGTCAACATTTGATCGATCTTCGCAAGTTCTTTGAAAGGCTTCAACAACACAAAATGAGACTCAGTCCTGCAAAGTGCACTTTTGGGGTCATCAGAGGAAAGGTTCTAGGTTACATGGTCACTGAAAGAGGAATTGAAGCCGATCCCTCCAAGATCAAGGCAATCATTGACATGCTTCCCCCAAAGATGCAGAAAGAAATCAAAGGTTTCATGGGCAGGCTTCAATACATCAGTCGGTTTGTGCACCAACTCACCTCCATGTGTGAGCCGATCTTCAAGCTACTAAAAAAGAATGTGGCTCTAGAATGGACCGATGCGTGCCAAGAAGCCTTCGACCAACTGAAGGATTACTTGACATGCCCTCCAGTTTTGTTTCCATCGCACAAGGAGAAGCCTCTCTTTCTCTATCTCACTGTCAATGATGAAGCCCTAGGGGCTATGTTAGCACAAGAACAGCGAGACTCCGCAAAAGAGAATGCTATCTACTTTGTCAGCCGCCGGTTTCAAGGAGCTGAAAAGAACTACTCTGTCTTAGAGAAGTCTTGTGCTGCATTGGTTTGGGTTACTCAAAAGCTCAAGCATTACATGGAGGCCTTCCCAATCAAGTTGGTAGCAAAAGTGGACCCGCTCCGCTACATCTTCGAGAAACCTTTCATGTCAACAAGAATAGCCAAATGGTATTTCATGCTCGCCGGCTACGATATCACTTACGTCACACTCAAATCCATCAGGGGGAAAGTGTTCAGTGATCAGCTTGCTGAATTTCCGTGTGACGAAGTGAAGGGGGAAGATGTGCAGTTCCCCGACGAGCCTTTAATTTGCGCTACAACAGAGGAAAATAAGTGGCAACTTTTTTTCGATGGCGCAGCCAATAAGCATGGATATGGCATACGGATATTACTTGTTGATCCAAAGGACATGTATACTCCAATCGCTATCCGCCTCGAATTTTAAGCCACTAACAACACCGTTGAGTACGAAGCATGCATAGCAGGGCTCGAAGCAGCCCTCGAAAGAAATGTCACAAGTTTAGAAGTATTCGGTGATTCCTTGCTCATCATCAATCAGACATCCGGAAAGTGGAAGATTCAAGACTTGACTCTGCAACGGTATGGTCAACATCTCGAGGAGTTGGTTGAGCAGTTTCAAGAAATCACCTTCAATTACCTGCCAAGGGATAAAAACCGTTTCGCTGATGCACTAGCTACCATCGCTTCATTGGTCGAAATACCTGAGGGTAAAATGGTGAAGCCCTTCAAAATTTACCGACGAAACAGTCCGGCATACTGCATGAGTATTGAGATCAACGAGGTCCAAGCAAATTACCCGTGGTACGCATATATCATGAATTTCCTCAAGGATGGTGCTTATCCCGAGAATAGCAATAAGAAGTCTCAAATGGCATTACAAAGTCTAGCTTCCCGATATGTACTGATTGGGGACCGAGTCTACAAAAGGCACCACGGAGGGATCAATCTCCTATGCGGAAATGAGACCGAAGCTCAAGAAATAATGCATGAGATCCACGAAGGTGAATGTGGTCCCCACATGAACGGGTTTATGTTGACCAAGAAGATACTCCGCATGGGTTATTATTGGATCACTATGGAAAGGGACTGCATCGAGAAAGTCAAGAGGCGCGCCAAATGCCAATTCCACGCCAATCTACAGCACGCTCCACCCTCACAGCTTTACAATATCACCACGCCTTGGCCTTTCTCTTGTTGGGGCATAGATATCATTGGCAAAGTCTACCCTACTGGCAGCAACGGGCAGTCTTTCGTCCTAGTAGCAGTGGACTATTTTACAAAATGGGTCGAAGCACAGGCTTACCGAGTTCTCAACGCCAAGAAAGTGGCCGAATTCGTGAAAACCCACATCATGTGCCGATACGGCGTTCCTCATGAGATCATCTCAGACAATGGTTCTTACTTTGAAAAAGAGATGGACGCACTCCTGGTAGAATACAAGATCACTAAGCACAAGTCATCTCCATACCGCCCTCAAGCAAACGGCGCGGTCGAGGCAGCTAATAAGACAATCGAGACCATTATGAAGAAAATGGCCTCCACTGGAAGGGATTGGCCCGAAAAGCTACCTCTAGCGTTATGGGGCTACCGCACGTAAATACGGACAGCGACTGGAGAAACTCCTTATACACTGGTATATGGTTCCGAAGCTGTACTACCAATAGAGCTCGAAGTTCCATCCCTACGGGTCCTCCTCGAGAACCAAGTCAATGAGGTCAATTGGATGCAAAGTCGATATGAACAGCTAGCCCTACTCGACGAGAAAAGGCTACGGGAAATCGAACGTATGAGGGCCTATCAACAAAGGATGGCTAGGGCTTTCAACAAAAGGGTGAAGCCCCGAAACATCAGTGTGGGAGATTTGGTCCTAAGACAACACCCTCCTAATGCCATGAACCCCCTTGGAAAATGGGGACCCCGATGGATTGGTCCGTACGTAGTCAAGAAGATACTAAGCGGCGGTGCAGTCCGACTCGTGGACTTAGACGGAGATCAGCTGCCAAAGGAAGTCAACCTCGACAAATTGAAGAGATTTTATGTCTAATAAACGAAGACCATAAAAATAAAAAAAAATAAAAAAAAGAGCTCGCTAGGTTGAAAACCCGCAAGGGCGGCCTAGGCAAAAATTAGAGCACGTGCAAAAAAGAAGCCCGCTAGATTGAAAACCCAAAAGGGCGATCTAGGCAAAAAACAGGGTGCACACAAAAAAAAAAAAAAGGTCTTTGTTTGTTTGAACTACGGAGACCTGAGCCTCTACACTGGAGGAACATAGGCAACCTTCGGGTGCGGTCTAAAACATAAACAAATACCCAAATCATTTCAAAATGAAATTTTTTATTCATTTCTTGAATTATTCTTATCATTACAATGAAAATGTTGAGCTACTAAAAGAACATTAAAACATTAAAATCCTAACAAGTGGTCTATTCTAAATTGCAATCTCGTGGGGTACAAAGAAATATTTAATCTTTCTTCGGTTTGGGGACCCATCGCTTTTGGGGACGGCCTTTAGTCTTCTTGGATGGAGGCGGAGCATTCTCGAGACCACCAAGACGAGAAAAGACACTCGGGCGAGATGGAGCTTCATCAACAACCTTCTCCTTGCCCTTGCTAGAAGGAGCTTTGACCGGAACAACCACGGGACGCTTCCACACATGAGAAGAATTTCCCTTGCCTTTCTTCTTCTTAGGAAAATAACGAGGCCTATAATCCCTCACATGGACCACCGGCTTCACGGAATCCACGGCAACAACATCCTCACTTGGTCTTCCCAAACGATCAAAGACGCTAGGACGCGTCTTCACAATTGGAGCAATGGGGACGGACTTATCGCCTTCAGGAACAGAAACTTTGACTTCAAAAGTAAAGGTCATCGGGGCTATCGCTACAAGAATTTTGAGGTATAGAGTAAAGGAAAGGATGCAGAATATTTCTGTGTGATCATTCTGATCGAAAATGGTTTGAATTTATAGCTGTTGGAGTGCCCTGCTCAGAAAAGAAAGGGGCTGGAATTCAGCAAGCCAGAAGCGCGCGCCTCCGACAAGCGATTCCAGATGCGCGCGCCTCCCGCGACCAAATCCATACGCGCGCGCGTTTGACAGCAGACAAAAACAGAACATGCCCTTGTCAGTTCAAGAAGGAAGCCCAGGTACGATCAAACGCCTTCAACCTGCAAGAAATTAGATCCCAGCACAGAAAAGGAGTTCAAGCAACAATAATGAACACATTTGGGCACACATTTGTTTGTAAAGAGTCGGCACTTAGGAACGAGTCTAGACAGATAATTAAAAAAGCGTAGTAAATAGCTAGGATTGTAAATACATGCTAAATGTTTATTACAGGTAAATAAAAATGTTTTCAATCTCTCGTCCTCCCCAGAAGGCTACTCAGAATAATCATCATCGGCAGCATCGTGCCCACCCCCACTGCCGCTCTCAGTCTCCTCGTCATCATCCTCATCATCATCATCAGCAGATTCTTCCTCCTCGAACGTCTCCACCACAACATCATGCCGGGTCCTCTTGGCAGCTCTCCCTGATGAACTAGCACCACCCCAGCTCTGGCTACCTCCTCGGCTCAAACTCCTGCTCAGCGAATGCCTCGCCGAAGAGACAACCTCATCAATATCCAGTGCAGCATCCCTGCAGCCTCAGCCCATGCCCCTAGCACCTCGGGCAGCTCCTCTCGCAGCACCAGAGACAGCACCAGCAGCATCTCTAGTCATGGCGGCAATGTCCCTGCACAGCCCTAGCACCCTCTCCTCCAACTGACGGAGTCTCCTCCTCATCCCTTTGTTCTGTCTGCCCAAGTACCTATAAGTAGCTACAGGTACCTGTCACAACAAAGGACAGAAAAAGAAAATTGCATCAATACAAAGAACAGAAAAGCAAGACTGGAACTGAGAAATGCAAAGACAGTCAGGAAAGTATACCACAGCAGCCTGAACAGGAGGCTCTCTCTCCGGCGACATGTCCTCAGGAACAATCTCTCTCTGCTCCTCATACACCCCAAAGTTTGAATAAGTATAATATGAAGGAGGCAAAGGTGGATCAAATCAATATCCAGCACCGGTGGGATAGAATCGAGCCGAAGTTTGTAGAGCAGCATGTATCTCCCTCGGATCAGTAAACATGAAACCCTGCTGGAGGTTATGCTCCCGGAATAAACCGTAATCCTGCTCTAGATAAATGAAAGGGACAACATCAACCCCCGCAATGTAGACTGCCCGGTCTGCCTCTGAAAGAGCCCTCCAATTACAAGGACAGAAAAGAGGAACATCAGGAACCGCTGGCCTAGGAGGGTGGTGGAAGTCCGTCACCTGACCACCATGCTGCCAGAATATTCTCTCTCCAAGATACATCGCCATACACTCCACTGAGCTCATCAAAAGCCTCGAGCGGGTGGGAATCAGAGTATGCTCAATAAAAGCATAAATAGCTCTCCACGGGAACAAAGAAGAGGCGACAGCCTCTGGCCTCAAAGCATCCAAGTGGCGTCGAGCTAAAAGCAGGCTGATGGGAACAGTGCCAGTCCTCACGTTCCTCTCCCTATACGACCACCTCACACAGTCTGGATACTGGGGCTGACCCTCTCTGTTAATCTTGAAGTCCCTCAGCTCCAAGACAGCAAAGGCCCATAGCTGCAAAACAGAGACAAAAGCAGAATTAAATGGCAGTTTAAAGATACAGTAGAGCAATGACAAGAAAGCTGAAAAGAGAAGGGAAAGCAGTATACCTCCCACAACAGGCTGAAGCCCGTGACCGAGCTAGTGGTCGAATGGCTGGTCAGATCCATGCCATGATAACAAGCAGCCAAGCCCGCTGCGTCCCAGTTATACTGGCCGGCCTAGTCCAAGTCTACCAACAAATCAAGCAAAGCCAAGGAAGCCGATGATCCTCCACTGGCGAACAGAGTATGGGACAGCAGGTACCATATAAAACAATGGGCCACAGCATCGACCAGCTCAGCAGTGACACCCAAAGGCTCGGCTGCAAGAATACTAAAATACCGACGGATGCTTCCCCAAGTGACTCGGTAACTCTTCACCGGGAAGCCACAGTCAACCAGAGCCAACAGCTCATCAGCAGTCCGAAGGGTCCCTCTCAAAACACAAGGGACAGGCTCCCCCGCAAACGGCAGACCAGTCAATGCCGTGAAGTCAGTGGGCGTCATCGTGACCTCTCCCATAGGCAGATGAAAAGTATGGGTGGTGTCCCACCATCTCTCTCTCAGAGCCTGAATAACATCCGGATCATTCTTCAACGCCGGTAGACTGGTAATAAAGAGGCCAAAATGGGTGGCCTGAACCCGAGCCCTGACATTCTCGGGCAGCTTACTCCAAATGGTGACCGGGCCATGGGCTTCGCCTCGAATTCCGACAGGCGGCTCCACTCCTGAAAAGAAACAAGAAACAACGAAAATTTTGTCAGCATAACGGCTAGAAAACGGACAAACCCAAAACAGAAACTTCAACAAGCATGCGAGTTTGTGGGTATGAAAAGGGGTATCCGAACATGTTTCTTGCAGTAAATCAACAGCGACAATCAACAAAAGAAGTTGCAGTAAAAAATACGGGTGAAACAGAGCGGCCCCAAAGCGCGAAAATCACAAAGAGAATGAAAGATTCTTACCAATCCCGCTGTAACAAAGTGGGAGATATGGGTATGCGGCTGATGCGTGAGCAAACTCGGGTCCATCGCCTCGATTCCAACCTCGAGCTCCTCGCCTGTGGCATCTCGAATGGAGGATATTGTTGACGATCCGACATCGTTTCTATGATAGAATCGCACCTAGAACAACAAGAAAGTGTTTTAGGGTGATTTCTCCGTGAAAATTTGGTTCAGAATTTGGAGGGCTCTTCGAAATTTGAAAACTCGCCGAAAAAGTGAACTGTCTGTTTATGTATGCTGAACTGGAACAGAATACGCGCGCCCCCCGCTATGTCACTAAGACGCGCGCGCTTCCCATAGCGAAGACCAGACGCACGCGCCTTTGCTCCATAAGGAATTCAAACACAACTCCCCACGCGGGAATCAAGGTGTCACATCCATGTTCATCTGAGTTTTCAGCTCCACCACTACGAGCTGAGTAAGATTCGTAACAAACGCCGTTAATTCTCAAAAATCAGTTCTTATGATTCATCCCCAGAACAAAGCACTACGCAGTCAATTGTGCCCG
The DNA here is from genome assembly GCA_026119855.1 of Campanula takesimana. Lineage (NCBI taxonomy): Eukaryota > Viridiplantae > Streptophyta > Magnoliopsida > Asterales > Campanulaceae > Campanula > Campanula takesimana. The sequence continues at coordinate 961,691 of JAOWBW010000129.1, read as the reverse complement.
CACCCCGTCAAAAGTCAAAGTCAAACATTCAAAGTACGACTCACGACAACAATTTGGTCCGGGATGAGCCACAGAATCACTGCTTCCTCATCGAACAAAATCTACATTCACCCAAAGCAAACGGTCCTCTGGGTCCCGCACTTCAGCAAACGGTCCTCTAGGCCCCGTACTTCAGCAAACGGTCCTCTAGGTCCCGCACTTCAGCAGACGGTCCTCCGGGTCCCGCACTTCAGCAAACGGTCCTCCGGGTCCCGCACTTCAGCAAACAGTCCTCCGGGTCCCGAACTTCAGCAAATGGTCCTCTAGGCCCCGCACTTCAGCAGACGGTCCTCTAGGTCCCGAACTTCAACAGACGGTCCTCTGGGTCCCGCACTTCAGCAAACGGTCCTCTAGGCCCCGTACTTCAGCAGACGGTCCTCTAGGTCCCGCACTTCAGCAGACGGTCCTCCGAGTCCCGCACTTCAGCAAACGGTCCTCCGAGTCCCGCACTTCAGCAGACGGTCCTCTAGGTCCCACACTTCAGCAGACGGTCCTCCGGGTCCCGCACTTCAGCAGACGGTCCTTCGGGTCCCGCACTTCAGCAGACGGTCCTCCGGGTCCCGCACTTCAACAGACGGTCCTCCGGGTCCCGCACTTCAGCAAACAGGTCCCGCTTCCAGCAAACGGATCCCGCTATCAGCCAACAGGTCCCGCTTCCAGCAAACAGATCCCGCTCTTAGCAAACGGATCCCGCTATTGGCAAAGCCGCTCACACAGGGAACGCACCCTTATCTCTCAAAGCCGCTCACACAGGGAGCGCACCTCTATCCTCCGCAATTTCAAATTCCTGCTTTTATCGAGTCTTTTCCTTTTCTTGGTGATGTCTTAGAAGGATGTCTGTCTTTCGTCGGCGCGTTTGCTTCGCAATCCACGCCGCCGAGGGGCTCTATATGTTGGGTTTCGATCAAACATGCGCAGCGGAATTTAGCATTTAAAATTTTGAAACCCAAAGCCATGGATCCGTTCATATGATTAAATCAAATACAACATAAGAATAAAGGAATAAACTAACCCTTGATGGCTATCAAGTTCTCTTGGTCTTTGGTGGAGGTTTGAAGACTTGATCACGATCACAAAGCTTGAACACGAACTTTGAAGATGATGATTTTCACCCTCTAGCGGTATCCACACTTCGAACGAATATCAAAGGAGCTTCTTTGATCTTGGTTGCTAGACCAAATTGTGAAACACTTTTTCACAATCAAAAGAACTATATGGAATTTATTTTGTGTATTATTTTTTTCTTCAACCAAGAATGTCTTGGAATAAAATAAACCCTCTCTCAAACTCTTTGAGACTCACAAAATCATTAGCTTAGAGTGCTGGCCGAATTTGGTCTTTTATACACAAGTATGACCTATTCCAAATAGGAAACTTGTGTCAAAATCCGTCCAAAATTCGTTTCGTAATCAAATTAGGAATCTGCCACCCGACAGTACTGTGCGGCCGCCCAAAAACCTCTGTGCGGTCGCACAACTATCTGAAACAAAACTGGTACAAAAATGAGCTAAGTGTGCGGCCACCCAGTCCATACTGTGCGGTCGCCCACTTCCCCAGAATGTCCAGAATTTCCAAAATTCCAATATAGTCCTTTTAAAGATTCGTTCTCTTGTGTGTGACCCTCTAGGATTATACTAAGTTGGCAATGGGTTCAAACATGAAACCATAAGATATGATTAGGTTCTAGCAAACCATCATACCTACCCAAAAAGTATAACTAGATACAAGTTCGCATTCCTTTAGAATATGTCATAATCTTTTTTGTCTACGATGTCATTGAACACAAGTCATGGTCAAAGAGTCAACTTGTTTTGTTCAATACTTTCTCGATTCCGAATATGTTGATAATCCAAATGACATTGATCCAATCAATTCATTTGAGTCTGGCCGAACATTTCATCAACATCATTCCTACGAGAGGCCCAAGCTTGACATCTCTCTGAGGAGGGACAAATCCATTTAGCTTATTATTCTTCCCTACGTGAATCCGATTATGCCAATCATACCCTTTATAACTACTCAGTTAAAAGTAGCATTTGAATATGTCAAACATAATGTTCATCAAGTGGAAGACTATAATAACTTCATGTCTAAGGATTCAAATGACATAACTAATATGAGATATATGTATGACATGGACCATGACATAAATCTCATAGAGCGGGTCATGTCCAGTACCTTGTTCCAAACAAGTACCCATAAATCTAACATGATCATCCCATGATCATTTAGCCTTTATACTAGTG